>CM060411.1:63846392-63937794 GCA_030545235.1 Helianthus tuberosus | reverse complement strand
GATCATCCTCACAAAAGTCATGAACTTGAAGGAATATAAAGTTTCTTGTAAAATGATGAACAAAGAAGGTTTAAATCTTGTAAATCTAAATATTTCAAGTATGATTTACCATGAAACCAAGTTAAAAATACAAGTCTACTAAATCTTGGTTCTTACATAAATATACATCATTTTTAGTGGTTAACAAAGCTAAGAAGCACATGTGTAACAAGAAAAATACATGAAGAAGTATTTTTGGACAATATGAACTTAAGTTGCAAAGATCCATATTCTTTAAAAATGGAGTTTTTAAAGAATCAACCTCAAATTAAAGGGTAACAAGACTCACTAAATACACTAGTAAGTTACTACACATTTTTATAAATTTTCAAGTTCATGAAGTGGTAATTTACGCTTGTTTTTAACAAGATTGGTAAGTAAAGATTGTATATTGTTGATTGGGGATTGTTGGGTGAGTTTTCGAAAACAACATGATATGCTTATAAGCATGGATACCTCCGTTTACAAAGGAAACTCTGGCGAAATTTTCTAAAATTCTTAGAAAATATTTTTCTAAACAAATGTTACAAGTATATTTTACAACTTGTGTTTCGAATATAAACTTCGCCATAGTTTTTACAAAAATACCAGGTATCGGGGGTTGGTTTTGTAAATAAAAATGGATAAATATATATTTAGAATATATATTTTATACTAATACACTTGTGTGAGCATTTGTATATTTTGTGAACTAGTATATTATTTTAGGGTAAAATAATATAACTTAACAAAATACCTTGACAATTACAACTCCAAAATAATACCAAAAATCCCACGGAACAAATATTTAAGTTACACACTTGGTATTGTAAAACCAAACGTGAAAACGTAACTTACGAAATATTCCGCAAAATACTCTTACACACATATTTTTGGTAAAATATTATTTTGGAAGCTAAAGAAGTGAAATATATTATTTTTGGGAAAAATACATATATTTTGGGAATAAGTTATTTTGGACAAATGAGTTAAATATATTTTTCCAAGTGGGACTTAAAATATCTTTTTCGAAACTACAAATGTACATGTATAAATACCCCCATCCTTGGGAAGGAAATACGCATATAAAATACTTGAGAAGTATGGATACGAAATAGTTGCCTAACTATTATTCCAAAACCCTAAAAACAAAACTTAAGTTAAAATAATTATCATTGTTTTAACAAGAAGTTATAACTTGGAATAGTATCAAAGTAACGTAACTCAAAAACCTTCTTACTAAGCAAAGGCACGGCCCGTTCGTCTAATAGACGTTAGTACACTGTAGGTAGTCGTGTTAGCTGAGGAGACTTGGGTTACACATACTGAAGACGGAATACTGGGACATACATACATACATTGTTTACAAAGGTTTATACATACTCACATACACATGAACTCGCTCAACTTTTGTTGATTTTTCAAACTACATGTATTTCAGGGAACTAGCGGATCTGGCGGGGTATGCATGTGTTTAGCTGCGTTGAATAAAGATGTCATCCAGGGTAGTAGGTTTAGGAGGTGTAACCCTTACCTGGACGGGTTAAATGTCTTTAAACCACGTTTTAATTAAAGTCTTCTGCTGTGTCTCATGAACACGTTGTAGACAAGTATGGTTTGTAACTTATTTTAAGTGTTGACATTTTCAAACAATGATGTTGTGGTACTTTTAAACTTAATGAATGGATGAACATCTTGTGTTTTTATCATATAGCATTGTTATGATTGTTGCTATGGTATTAAGAAGTCACACCGAATAAACCCACGCTTCCACAAAAGCCAGGGTGTGACAGCTTGGTATCAAAGCCTCGATCATAGCGAACTAGGATTCTTTCTCGAGTCTAGACTATGATCATCAGGGCTCTCACGAAAATGTTTTCAAACATTTTTACATTGCATACGCTATACGTCCAGATCCAGGGAATAAACATTTTTACAAACAAAAGGGCACAAATACACATTTCAAAACTTATATTTATAATTCAGTCTTAGAGACTGAGGGAGGATCAGTCTTAGAGACTGGGTGGTTGGTCTTAGAAACCAGGGATTTAGTCTTAGAGACTGGGAGGTAGGTCTTAGAGACCAGAGATTTAGTCTTAGAGACTGGGAAAGTTGGTCTTAGAGACCAGGGAGTTGGTCTTAGAGACCAGGGAGTTAGTCTGAGAGACCAGGGATTTAGTCTTAGAGACTGGGAGGTTGGTCTTAGAGACCAGGGATTTAGTCTTAGAGACTGGGAGGTTGGTCTTAGAGACCAGGGATTTTGTCTTAGAGACTGGGAAAGTTGATCTTAGAGACCAGGGAGTTGGTCTTAGAGACCAGGGAGTTAGTCTGAGAGACTAGGGAGTTTAGTCTAAGAGAGTGGGGTGGATAGTCTGGGGAAGACTAGGATGATTATTTGATTACATGTTGATATATGTGCATATGTGTGGTTGTGTTACAGACACCATGCCATCATCTTCTGATACCGGAGTGTCAGACACATTGGATCCTATGGCGATTGTGTCGGACGACGAGATTGTCCCTGAGGACGAGGTCTATACATCGGATACCATTAGTACGGATGATGACGATTTCCAGCCTTTTGCTTTGCCGGATCTCAGAGACGATGTTCAGCTCGCTGATGGTATTCTAGTCGGGGATCTACCTCTTGCGGAGATCCCTGCTCCCGTTCCCCTTGCTGCAGTTCCTGTTGGGGATCTGCCACTTGATGATGATGTCGTTATTCCTGTCATTGACGTTCCGGTTATGGAGGTTCCTTCTGATTCTTCTGGTCCAGCGATACCCCACCGACTCAGATTCCGATATGGCCATGTCAGCCGCATCCGATCAGGACCCTGATTTTGACCTTGCTGATGACCCCGATCTTGATTTTGACCTGCTGATGACCCCGATCATGAGTTTGACCTTGCTGATGATGCCGAGCATGAGATAGACTATGCTCTGGATGAGCAGCCATTCGAGGCCCCTGTTTCACCTCACGATTTCGACCCAGATCACGAGATTGGGCTTATGCACGATGATCAGCCCCTAGAGGCTCCTGTTGCTCCTATCGATCAACTCCCTGTTGTACCTGCTGATCTAGATATAGCCCCAGCTGACCCTATTCCATCGCCAGGTCATGACCCTGTCTTTGCTGAGATACCTGATATTGCACTGATATTACCTGATCCAGTCCTTATGTTTGATGACCATGCTCCGTTTGCCGCCCACATCGATCCTAGATATGCTGACACCCACAATGGGTGGGTCGATGATGACGATTATCCCCCATATGTTAGACCGATCACTTCCCCTCATGCACCCATCTCTGCACCGATTGATGTTACCCCTCATTTTCCCCATGCGTCAGATATCCATCGCACCGACCTTCTTATCACTTTTCTCCAGGACATTCCTCAACCTCGTCCTGGGGAGGGATCTTCGAGACAACAACCTGCTTTTGTCCCGCCTGTGTCGTCAGCTGTTCCATTCATGTCTCAGCTTCCTCGCACTACATCACCTTTTGCACCCTTTTGAGGGCCGTTCATGTGGTCTTCGCCCATTGTCATCCCTTTGTCAGACCCTTACCATCCTTTTCATGTTGGATATACCACGGATGACATACTTATATCCCTGCAGTTATAGCAGGATGCGTTGAGCCGACGAGTCCAGGAGCTGGAGAGGACTCCGCGTGCTCCCCCTTGTCATTGCCAGTCTCCATTTGCTACACCACCAGCTCCTCTTCCACTACACCCAGATTCTGAGGTCCGCTTCCTCACTCCGGAGCAGCAGATTGCTTACCTGCTGCGCGTTATCCACGCCCTCGAGAAGGATTGGGTGCATTTGCGCTGTTTGCCTTTCTTCCATCCTCCACCTCCTCCTCTGCCATCAGCGTAGCTATATTTTTGGTTTGGTGCATGTAGATTGTTTTGGTGAGAAAGTCGCAATTTGGCTAACATATGAAGACTTTTGGAAGACCACGTTTTTGTATATGATTTGTGTAGACTGACTTGTATTTTGGGGTGATGTAACCCTATGATCTTATTTTGATGTATGATGTACTGTGAAACATATAAAACTATATTGTGGTCATGATTAAATGAAAGCTCAATGGCAACGTTCTCACTACATGCAGTGTTGAATTATTTGTTTTATATTATAACATGGGATGTTATGTGTTATGAGGTTGATGAATGTTGTTACATACGCATATTACTTACTTACTATACTTACGATGACCTGACCATTATGATCTTCTTTTAGAAGATGCCTCCACGACGAGACACACGTTTGCCTACTACTGAGGCAGAATTGCAAGCAAGAACTTCGCAAGCCATTGCTGATTACGAGGCCTCTCGCGCTAAGACCAACGGGAATACCTCAAGAAATAACAACCCACCACATGGTAATGTTTAAGTCACTGAGACACAGTACATTACATTTGTACATTCCATGTGCAATTGCAAATGCTTTATGTAAATATTATTGCCTGTACAGGCTGTACCTACAAACAATTTCTGGATTGTAAGCCCTTAAATTTCGACGGTACTCGGGGTGCTGTTGCTTTCGTCAGATGGGCGGAAAAGAAGGATTCTGTTTTGAGAATGAGCAAGTGTGCTCCTGAACAACAAGTTACTTACATCTCAGGACTTTTTCTTGATGGTGCTTTATCCTGGTGGAATCTTCAAGTACAAACCCTGGGGGAGGCGGCGGCGTATGCATTGACGTGGAACGAGCTGAAGGAGCTCATGAGAAAGAAATACTGCTCCAGGGTCGAGATCTAGAAATTAGAAACTGAATTCTGGAACCTTAAAATCGCCGAGTATGTTCAAAGATTCCACGATCTGTCACACGTGGTACCCTATATGGTTACACCAGAATTTAAGCGTGTGGAGCGTTTCATCTGGGGGTTGGCGCCCCAAATCATGAGTATGGTGACAACGTCCAAGCCGCCGACAATTACCAAGGCCATTGATCTCAGCGTGGCACTTACTGAAGAAGCTATCCGGTTGAACAAGTTTTCAATCTCTGAACCTAAAAAGAAGGAGACACACGTAGAATCATCGAGCGAGAACAAGAGGAAGTTCTCAAACTTCAAAAAGAGTACCAGCAGCACAAGCGCACCGGCCAAGGCAAAGGGAAAAGGGTATATGGGCACTTTTCCCAAGTGTAACGTGTGTCAGTTGCATCACGAGGGATGATACAGATCTGGAAAATGTGAAGCATGTGGTAGAGCTGGGCACTCAAAAGAAACTTGTTGGGTTGGTTCAGGCCGTGTTGGCCAAAGGGGTTTTGGTAACAACAACCGTGGGGGTAATGGAAATGGGAACCGTCCACAGGGAAATAATGGAGGTAACGGAAATCGTGGCAATTTTGCGAATCAGGCTGGAAGTGGGAATCGCAACCAGAACAATGCTCAGGGCGGTAATGGTAATGGTCGAGGACCGGGATGTTTTAACTGCGGAGACATCGGGCACTTCAAGCGAGAATGCCCAAAACTCAACCAAGCACAAGGAAGAGATTTCAATATCGGTGCGAGGGAAGCACGCCAAGATCCAAATGTCGTTACTGGTACGTTCCCTATAAATCAACGCTTTGCATCTGTACTTTTTGACACTGGTGCCGACTATAGTTTCATATCGCTAGAATTTAAGAAAATGCTTGGGTTAACTGCTAGTAAATTAGACTTCCCGTACTCAATTGAACTGGCTAATGGAAAGCTAGTTGAAACAAATGAAGTCATCAGAGGATGCGTTATAGAGTTGGGAGAACACGAGTTTACACTGGATCTACTGCCAGTCGAGTTGGGAAGCTTCGACATGGTAGTAGGGATGGATTGGTTGTCCAGTAACCGGGCCAAAATTGTATGTCATGAGAAAATCATACGCATTCCACTGGCGGATGGAGAAACGATTGTGGTACATGGAGAGAAGCGCGATACGCCTCTGAGGATCATTAGCTGTTTGAAAGCTCGGAAGTGTTTACAGAAAGGATGCGTTGCTTTCTTGGCACACATCGTGGATAAAGAAGCAGCTGAGCCGAAGCTAGAAGATATTCCAGTCATAAGGGAGTATCCTGAAGTCTTTCCAGAAGACTTGTCAGGATTGCCGCCACAGCGACAAGTCGAGTTTCACATTGACTTGGTTCCAGGGGCCGCGACTGTAGCCAAGGCACCTTATCGACTTGCTCCATCGGAAATGCAAGAGCTGTCAACGCAACTTCAGGAACTATTGGATAAAGGATTTATCAGACCAAGCTTCTCGACTTGGGGAGCTCCAGTTTTGTTCGTAAAAAAGAAGGATGGTAGTTTCCGCATGTGTATTGATTACCAGGAGCTGAACAAGTTGACAATCAAGAACAGATATCCTTTGCCAAAGATCGATGACCTGTTCGATCAATTACAGGGTTCAAGTTTTAATCTAAGATCGATTTACGGTCAGGATATCACCAGTTACGAATACAAGAGGAAAGTATTCCCAAGACTGCTTTTAGGACTCGATATGGACATTACGAGTTCCTGGTTATGCCGTTTGGGCTAACAAACGCACCAGCTGTATTCATGGATTTGATGAACAGAGTTTGTAAGCCGTATCTTGATAAGTTTGTGATCGTGTTTATTGATGATATTTTGATCTACTCAAAGATGAAGGATGAGCATGAACAACACTTAAGAGCTATTCTAGAGCTGCTTAAGAAAGAAAAGTTATACGCAAAGTTCTCGAAGTGCGAGTTCTGGCTGCGTGAAGTTCAGTTTCTTGGTCATGTGGTTAATGGAAATGGAATTCATGTGGATCCCATAAAGATCGAGGCGATCAAGAACTGGGAGACTCCGAAGACGCCGACCGAGATACAACAATTCCTAGGTTTGGCTGGGTATTATCGCAGATTCATTGAGGATTTCTCGAAAATCGCTCAACCTTTAACCTCCCTCACACAAAAAGACAAGAAGTATGAATGGGGAGACAAGCAAGAAGAAGCATTTTAGTTGTTGAAAAACAAGCTTTGTGATGCACCGATTTTGTCTCTACCCGAAGGCACTGACGATTTCTTGGTATATTGAGATGCCTCGCGTCAAGGTTTAGGCTGCGTGCTGATGCAGCGACAGAAAGTTATAGCATATGCTTCTCGCCAGTTGAAGATTCACGAGAAAAATTACACCACCCATGATTTGGAATTGGGCGCGGTGGTATTTGCATTAAGGATCTGGCGACATTACTTATATGGCACGCGATGCACAATCTGTACTGATCACAAGAGCCTGTAGCAAATATTCGATCAAAAAGAGTTAAATATGAGGCAGAGACGATGGGTCGAGTTGTTAAACGATTACGACTGCGAAATCAAGTATCACCCAGGGAAGGCAAACGTGGTCGCCGATGCCCTGAGTCGAAAGGAAAGAATCAAGCCTATAAGGTTCGAGCTTTGGAAATGATTGTTCAAACAGACCTCTCGTTGTGCATTCGTGCCGCGCAGAGAGAAGCTCTTAAGGAAATGAATATTGAGAATGAATATCTCCGTGGGATGGAGAAACAGTTGGTACCAAACGGGGAAGGAACGTTGTGCTTCACGAAAGGAATATGGGTTCCTCTGTTTGGTGGTTTGAGAGACGTTATTTTTAATGAAGCTCACAAGTCACGGTACTCGATCCATCCAGGATCGGACAAAATGTACCAAGATCTAAAGGATTTCTACTGGTGGCCAAGAATGAAAGGCGATGTTGCAATATATGTTGGCAAATGTTTAACTTGCGCCAAGGTAAAGGTTGAATACCAAAAGCCTTCAAGTCTCTTGCAGCAACCTAAAATACCCCAATGGAAATGGGAACAGATTTCTATGGACTTCGTAACGAAATTGCCAAGGACGCCCAAGGGCCATGATACGATTTGGGTAATAGTAGACCGTCTAACGAAGTCTGCACACTTTTTGCCAATCAAGGAAAAAGACAACACGAGTAAACTTGCTGAAATATATATGAGGGAGATTGTTGCACGACATGGAGTGCCTCTCTCGATTATCTCTGATAGAGATGGAAGATTCGTTTCAAGGATTTGGCAATCCTGTTGGGATTAAACCCTACCAGAGGAACAGATAATGTAAAGCCAAAACCAGGTCACAACAGTGGATTCATAATAAGCAGCAGTTTACATTATGCTTTCCCCTTGAAAGTGATTTATAACAACTGATGGTCTTTATCCGCTGTTCAGATACAACTACTGCTGGTCCTTCATCTGCTGATCAAAACCCTGAAGTATCCAACACTGCTGGTCCTATCTACTGATGATAAAGCACTGCCCAGTCAAGGACTGATCAACCTTGAGTAAAGCACTGACATAAAGGGAGAGCAGTTGTTTAGTGAATTGTTTTATTTATGTATAGTCAGTGGTTAGGTAAGCAGTGTTTGTATAAGGACAGTAGATACAGGTTGTTAGGCTGTTAGACGTCGCTTTCATGGTGACGTCAGCTGAGATACCTCAGTGGTTTGGTTTGCCTATAAATGTAACAGTACCCTGTACTGTTACATTTGATTGACTGAGCGGGTTCTTCTCCTCATGTCTAATCCTTTCATCTTGTGTGCAACCAACCTTGGGGTATCAGGCTGAGGGGGAGTTTAGTTTGTAAGCATATCTGTAATCTTTTGCTTTGATTTGTAAATCCTTTGACTCTATGAGAAGCAATTGTTTATCAAACTATTTTCTCCTTTGGTTGTGTTTACAAAGTTTGTTTTCATTTCCGCTGCACTTTACATATTTTCATATTCACAAATTGCTCAAAACATACAAACAAACATAATCATGAGAGCCTCCGATCCTAACAATTGGTATCAGAGACTGGACAGTCAATTTCGATTTAACAGTCAAATTGACATAACAGTTCGGCTCAAAATTCGTTGATACTAAGGTTGGTTGTATTTAGTTGAAAAACAGAGTATCGAGTAAATCATGTTCAAAGTGGTTAATCAAAAACTCTGTAAATCAACCAAGATGTCATATGACACACAAATTTCACACAACAAGTGAATTCATGCATAAGTCACTCATAGTTTTCAGATCTGAAAACATATCTGTTAAACTATGGGATTATTTCATGTTTTCAAAATTGATTTCAATTGCTGTTATGATAATTGTGATGTCACCTTATTAAAATGCTAAAGTATGAACCTCAGATTAACAAAACCAATGTTCATAAAACATTGATGTTTTGCAAACATAAAAAGAGGGAAATTAAAACTTTAGTTATTTAGATCTTATGTGTTGAAAACAGGTTGAGTTTCCTCAAAAGGACAAAATCAACTATGTTTAAATACATTAAGAAAACAGGGGTCAACATAGTCCGTATCATATGTAGTGTGAGATTAGCTGGAAAACTTGTGAAAACATGACCAAGTCTCTCAAAACATTACTGCAAAATGATTTTGGACTAAAATTCACAAAAACTCAAAAGTGTGTTTATCTCAAAACTTTTGAAGTCAAAAGAAAAGAGTATAAACATAAAACACTTATGAGTCAAAGTTTAGGGTAATAATGGTCATTAAGCAACTATGTGCATTCATCTTTTCAGGAAAAGGTTTTGATTCTAGTGAATGAACTCCAAAGAGGACTAGACAAATGTTCAAATATTTATCCATGTGTCCTCATGTTTGCAATCAACTAACAAAGAAAATGGTACCAAACAGTGGTCAAAATGTATTCCAAAAGTTTCCTACCACTGGTATCAAACTACTGACCATTTTTCAAAAACTTGTGAGTGATGTGATTATATTCTCTATTGAAATTATACCAGATCCTTATGATACTATTCTTAGAAAATCCTTTAACCATTTTTTTTTGTTGTGTTCAAAGGATTTTTCTCGAATAACCAGGATATATTATTCATTTTTTTTTTTGGAATAATATATTTGGAACTTATGCTTGTTTTTGTTGGCAATAGTTTCAGCTCCTGTCAGGATGTAATACCTTATTTTTGATGGTATTAGTGTCCTCATAAATGGGTCAAAAGGAAATGGTACATATGTCATGATCATGTCATACTCAGGTTTGCTCCTAAATTTTCATCAAAAATTGATTGCAAACTGTGCTTGAATTACTAGGGTACTCATGTTTTAATTGAATATTAAACGAAAATGAGTTGCCTTAGCAAAAAGTTTTCATCATCTGGGGTACTAAACCACTATCTTTCAAAATTGACATGTGGCAAAACCTTGAATGAAAATCTTCAAAACTGTTGCTGAAACACCTGTCCTTCAAGATCTGTACCATTTACCCTAACCACTGTTTTGTTCCAACGTCTGATCTCTAAACACTGTCCACTGCTGAAAGTTAACCACTGATCCCTCATTTTCTTGAAAAGCACTGATGTTCAAAATCAGTGTCTTATCCACTGATATGCTATCCACTGATAGTAAAAATCATCCACTGCCCACAATTTTTACCGTTGTAACCACTGATGCTTGATACGTCAGTGGCTCTTAGAACAACTGTTCTTCATACTTCATCCGTTTCATCAGTGTTTGACACGTGGTCAGTTTTTAGCCCTCAGATTTTAATAACCGCTGCCACATCAGCAATCATTTTTTTTCTTTCCTAAATAAAACCCTGCCCTAAACCCCAAATAGGGTTTTACTGTCGAATTGAATTCTTAAAAATTCTCTTCTCAAAGCAGTTTTTCATCTCATTTCTTCACAAATTTCTTCGATCATCATCTTCAAAATGACAAAATCGAAATCATCTTCAAAACCCTCATCCAAATCATCATCGAAAACAGCCTCTCAAAAGGCAATCTCCACTGAAATTCCATATAAACCATCTCACAATCTTCTAGGTCTCCTCACAAAACCAGGAACCACAAACGTTTTCGATTCCATCATTGATATCATGGCAAAATCAAAGTACAAAACTTTGTTCACCGTCGATGCATCAATCTATTTGGCGACCCAAAGGGAGTTCTGGAAGAATGCAACCCTTGAAAAACAAGGAGACACTGCAACCACCATAAACTCTTCTATAAAGGGTAAAGCTGTCCAAATCACGCCACAATCCATTTCAGAGGTCTTTCAACTCGGTGATCAGGAAGGTAAAATTTCTTTCACTAAAAACGAGTTACAAACTGACTTCATTGAGAGAGGGTATGAAGCCACAATGATGAAGAAAATTACCTTAGAAAAAGGTTATTTTCCGTCTGCAACCAGATTTTTATTTCATACCCTCCTACTATGTGTTTCAAACAAAACCACTTCTTTCAATGAAATCCCTTTAAAGATTCAAAATCTGGGATATGCAATTCTTCAAGGAGAAAATTTTAACTATTCTCGGGAAATTTTTAAAGATTTGGTTAATAATGTTGAAACAAAATCATTCTTACTGTTTCCAAGGTTTTTAAGTTACTATTTTACAAAGAAATTCAGTAAGGATGATTTAGTTACAATACACCAAGGTGATTCTACTCAAATAAACAGTTTAACAACTGAAACGTTTTCAAGAATGTTAGCACCTTGCAAAACACAAGCAGAGGTGCCTGAGCAGATATTAGCAGTTACAACTGCTCCTCAGGTATCTGCTGCTGAGCCCACTGCTCAAGGTGATCAAAGCAGCAGAACAACTGTTTTGAAACCCACACCTAAACTCACCAAAAGGCCACCACAAAGAAAAACACAAAAACCCCCCAAAACCATCAAAAAGGCATCTCTGGAGGATGAGATACCAGAGCTCCTGCCAGTGACAACACAAAAGTCACAAGAAACCACTGCTGCTACTTCCTCACAGCAGTTGGTACAAATATCTCAACCCATAACCGAAACTCCTCCTGCTTCTTCACAAAAAGAACAGGTTGTACAAATAGGGTCTCCACATCATGATGCTCTGGAAACACTTGTTTCTATCATCCACAGCTCAATACCCGGGGCAAATCCATCTTCTACACCACCCTTCACACCCACAATTCCCACACCAACTAAACTGTTGTTGGATGCAATTGATTTGAACCAGGCATTAACCAGTCCTTCTCAATCACCTATCAATGAGAATATGCCTCAACCACTGACTGGGTCTGATGTATCAATCTTTGCTATCCCACCAACACAACCTGAGGAGGTTAGACCCCTTGAGTTACAAATAACTCTTGGTGGTAATCCAAGTGAAGCAGCCACTACAATTGTTACACCCACTGGGTTACATTTGGACAGTGGTTACATTAATAAGACTTCCTTGGAGGCAATTCCTTTTATAGCACCTCTGTCAACCACCAGTGGTTTTATTTATCCTACTGGCAACATCAAAAGGTTGTCAAGTGTTGAAGGAAGAAGACCCCAGTACCAAGAAAAAGGGGCATCAGTGGTAGATGTTTGGAGCACACTCCCTGCCTCAACCACTGATAATACCACTGCGAGTGGGAAATCAGATGATCCCATTAAATTGGGTGATGATTTAAAATATCAGGATTTGACGGATCGTATTGGAAAACTTGATAACTCTGTTGCAGAACTCAAAGATATGCTACAACAGGTATTACAAGTACAAAAAGCACAATCAACTGCTGTTCCATCTCAAGCACCTGCTCCACAAAGGGTACCTGCTACAAATGAGCTCAGGAACTTGTTTCAACCTTTTCTCCATCAACAAGCACAATTAGCAGATCAGCAACATGAGAAACATGTCCAACAGCTGAGAAATGAATGGAGTCAAGGTTCAAAAACACTCAGGCTGATTTAAAGGCTCTCAAAACTCAGATCCTGCAAACCACTGGCACTGCTCCTCCAACAGTACTTTTCATTGATCAACTCCCAGACGATAATGCCAAAAAGGGGGAGAAAATTCAGGAGTGGAAGAAGAAAGGAATAGATGATGGTCTCTACATTGAACCTGAAAAGGATGCTATGACCAGAAAAATTCCTGTGCCAGATGGTAGTAAAAAGGTTGATGCTACTCAAGAAGCACTTGATGAAGGAGTAGCAAGTGTAAAAAGAGATAGAATGGCAAAGGATGTTTCAAGGTGGAATGAGGAGAAAAGAGCTTTCATGGTGCTGTATGGGCAGGGTTGTTCTGGTTCAAAGGATACTAAAAATCCTAAGACAAAAAGGAAACCTAAGTCCACCTCATCTAGAATTCCAAAGCATGTTCCAAAACCACCATCCAAAAGCCATCAACATCAAACCTCCACCCAAACAGCTGTTGTAACTCCTGCTGTATCAACTACTGCTGGTACTTCAGTGGTTTTAACATCTATTCTCACTTCAACACACACCACCTCAACACACACCATTACTTCATCACCACCACTGTCATCACCAAAAACAATCTCACCACCACTTTCACCTGCTGATAAACAGTAGAAGACAACAGATGTTATAACATCTGTTGGAATGACAACAGTGGTTGAAACACCAGTTGTTTCAACAACTGTTAGTCAATCACAAACCACTGTCACTACATCCACCACCACTGTTCCATCCAAAACATCATCAGTCCCTCCTCAAACAAAAAGGAGAAGGCTAATTCTCAAAGATGATGACACTTCACCACCACCATCTTCAAAATCCCTGTCACTTGTCACTATTCCAAAACCCATACCTCTCTCTTCAGCTCAAATTATACAATCACTACCTCTTGCTGGTGTCTCATTTCCTCTAGAACTCATTGCAGTTAGGGAAGAAATCAAATCCTTTTATTATGAGGATGACCCAGTCAAAAGGAGTTTGGCATCAATTGCAGGATATCCCAGGCCTAACAATATTGAAGAATACTTGAAACTTAAGGCCAAACAACCAGAGGATATTGCAATCAAAAACAGAAAAGGGAAATCTGATAGAGAATTTCAACAAAACTGTCAGTTTTTACTCTCACAGGTCAATGCTATGGAGCGATTTGCTAAAAATGTATGTCAGAAAATTTTAGAAAGGGCAGATGAGTCCTTGAGAAAAGACTACATTGAGAACATCATGACCTACAAGAAATACAAGGGGGAGAAACACATGTACAAAAACTGGACCATTCCTGAGCTTGAAAAAGAAGCAGCCAGGATTCAAGGAATGATTAAAAATAAGGTCAAGCAGACTCCTCCTGAAAAGTTTAAACAATTTGAAGCTGAGAAGATGTTAGAGTTGAAGAGAATGAAAGAGGAGCTGATTGCAGCTGATTATGGGCCAAAGAATTCAGTGACAAAGTGGGGAGAAGATAGAGTCAGGGCAACCTATAAAAGCTTAGAGGAACTTAGAAAGAAAGATCCAAGAGTTCCACAAAAGCCTGACTACTCCAAAGCAGAGGTCTCAAAAAGACCACCAGAGCTGCAAATCAAAAGAACCACTGCTCTAGCTGGTGCTGCCATCTACAAAAGAAGGAGCAAAAACCAGTTGAGTATGGAAACAATTCAAGATCTATTAGCTGGAGATGCCATTGTAAAAGCAGGCACGAAAGTAATGATAAAGGAAGATCTTGAATTGGAACAATCTGCAAGTGCTGCTCAGCCAGCTATGAATAGGTCAGCCTCACCAAATACTTCTGCAAATAAACATCTCCCAAGAAACCCACCAGACTCAAAAATACAAAAGTGGGAAACTGACAAACAGTCCTGCGTATTGACTTTGCTCAGGTCTGGTGGAGGAGTGGAGAAAATATCAAGGGAACAAGCTCTTGGCCTGAGTCTTGAAGATTTGCAGGATCTCCTTGATCTTCCACTTAGCAGGGATGATGAAGACACAGATGCCCTAGACTTTGAACTACAATTCAAAGGTCAGATAAGGGAACTGTTAATGAGGCAATAAAAGATTTCCACAAATAATGAAGAGTTTTGGCATTATCTATTCCAGGGGGAGATTGTTGGGATTGAACCCTACCAGAGGAACAGATAATGTAAAGCCAAAACCAGGTCACAACAGTGGATTCATAATAAGCAGCAGTTTACATTAAGCTTTCCCCTTGAAAGTGATTTATAACAACTGATGGTCTTTATCCGCTGTTCAGATACAACTACTGCTGGTCCTTCATCTGCTGATCAAAACCCTGAAGTATCCAACACTGCTGGTCCTATCTACTGATGATAAAGCACTGCCCAGTCAAGGACTGATCAACCTTGAGTAAAGCACTGACATAAAGGGAGAGCAGTTGTTTAGTGAATTGTTTTATTTATGTATAGTCAGTGGTTAGGTTAGCAGTGTTTGTATAAGGACAGTAGATACAGGTTGTTAGGCCGTTAGACGTCGCTTTCATGGTGACGTCAGCTGAGATACCTCAGTGGTTTGGTTTGCCTATAAATGTAACAGTACCTTGTACTGTTACATTTGATTGACTGAGCGGGTTCTTCTCCTCATGTCTAATCCTTTCATCTTGTGTGCAACCAACCTTGGGGTATCAGGCTGAGGGGGAGTTTAGTTTGTAAGCATATCTGTAATCTTTTGCTTTGATTGGTAAATCCTTTGACTCTATGAGAAGAAATTGTTTATCAAACTATTTTCTCCTTTGATTGTGTTTACAAAGTTTGTTTTCATTTCCGCTGCACTTTACATATTTTCATATTCACAAATTGCTCAAAACATACAAACAAACATAATCATGAGAGCCTCCGATCCTAACAAATCCTTTCAAAAATCATTTGGTTCTCAGTTAAATCTGAGTACTACGTTTCACCCGCAAACTGACGGACAGAGTGAACGGACGAATCAAACATTAGAAGACATGTTGCGAGCCTGCGTAATGGATTTAGGTGGAAGTTGGGACACTCACCTACCATTGGTTGAATTTTCGTACAATTATTCCCCAAGACCCCCGCATCTAGTAGCAGAGCTTAAATTTCGAGACGAAATTTTCTTAACAGGGGGAAAGTGTGACAGCCCTCAAAATTATAGGTATCCGTATAATTAATTAATGTTAAATTTGTGCTTAATGACTGTGCTTAGTTACAACTGATGATTAAACTGCCTTCTGATTTTTGTTACGTACATATATATGCATCACATTACATACTGTCACTCCATTCATTACACACAAACTTTAGTGACAAACTTGATACACAAAGCACAGTTAGCACAGTGAGCGGATGACTCAGAAACATGATGACAATGCCAGCACATAGACAGACAATATATTGAGGCCCAGTATGAGCCAGAGACAAGGTACTACACTAGTATTGAGTGCAGGGAAGTAAGGACCATAAAACTGCGTCACTAGGTGATAGTTTAGGTGCCGGAAAGTGCCCAAAACCCACTTAAAATGCAAAATTCTGCATTTATTAACAAAATTCAGGATTTAAATATGCTTGTCACTTGCAAAAATACGGAAAAATGGTCCTGTATGATTTTCTAAGTGTCGGGAATTAAAAGGGTCACTAAAAGATACATAAAGGACACTTTACGATATAACTTAGCACTTTAACGGAACGGTATATAACCGAACAACCGGGCATTACCCAGAACACTAAAATATTGTTAAAAACATTGTTTCACTCTTTCTGAGCTAGTTATGGTCCTCGAACCTCATAACACACTATATTATGACATAACACTTAAACACTTAAACACCTAACTAGTTCACTTAACATCTAACCATTTAATCTAACTTACCATTACATCACAACTAAACACCCCCCCCCCCATGTTTACGGATTACAAGGGTGGCCCCACCCTTGATTTTCTTTGAATTGTTTAGTAGATCATGCTTGCTCTTTTGAGACAGAATATACAAGGGTTAATGCTTAAGTTTGGGTTATAAGTAAACACATGGGTCTAGACTTCATTTCTCATTCAACACTCAACACCACAAACTCTCTCTTTCTTCCTCTCTTGGCTTCGGCCGAACCCAAGCCACACCACCGTGATCATCATCCACTCATCTTCATCCATTCTACAAGCATACAAAGGTGTTAAAGGTCATACAAGGAAGCTAGGAGCTTTCGGGAGTTCAAGGACCTTCTTCGTTTGCTATTAACCACCACTTTTCTTCTCTTGAACATCCCTAGCCTTGAGCTAGTGGTAAGAACTTGAATCCCTTCATTTTTCATCATATGAAAGCGGTTAAAGTAGCTTCATGATGATAAACTTAAAGAACATTAAGAAACAAAAGAATGAAACCTTAACATAAGCTTAAATCATGAAGAAACTATGTTATTTTAGTGTTGATTTGTTGTGATTATTGTTTGCTTGTGAAAATGATGTAGATCATCATATGATCTTGCTAGATCATGATTAAAAACATGATCTAGCAAGATGAGAGGATGAACATGTTAAAGATTATGGATCATCCTCACAAAAGTCATGAACTTGAAGGAATGTAAAGTTTCTTGTAAAATGATGAACAAAGAAGATTTAAAGTCTTGTAAATCTAAATATTTCAAGTATGATTTACCATGAAACCAAGTTAAAAATACAAGTCTACTAAATCTTGGTTCTTACATAAATATACATCATTTTTAGTGGTTAACAAAGCTAAGAAGCACATGTGTAACAAGAAAAATACATGAAGAAGTATTTTTGGAAAATATGAACTTAAGTTGCAAAGATCCATATTCTTTAAAAATGGAGTTTTTAAAGAATCAACCTCAAATTAAAGGGTAACAAGACTCACTAAATACACTAGTAAGTTACTACACATTTTTATAAATTTTCAAGTTCATGAAGTGGTAATTTATGCTTGTTTTTAACAAGATTGGTAAATAAAGATTGTATATTGTTGATTGGGGATTGTTGGATGAATTTTCGAAAAGAAAATGATATGCTTATAAGCATGGACACCTCCGTTTACAAAGGAAACTCTGGCGAAATTTTCTAAAATTCCAACACTTAGAATATATTTTTCTAAACAAATGGTACAAGTATATTTTACAACTTGTGTTTCAAATATAAATTTCGCCATAGTTTTTACAAAAATACCAGGTATCGGAGGTTGGTTTTGTAAATAAAAATGGATAAATATATATTTAGAATATATATTTTATACTAATACACTTGTGTGAGCATTTGTATATTTTGTGAATTAGTATATTATTTTAGGGTAAAATAATATAACTTAACAAAATACCTTGACAATTACAACTCCAAAATAATACCAAAAATCTCACGGAACAAATATTTAAGTTACACACTTGGTATTGTAAAACCAAACGTGAAAACGTAACTTACGAAATATTCCGCAAAATACTCTTACACACATATTTTTGGTAAAATATTATTTTGGAAGCTAAAGAAGTGAAATATATTATTTTTGGGAAAAATACATAAATTTTGGGAATAAGTTATTTTGGACAAATGAGTTAAATATATTTTTCCAAGTGGGACTTAAAATATATTTTTCAAAACTACAAACGTACATGTATAAATGTCACACCCCCAAAATCCACCCGCGGAGTATCACCGCTTGGAGGCGTGACTGACCAGGATCAAGCCACCAATCATATTGAACAAGCAAGTAAGTAATTATAAAATTCCAACCAATACAATTGGTGTCCAAACAAACATAGTTTAAGTTGCATAACGATTAAATCAAAAACCAAATATAAGTTCAAATGTTTCAATGATTAACATGGCACACAGTTGTCCATGTCCCACAACGACTCTTCCCCATGCAAGCTCCAGCTAAGTACCTATTGACCTGCAAAGCATGTAGTAACGAGTCAACAACAATGTTGAGCGAGTTCACAGTTGGGTATTTGTTTTAAGTTGTTTCGAAAACAGTTTCCTTTAACTGGCATCCCTGCCGTGGGGGTTACCCCATAGTTGAAAACGTGATTTGTTTAACCCATTTACTCTGGCAATCCAGCCGTGGGGGCTACCCCATGTTTAATTATCTGGCTCTCTGGCCGTGGGGGCTACCCCATGTATATATACTACTAGACACGTTACCATATCGAATGCTGACTGTAGTCATGTTTATGTGCCCTGAACTGTCAATGTCTATCATCATTGACGTGCCCAGATCCATTAGTTCACGCTCGTCCTCTGCGGTACGGTGTGAGGCTTGTCAGACCTAAATAGCGCTATCTAACTAATGACCCGCACGCCATTGGCCCGGCGATTAAGTCGATATAAAAAGGAGGGACTTCGTGATAGAGTTTTGGTCTAGTGAAAGTTAACTGTCCATGAGGACGAGGAATTATATTCCTAAACCCGTACTGTCCTACCCAAGAAAGGACGAGGAATCCATGTTCCTTAACCCATTCCCGACCCCTGGGAATCCCATGCTTTGTAGAAAGTGTGAACTCACCTTAGGTTAGCTCGGCATATAAGTAAAGGTCAATCGAGCTGTTAGAGGTCAACCACATCCTAACATGGTTACCGTACAAGTCAGGTCTAGGTTCAAGTAGTGCACATAAGATCACACAGAGATTGCAAGTTACGAACACATGGTATACACGTAAACGATATTAGACAAGTAAATAACAAAGCCCAATAATACCCAGCCCAACATGTTGTGCGTTCAGCACAGCCTTGTGCGATCACGACATGTTGTGCGATTCCAACATATATCCGGCCCATACAAACAGAAAGCCCAAACATACATGTATGGCCCAATAATTATCACAGATTGGTCTTGTGCGGTTCAGACAGAATTGTGTGATCCAACCGACTTGTGCGGTCCAGTTGGGTTGTGCGATTGTGTTTTGGGCCAATCGGCCCAACAGCAAAGTGAAGTCCATATGTTGTGTGTGGCCCAAGCCTTGTGCGATCAGCACTATCTTGTGCGATCCACAAGGTCTTGTGCGATCATGCATATCCTGATTATACATTGTGCTTAACGTGTTTGTACCCGACTTGTGCGATTGCACCTTGTGCGATTAGATCAGATCTTGCACGATCCGATCTTGTGCGACCGAGAGGGGTCTTGTGCGATTAGTTTTTATTATCCGAATATTATGCATATCATTTATAGAAAAATCAACAGTTACCAATCATACATTAAATCGGTCAAAGCAATCAAACAGTTTCCTATTTTCGTGGTTAACAATTAACAACTAATCAGTTTCAATCTTAACCAATATTCGATCAAAACAACGTATTCCAACCGATTCCTCATGAACCCTAATTATCTTTTAAACATAACAACATCCTAAAACATTCAGACTAACATATTAAAGCTTTCAACATCACCAAGCAACCAATTCGAAAGGCAGAAACATAACAGCCGATTACGTTCAATCGGTTCTTAATTATCTAGATCAACAATATACAAATCCGATTAGTGTGAATCATTATCAAATATATGCATGTGAGCCGATTTCAAGAACACTAAGATTCAACAGTTTATATCATGTTCAATCATAAGCTATCACTAATTCATCACGTAGTACACATAAATCATAGCATCATCAAACATACAACCAATAATTCCAACACTAACCGAAAAGAAGGATGGAACGGAGATTGATCCGAATAGAAGGTCTTCGATGGAGAAGGGATGTGGCTTCCGTCGGGTTCGTGAGGGAGAGAGAGAAGAGTAGGGTTTGTGTGGTGTTGTGTGTTAGCAAATAACGGGGAAGCAAAACCTCACAAAGGTTTTGTATCGGCTTATATAGGAGAGTGGCCGAACCCTCCTAATGGGGTGCCCATTCGGTTCAAGTTCAAGAGAAGTGGGCTGAGAGTGGTAAAGCCCAAAGGCTTATGCGTTCGGGTTGCTATTGTGCGATTGGTTTATTTCGTGTGATTCCAATACATATATACAAGCACAACACATATTCACATATTCACATAACATTCACTTATAACATTCATTAAACCAACATGTCAACTAGTCACATAACGTTCTAGCGTGTTACATCAAAATACAATGAAGGGTTCTAAATTACGAGTTGTCACATTTTCCCCAAGTTGAAAGAAATTTCGTCCTGAAATTTGGTACGTACTCACTGAGGAAGCTAGTTAAGTTGCATGGTTTTCCTGGGGTGTCACATCCTCCCCCCGTTGATCTGGAATTTCGCCCCGAAATTCCGTAGTAGCTTCAGCCTCAATAGTGGTTGTACTGTTTGTGAATAGTTGGGGATACTTTTGTTTCATTTGATCTTCGCGTTCCCAGGTGAACTATGGGCCACGTCGGGAGTTCCAACGAACTCGAACGAGAGGTATTCTAGTGCGCTTGAGGACCTTAACATCCCGGTCTGTGATTTCAACTGGTTCCTCGACGAATCGTAACTGCTCGTTGATAGTGAGCTCCTTCAAAGGAACTATGAGGGTCTCATCTGACAGACACTTCTCCAGATTCGACACGTGGAAAACGTTGTGAACTCCACTGGGTTCTGCTGGTAGGTTTAGTTTGTAGGCCACCCTGCCTATTTTCTCTATGATTTCGAAAGGTCCGACGTATCGCGGGTTAAGTTTGCCTCGTTTTCCAAAACGAACCACACCCTTCCAGGGGGAAACTTTGAGTAGCACTCGATCCCCAACCTGGAGCTCGAGTGGTTTCCTGCCCTTATCGGCGTAGCTTTTCTGACGGTCACGAGCTGCCGCCATTCTTTGTCGTATTTGTGCAATTCTTTTTGTTGTGTCTACCACAAGTTCTGGGCCAGTGATCTGACTATCCCCCACATCTGTCCAACAAAGAGGTGATCGGCATTTACACCCGTATAATGCCTCAAACGGAGCAGCTTTAATGCTGGTGTGGTAGCTGTTATTGTACGAAAATTCCACAAGTGGCAGATGCTTTTCCCAGCCGTTGCCAAAGTCAATTACACATGCCCTAAGCATGTCATCAAGGGTCTGGATGGTGCGTTCAGACTGCCCATCCGTTTGCGGGTGATAAGCTGTGCTCATATCTAAACGTGAGCCAAAGGACTTGTGCATTGCTTGCCATAGTTCTGAAGTAAAACGTGCATCACGATCCGAGATAATAGAGGTGGGCACCCCGTGTCTCGAGACAACTTCCTTAAGATATACGTCTGCTAATGTGGAGAACTTATCCGTTTCCTTGATAGCCAAGAAGTGTGCAGACTTTGTGAGTCGATCCACGATCACCTAGATAGTGTCATTTCCGCGCTGAGATCTAGGCAGGCCAGTAACGAAATCCATGGAAATTTGCTCCCATTTCAATTGTGGTATCTCAGGTTGTTGAAGTAGGCCCGAGGGTTTCTGGTATTCGACTTTGACTCTTGCACAAGTCAAACATTTACTGACGTAGGTTGCCATGTGAGCTTTCATGCTAGGCCACTAGTATGTATTTTTCAAGTCGCGGTACATCTTATCTGAACCAGGATGTACTGAGTAGCGAGACTTGTGTGCTTCATCCATCACAAGTTCTCGTAGGTTGCCATAGAGTGGGACCCAGATGCGTCCTGTTACATAGTAAGCACCGTCTTCCTTTTGTTCTAACCGTTGCCTTGAGCCACGTAGGGCTTCAGCCCTGATGTTTTCTGGTTTCAATGCTTCTACCTGAGCATCTCGTATCTGTGTAGGAAGACTAGATTGGATAGTGAGTTGTAAAGCTCGTACGCGTTTAGGTGTAATATCCTTTCGACTGAGGGCATCGGCCACAACATTGGCTTTGCCCGGATGGTATCTGATCGAGCATTCGTAATCATTCAGTAGCTCGACCCATCGTCGTTGCCGCATATTC
This sequence comes from Helianthus tuberosus, assembly GCA_030545235.1. Lineage (NCBI taxonomy): Eukaryota > Viridiplantae > Streptophyta > Magnoliopsida > Asterales > Asteraceae > Helianthus > Helianthus tuberosus. The sequence goes on along the minus strand of CM060411.1, from coordinate 63,915,277 downwards.
AACTCCTTCTGTTTGAAGATATGCTCGAGACTCCTGTGATCGGTGTAAATGGCGCACTTGGTACCATACAGCTAATGTCTCCATATCTTAAGTGCAAAAACAACAACTCCCAGCTCTAAATCATGCGTAGTGTAGTTCCTTTCATGAACTTTAAGTTGGCGTGAGGCGTACGCAATAACTTTATCCCGTTGCATCAATACACAACCAAGACCCTGAATTGATGCGTCGCAGTAAACCACAAAGTCATCTGTGCCCTCTGGCAATGAAAGAATAGGTGCGCTGCAGAGTCTATCCTTTAGGTGCTGAAATGCTGATTCCTGTGCATTTCCCCATCGATAAGTAACGCCCTTCTGCGTTAGTGAGGTGAGAGGTTGTGAAATCTTGGAGAAATCCTTAATGAACCTCCTGTAGTAACCTGCCGAACCCAAGAATTGGCGAATTTTCGTTGGTGTACGAGGTGCAAGCCAGTTCTTAATCGAGTCTACCTTGGATGGATCAACGTGAATCCCATCCTGGTTTACCACGTGGCCTAGGAAATGGACTTCACAAAGCCAGAAGTCACATTTCGAGAACTTTGCGTAAAGCTGTTCTGTTCGAAGGAGTTCCAAAATAAGTCGTAAACGTTGCTCGTGTTCCTCCTGACTCTTAGAATAGATCAGGATGTCGTCAATGAAAACTATAACAAACTTGTCCAGGTAAGGTTTGCACACTCTATTCATGAGATCCATGAAAACCGCAGGTGCGTTTGTCAGCCCAAAAGGCATGACCAAAAACTCGTAGTGTCCATATCGAGTTCTAAAGGTTGTTTTGGAGACGTCCTCTTCTCGGACTCTCAGCTGGTGATATCCTGATCTCAAATCAATCTTCGAGTAAAAGCTCGACCCACCTTGCAGCTGGTCGAATAGGTCGTCGATGCGTGGAAGAGGATAGCGGTTCTTCACCGTTACCTTATTAAGCTCATGGTAGTCTATACACATTCGGAAGGTACCGTCCTTCTTCTTCACAAACAAGACTGGAGCTCCCCAGGGCAAAGAGCTAGGACGAATAAAACCCTTATCCAAGAGTTCTTGTAGTTACGTAGACAGCTCTTCTAGTTCTGATGGGGCTAAACGATAGGGTGCTCGAGCTATGGGCGCTGCTCCAGGAGCCAGCTCGATTTGAAACTCGACTTGACGATGAGGCGGAAGACCAGGTAATTCCTCAGGAAATACCTCAGGATAGTCGCGTATAATTGGAAAATCTTCTATCTTCTTCTCTTTCTTCGAGGTGTCAGTAACGAGAGCCAAAATAGCAGTGTGGCCCTTTCGTAAACACTTTTGGGCCTTGAGGAAAGAGATGATGCTCACCACAGCACCACTCTTGTCGCCACGAATCATGAGGGGTTCATCACCTGAGTGAGGAATACGGACGATCTTCTCGTTGCACAGAATCTCTGCTTGGTGTTGGGATAACCAATCCATCCCAATGACAACGTCGAAACTACCCAAGACGATAGGAATGAGGTCGATAGAGAAGGTGTGACCAGCAAGTACAAGATTACAACCCTTGACTACGTGTGTGGCCTCTAAAGTCTTACCATTAGCTAGCTCTACAGTGTGCTTGGTGTTTAAATGTGTTGGGGTACGCTTAAGCATTTGGCTAACTTTTAAGGACACGTAGGTAGTATCGGTGCCCGAATCAAATAAAACAGTAACATAAAAGTCGTCGAGAAGGAACTTACCCGTCACAACATTGGGATCATTCCTTGCTTCTCCCTGGCCTATAACAAACACACGACCCCTTGCACCATTTCCGTTGTTACCCCCGTTGTTTCCATTCCCCTGGTTATTGTTATTGTTGTTGTTGTTCTGGTTCCAGTTCAGTTGGGGACAATCTCTCTTGAAGTGGCCTTCAGCTCCACACTGAAAGCACCCTTTGTTGACACCTTGCTACTGCTGCTGGCGTTGGTTCTGTGGGGCTTGCTGTTGCTGACGATTTTGGTTTGCGGGGTATAAACTTCTGCAATCCTTTGCAGCGTGGCCTGGCTTGTTGCACCGATGACAGTTACTCCTGGTGCATGGTCCGCTGTGGTGTAGGTTGCAGCGATTGCATTTGGGGTGATTTCCCTTGTACCCACCATGACTTTGACTACCAGATGATTGCTGACTAGGGCTCTTGTAGTCGTCAGTTCTTCTCTGCTGAGACTGAGACTAAACATAAGTTGAACCCTTGCATGAAGCTCTATCCCATTTCCTTTTGTTGTCACTAGGAGCATCTGAAGTAGTTGTAGCACTTATACGCTTTGGTAACCTGTTCTGCTCCACCGCCTGATCAGTGAGATGATGAGCCAACTGTACAACTTGTTGGATGGTGGCGAGGTTAGCTGAAGTCACATGACTTTGAATCTCCGGCACTAAACCCTTAAGGTATAGTTCGATTCGTTTGATGGGAGGATCCACCATGGTAGGACACAGAATAGCTAGTTCATTCGATCTTTTTGTGTATGCTTCAATTTCTGACCCCGTCATCTTGAGGTTGAAGAACTCTACCTCCAACTTGTGAATGTCATCACGATTGCAGTACTCTTCCTTAATCATTTCCTTAAAGTTGTTCCATGGGGTGGCATTAGCAGCAACCAACCCCAGCATTTGGACTTGAGCGTTCCACCATGTGAGCGCTAAACCCTTGAGAGTACCAGTAGCATACTTCACCCTGCGAGCCTCAGGGCATTCACACATTTTGAAGACAGATTCGAGTTTCTCAAACCAGTGGAGGAGACCTACAGCTCCTTCAGTTCCGCTGAAAGTAGTGGGTCGGCAGTCCATAAAAGTTTTGAAGGTGCACACAGGTGGCTGAGCATGTTGACCTGTCGTGGGTGTAAGAAGGGACAAGATTAAGCACAAGTGTTGGTTTACGAGAGTAGGACCTAAGGATCCTAGAGTGAGTTTAGACTGGAGGGTATACCTCCTGCTTGTGCGGCTGCAAGTGCCGCAGCAACTTGTTGGTTAATCAGAGCCGTCAACTGGGCTTGTGTCATGTTAACGCGTCCACTCATGATCTTCATATCAAAGGAAAACATGAGTGAGAGAGGTTCGTGAGAGTGCGATGACAGAAGAGAGTAAGCACACATGTGTTTTCAAACTATAGTTTGCTACGTTAATCTAAGCATACCATAAGCAAAGTTCTATGTAATCTAGCAAGTAGGTAATATAAACATAAATCATACTACCTAGAATGTTGAGCCTTGCACGTGGAGTGAAGCGTCGTTGTGGATCGTTGAGCACTGTTCAGGTTATAGTCTGGTTTTAACAAAAACTTTTTCCCTTATTAAAACCAAGTTCTCTATAACCAATGGCTCTGATACCAATCTGTCACACCCCCAAAATCCACCCGCGGAGTATCACCGCTTGGAGGCGTGACTGACCAGGATCAAGCCACCAATCATATTGAACAAGCAAGTAAGTAATTATAAAATTCCAACCAATACAATTGGCGTCCAAACAAACATAGTTTAAGTTGCATAACGATTAAATCAAAAACCAAATATAAGTTCAAATGTTTCAATGTTTAACATGGCACACAGTTGTCCATGTCCCACAACGACTCTTCCCCATGCAAGCTCCAGCTAAGTACCTATTGACCTGCAAAGCATGTAGTAACGAGTCAACAACAATGTTGAGCGAGTTCACAGTTGGGTATTTGTTTTAAGTTGTTTCGAAAACAGTTTCCTTTAACTGGCATCCCTGCCGTGGGGGTTACCCCATAGTTGAAAACGTGATTTGTTTAACCCATTTACTCTGGCAATCCAGCCGTGGGGGCTACCCCATTTTTAATTATCTAGCTCTCTGGCCGTGGGGGCTTCCCCATGTATATACTACTAGACTCGTTACCATATCGACTGCTGACTGTAGTCATGTTTAGGTGCCCTGAACTGTCAATGTCTATCATCATTGACGTGCCCAGATCCATTAGTTCACGCCCGTCCTCTGCGGTACGATGTGAGGCTTGTCAGACCTAAATAACGCTATCTAACTAATGACCTGCTCGCCATTGGGCCGTCGATTAAGTCGATATAAAAAGGAGGGACTTCGTGATAGAGTTTTGGTCTAGTGAAAGTTAACTGTCCATGAGGACGAGGAATTATATTCCTGAACCCGTACTGTCCTACCCAAGAAAGGACGAGGAATCCATGTTCCTTAACCCATTCCCGACCCCTGGGAATCTCATGCTTTGTAGAAAGTGTGAACTCACCTTAGGTTAGCTCGGCAGATAAGTAAAGGTTAATCGAGCTACTAGAGGTCAACCACGTCCTAACATGGTTACTGTACAAGTCAGGTCTAGGTTCAAGTAGTGCACATAAGATCACACAGAGATAGCAAGTTACGAACACATGGTATACACGTAAACGATATCAGACAAGTAAATAACAAAGCCCAATATTACCCAGCCCAACATGTTGTGCGTTCAGCACAGCCATGTGCGATCACGACATGTTGTGCGATTCCAACATATATCCGGCCCATACATACAGAAAGCCCAAACGTACATGTACGGCCCAATAATTATCACAGATTGGTCTTGTGCGGTTCGGACAGAATTGTGCGATCCGACCGACTTGTGCGGTCCAGTTGGGTTGTGCGATTGTGTTTTGGGCCAATCGACCCAACAGCAAAGTGAAGTCCATATGTTGTGTGTGGCCCAAGCCTTGTGCGATCAGCACTATCTTGTGCGATCCACAAGGTCTTGTGCGCTCATGCATATCCTGATTGTACACTGTGCTTAACGTGTTTGTACTCGACTTGTGCGATTGCACCTTGTGCGATTGCACCTTGTGCGATTAGATCAGATCTTGCACGATCCGATCTTGTTCGACCGAGAGGGGTCTTGTGCGATTAGTTTTTATTATCCGAATATTATGCATATCATTTATAGAAAAATCAACAGTTACCAATCATACATTAAATCGGTCAAAGCAATCAAACAGTTTCCTATTTTCGTGGTTAACAATTAACAACTAATCGGTTTCAAACTTAACCAATATTCGATCAAAACAACGTATTCCAACCGATTCCTCATGAACCCTAATTATATTTTAAACATAACAACATCCTAAAACATTCAGACTAACATATTAAAGCTTTCAACATCACCAAGCAACCAATTCGAAAGGCAGAAACATAACAGCCGATTACGTTCAATCGGTTCTTAATTATCTAGATCAACAATATAAAAATCCGATTAGTGTGAATCATTATCAAATACATGCATGTGAGCCGATTTCAAGAACACTAAGATTCAACAGTTTATATCATGTTCAATCATAAGCTATCACTAATTCATCACGTAGTACACATAAATCATAGCATCATCAAACATACAACCAATAATTCCAACACTAACCGATAAGAAGGATGGAACGGAGATTGATCCGAATAGAAGGTCTTCGATGGAGAAGGGATGTGGCTGCCGTCGGGTTCGTGAGGGAGAGAGAGAAGAGTAGGGTTTGTGTGGTGTTGTGTGTTAGCAAATAATGGGGAAGCAAAACCTCACAAAGGTTTTGTATCGGCTTATATAGGAGAGTGGCCGAACCCTCCTAATGGGTTGCCCATTCGGTTCAAGTTCAAGAGAAGTGGGCCGAGAGTGGTAAAGCCCAAAGGCTTGTGCGTTCGGGTTGCTATTGTGCGATTGGTTTATTTCGTGTGATTCCAATATATACATACAAGCACAACACATATTCACATAACATTCATTAAACCAACATGTCAACTAGTCACATAACGTTCTAGCGTGTTACATCAAAATACAATGAAGGGTTCTAAATTACGAGTTGTCACAATAAATACCCCCATCCTTGGGAAGGAAATACGCATATAAAATACTTGAGAAGTATGGATACGAAATAGTTGCCTAACTATTATTCCAAAACCCTAAAAACAAAACTTAAGTTAAAATAATTATCATAGTTTTAACAAGAAGTTATAACTTGGAATAGTATCAAAGTAACGTAACTCAAAAACCTTCATACTAAGCAAAGGCACGGCCAGTTCCTCTAATAGACGTTAGTACACTGTAGGTAGTCATGTTAGCTGAGGAGACTTGGGTTACACATACTGAAGACGCAATACAGTGAGTTCATGTCCCCCTTTTCCTTAAACTGTTTTGTTTACTTACTTCGGGGGTGAAATGCATGTTACAAAGGGATACTTACAATACTGTTGGTATGATTAGCCTAGGAAAGAACCATAGATCATGTGATAGGGTAGGCGGATACTTGGGACCATCAATCCTCTTTGTAGGACCGAGGGGCATGAGTGATAGATCTATTTAGGTGTAGCGGGCCCACACCTATGAGGACGGGGCGGCCCATAGTGGTGACTATGTCTTCCAGCCGGGAGCCCGGTATAACTTTGCTAGGTTTGAGTCTTCCAACACCGTCACACATATCAGTGGCCTTGCAAACCATTGGTGATCTTTTCCTTGTTTGCAGTCATACCGGGACATACATACGTACATTGTTTACAAAGGTTTATACATACTCACATACACATGAACTCGCTCAACTTTTGTTGATTTTTCAAACTACATGTATTTCAGGGAACTAGCGGATCTGGCGGGGTATGCATGTGTTTAGCTGCGTTGAATAAAGATGTCATCCAGGGTAGTAGGTTTAGGAGGTGTAACCCTTACCTGGATGGGTTACATGTCTTTAAACCACATTTTAATTAAAGTCTTTTTCTGTGTCTCATGAACACGTTGTAGACAAGTATGGTTTGTAACTTATTTTAAGTGTCGACATTTTCAAACAATGATGTTGTGGTACTTTTAAACTTAATGAATGGATGAACATCTTGTGTTTTTATCATATAGCATTGTTATGATTGTTGCTGTGGTATTAAGAAGTCACACCGAATAAACCCACGCTTCCGCAAAAGTCAGGGTGTGACAGCTTGGTTGTCAGTGATAAGTGAGTATAGATGATAATTTGGTTATCAATAGTTAGTGGTTACCACTCACGAACCACTAATAGAGTTTCTACTCATGATTTTTTCAACTAATCGGTTAGCGGTTACCACTGATAGAGTTTCTACTCATGATTTTTTTTTCTACGAATATAAATAGCATACTTGTTGATAGCTATTACCATAAACTCAAACATTGTGATGGTTCCTCCCATATATAAGGAAGGTATTTGAACAAATTTTGTTACACGTTTCTCTAATAGATTTTGCATGTAGGTTCTTATGTTGCTCTTTAATTTATCCGATTGAACTCTCAAAGTACCATCAAAATATTTCAATCCAGAAGTGTATGTCAAACTTAATTCTTGAGAGATATTCAGCAATTCAACTTATAAAACCTACGAAAATGATATTCAACCATCAATCCATATATTTTTTTTGTGAAACAACAATATTGAAAAACAATGAAATAAAGAAGAAAAAGTGGGTCGCACAACAAACAATAATGCATATGTGTTGAGGCTCACTTAATGAAATTAATGGATGGAGAAACTAATTCAAAGTTTCATTAAGAGCATGTTTGAAAACCTATTTTTGATTTTCACATACAAGACCGCAAGATTCTCACAAAACAGAACAAGAGAAGAAGGTGAAAAAGGCAATGCTGCACTACATGTTGGATAATTTGGAAATCAAGAAACCATCTAATTGCCCATTGCTGTGACAACCGTCAAATTTGCATGTATCCGTACAATAATTAATATTGATTTATGCTTAATGACTGTGCTTAATGACAACTGCTGATATAAACTTGCTTTATGATTTCTGTATCATACATACATGTGCATCACATTTCATACTGTCACACCATTTATTACATACAAACTTTAGTGACATACTTGATGCACAAAGCACGGTTAGCACAGTTAGCGGATAACTCAGAAATATACTGACAGTGCCAGTACATAGACAGACAATGTTTTGAGGCCCAGTATGAGCCAGGGACAAGGTACTACACTAGTATGGAGTGTAGGGAAGTAAGGACCATAAAACTGCGTCACTAGGTTATAGTTTAAGTGCCGTAAAGTGCCTAAAACCCACTCTAAGTGCAGAATTCTGCATTAATCATCAAAATTCAGCATTGACATACTAGTATTGTGCAGAAAATATGGCAAAATGGTCCTGTATGCTTTCCAAAGTGCCGGGAATTAAAAGTGTCACAAAAAGTTACATAAAAGACACTATACGGTATAACTTAGCACTTTAACGGAACGGTATCTAACCAAACAACCGGACATTACCCGGAACACTAAAATATTGCTAGAAGCATTGTTTTTATTTTTCTGAGCCAGTATTGGTTCCCGAACACTTAAACACCCTACATAATACATGATACACATTAAACACAAGACTTACACTTAACACCCCACTAAATCACCTACTTACCATTTAATTTACAACTTACCCCTCCCCCCCTTTGATGTCTACGGTCAAGAGCATGGTCCCACCCCCCCAAGATTTGTTAAATCTTCTCTAAATCTTCTATAATATCTTACTTGGATTTCATGTGGATTATGTTGTGTACTTTACCAACACTCTAACCTTTGGACAATTAGAACTTTGTGATTATAAGATAACTCTAGAGCATCATCTTCACCACACCACAACACACTTTTTCTTGCCATCCCCTTGTTCTCGGCCGACCTCACCCACACACACCACCATATTTTTGTTGCAAGTTCATCCATTTCAAGTGTAATACAAGGTGCTAGAAGGTCACTAACGAGGCTCGGTGCTCACGGAACTTGAAGGACCACCTTCGTTTGCTATTATCCTCCACATTTTCATCTTGTTCTTCCCTAGCTTTAAGCTAGTTGTAAGATTCTTGTTAACTCTTGTTTACTTCATATTTTAGTGGTTAAAAGATGTTGGAACCTGAAGGTTTATTCATAGAGGATTGCCTAGTTCAAGGGTTGATTTTGTAATTGTTTACTTTATGTTTTGGGTAGGTATGTATGGGTTGGGTTAGACTAGTTGGTTTCGAATGGGCCTAGGGTATTTATCCATATCGTTTTGTATTTAAGCAAACCTTCACCTTGGAGTAAAGGTTGATCAGTTGTGCATAGGAGAGGCCATTCGAAACCTATCAAGTTGTCTTGTATCAGTCATAGTTCAAGCTTTGAATGCAAGATACACTGGTTTGTTTGTTCATAATTGGTTTCGATTACTTTATATTACTTGAATCCACTTGTGTTTAATTTCCGCACTTACACAAGTTGTTGCTTGATATCATTGAAAGATCCACATGGGTTTTACAATTGGTATCAGAGCCAAGAAACCAATTCTTGGTTCGGTTTTGATATCATTCGGATTCAAGAAAGTCTTGTTTTACGGATCTTGTTTTGTTAAGTGTTTGTTCTTGCAGTGGTAACAGTTTTGATTGTGTTTTCTATCTACGGATCATACAATCTTCAAACTGTTCATAGCAAATATTGATAAATATTGCTGATTTGGTTCGTGTAATTTCAGTGAATTGTTTGCTGATTTCTCGGAAGTTTGTTGAGGATTAAAATTCAAAGATTCCAAAATCTTTGAATTTTGGAAGCTGCTTAAAATCAGGGATTTCTGCTGCTTTTATCACATTGTTTGTTTTGCAGGGTCACGAATCGCAATCAGCAGGCTCAACTTGTCTACTTGCTGATCTCGACTCGCAACCAGCTTTTGTCTCGAGTCATCAACTGCTGATCTCGACTCGCAACCAACTGAGGTCTCGGGTTGTCATTATCACGGTCTCGACTCGCAATCATCTGTGGTCTCGAGTCATCCTCATTATAGTCTCAACTCGCAACCGTAGTCTCGACTCGCAATCTCTTGTCTCGACTCGCATCGACAAGCTGCAACGTGATTTGGACCTTGGACTTTGAACATTGACCTTTGGACTTAAAAATAAATTAATTAATGAACTATTAATTAATCATGTCTGCAAATAATGTTGACCTGGCTGCCCTTAACAAACAGCAAGAACTGGATTCAAAAGTTGGGACCACTACACGCATTCCAAGGTTGACTGATGCTAATGACTTTCCCGAGTGGAAGTGGCGTTTTGAACAACATGTGAAGGTCAAAGATTCTAAAATTTGGAGATGTATTCTGAGAGGTCCAAGGGAGATCATGACGGATAGTCCTACTGAACCTGGAGTGAAAATAAAGAAAACACTTAACCAATATACTGAAGATGATTTCACAATAGTTGAAGAAGATGAAAAAGCACTTTCCTATTTAACCATGGGTTTGGGTCCAGACATTGCTATCGGTTTTCGTACTTGCAAATCTGCCAAAGAACTGTGGGAATCTCTGATCGATGTTTATGAACGTAATGAGGATATGAAGGAGAGTCGAAGAAATTTGTTGAGACAAAATTTCAACAACTTCAATCATATTTATGGAGAAACTGTTGACAATCAACTTCAGAGGTTTGTCAAGCTGGTCACTCAAATGCAGATGGAAGAAATACATACATCAAATGCTTCAACAAATAGACAGCTTCTGAATGCGTTGCCAAAAAGTTGGGATCATCATGTTGCTATGATCAAGAAAACAAAAGATCTTGCTAGGTGCAGCCTATCTGAGATGATTTCTCATATCAAGGCCTGTGAACTGGATGATAAACAAAGGGAAACTAACTATAAGAACAACATGCTAGCTGCAGGATTCTCTGTTGCTCCCGCTTCATCAAACAATAACAATGCAGCTCTCTTGTCTCAAGGAGGGTTTCAAATGTTTAGCAACACGGCATCTGCTAAAGCTGCTCCTACTCTGGCAAATGCTTATTAATCTAGGTCTCCTGCTTCTTCACGCACTACTGCTGCTGCATCATCAAATTCGCCTAATGCTGTTCCTACTTCTACCGTGAAAAATCAGATGATTGCTTTCTTTACACAACAGTCTAAAGAAAATATGGATATCGCAGCCTCTGTTATAAATTGTTTGAATGCATTTGTTGCAGGAAAAATTGATCCTCCTAAAGGGTCTAGAGATGACTTATAGCAAATTCATCGTGATGATGTTGAAGAAATGGACATTACATGGTAGATGGCTATGGCGGCTTTCAGAGCAAGGAGGTTCATGAAAAGAACTGGTAAAAACAGATGGGGTGCTTCGTTTAATGAAGCTTCTAAAGTGCCATTCAATTTGCGCTGCTACAACTGTCATGAGGAAGGACATTATGCATGAAACTGCACCAAGCCACCGATTAGTAGAGAACAGACTCCAGTCAAACATGCTACACCTAATCCAGGGAGAGCTCTTGTGACCACATCAAGTATAACTGCTGATGCTGCTGCTGGTGGAAGTCCTCAAGCTCTGGGATTAGCTCAAGCCTTGGTGGTTCAGCCTGATATCAACTTTAATTGGAATTCAGAAATTGAGCGACTGAACATCTCAGCTCCAGAAGATCAAGCTGCTTCAAACAACATTGCTTTCATGACCTCAAATGATCAAGTTTCTGTATCAGAGGAGGAGACTTCAGCTGAAAACTTTGCTCTCATGACCCAGATTCTTTCAGCTCCAGTCAAAGGTCTCACCAAAGAAGAGGTACTTTTTGTTTTCTGTACTCCTGAGTGTAGAGAGAGAGTTGAAGCTTTTAGAATACACAACGCTGAGCTAATTCAAGATTCAAGATATAAAAAATAAAAACTTTACTTTATCGAAAAACGAAAAACGAAAAACTTTATAAAGAAAAGATTGAAGCTCAGCGAAAAGACATCATCAAACTCAAGGATGATGTAAGTGTGAAAATAACTCAAATCTTATATGTTCAGGAGAAATTGTGCAATGTGACTAAAGAACTTGAAGATATCAGAGATAGATATCAAATAAATGAACTCAACATTAACAAATTTGATTCTTCCAGCAAATTAGTCAAAAACTTGTGTGATCAACAGCTCGCATACAAGAAAAAGAAAGGGTGTGGTTTGGGTTTTAATCAGGCTCCTCCTCCTTATAATGACAATTATACTTATTTACCTATGACTGAGGAGGAGATGATGAATGAAAGTCAAATGACTTATGGTCCCAAAAACAATAAGTCTTCATTCAATGACAGACCAATTGAGAAATAGAAGTCTACTCAAATAATTTTTTTTCTAAAGGCTCAATTGATCCTAACACTTCGTCTTCATGTGCAGATAAAGTATCTGAAGTAAAGTGTGGAGACGTTCTTGGGAGTGAACCAGTTGTTCATTCTAATATTTCTGAAAATTATTTTGAACAAACTGAATCTGATATTGCTTTTAGTAGGTCTTTGTTTGCGTCGTTTTGTGCTTATGTTTCGTCTAGTGAGCCTGATGTTTTGGGCAAAACTGATGATGTTTGTGTTGAAACTTTGAACAATAAGTATGGTGATGAATTTTCTTCAGTTAATGATTGTGAATGTGATGTTACTAACCCCTTGGTTGATGACAGTGTTACAGGTGAGGTCCCTCAGGACACATTCAGTGAAACCAATGAAACTTCTTCACAAGAAAATCAAGAGTATCATGATTCTTCTTTTGAATCTGTCTGAGTGGGTGTCCCTAATGTTGAATCTAGTGGGACCCAAGTGGAAACTGTAGTTGAAAATAAACCTGAATCAGATTCACATGACAAATATGTTGATGAAACACATGTTGATGAGACTTCTACGTCTTCTAAAACTGAAACTGAATTTAGTAAAGAAGAAAAGGAGTTTGATATAAATAAACAGTCAACAGAAAATGTTTTTGAACTTAAAACAGAAACTAGAACATCAGCTTCTTAAACAAATGATGATCACAGTCAAAGAGGGGTATCAAATGGTTCATCAACATCACATGAATGTGTCAATTCTAATCAGCAGACACCAAAATGCTCAGAACAGACACAGGCAAAACATACTAGGAAAACCAAAACTTCCCATCATTCAAAACCAAGCAAAGCTTCTTCAACAAAGTATCAAAATTTTCAAAATACTCACATAGTGAAACGACAAACATGTTTCAATTGTGGTGTTGCTGGACACATTGCCAGAAACTGTGTTCAACTCCCAAGCGTACAGTCTAAGAAGAAGATTGTTCAGAATCAGAAGGTCAAGTCTAACCGATATCGTTGTTCAGAGTCAGTGACGGCTGAAAGGTCTAAGACAATGAAGCACAACTATCGCAAGACTAAACCTTCTGATCAAGATTGGAATGCAGCAAAATGTAAAAATCAAAATCAAAAGAACAGTTCACAAAGAAATCAGCATAATGGTTTTGGTAACTATAATTCTAAATGGTCAAACACATTTTGGAAACCCAAAACTGGTGTTGCACTATCTAATACATCTCGTCAAGGGTCTCTCATGAAAAATCCTTCAAGATTTTTGATCAAAGATAACTTAATTTGGCAAAGAGTGACATACATTGATGCTCAAGGAAAACCCAGATCCACCATGGGCTGGGTTCCTAGGTCTAACTAATCCCGCTAATCGTGCAGGAACAGCTGTGGAGGACTACCGTGCGACTTTAGTACATGGATAGTGGTTGTTCCAGGCACATGACGGGAGACTTATCCCAACTGATAAATGTGAAAGAATTTAATGGTGGATATGTCTCATTTGCGGGAGGAGAATCAGGAAGGATCACATTGAAAGGAACAGTAAGAAACGGCGTTCTAAGCTTCGAGAATGTTAACTATGTTCCAGAACTGAAAGACAATTTGTTGAGCATCTCTCAGATCTGTGATCGAGGAAATTCAGTTCACTTTACAAAGAAATGATGTTATGTGCTTAAACCAGGGATTGTCATTCCTGAAGATTGGTTTTTAATGTCAGCAGAGAGACGAGGAAACGCTTATGTTATTGATATGAACAAGAAACCGTGTGAAGAAGTTACTTGCCTATTCTCGAAGATTTCAGAACATGATGGTCTACTGTGGCATCGTCGCCTTGGGCATGTGAACATGAAGAATCTGAATCGACTTGCTAAAGGTCAACTAGTCCGTGATCTTCCAATCAAGGATTTCATGTTGGTGGAAAAATGTGTTGCTTGTGCAAAAGGAAAAGCGCATTGAAAATCGCATAAGTCTAAACATGCACCCTCAACGAAAGCTGTGCTCGAATTACTTCACATGGATCTTTTTGGTCAAGTGAATGTGTTGAGTATTGGCAAGAAAGCTTATTGTCTCGTAATAGTTGATGATTATTCGCGTTACACCTGGGTTTATTTTCTAAGCCACAAGAACGAAACTGCAGTCTTAGTGAAACATTTCGTTACTCTGGCAGAAAATCAAGCTAGTACAAAAGTGAAGGTTATTCGATCTGACAATGGGACAGAATTCAAGAACGTAACTTTGAATACATTCTGCACTGAAAAGGGAATTGATCGTCAGTATAGTGCACCATGAACTCCTCAACAGAATGGAGTAGCTGAAAGAAGAAATCGTACTCTTATCGAGGCCGCACGAACTATGCTGGCTGACTCAAAGCTTCCTAGTTTCTTTTGGGCTGAGGCAGTTAGCACGGCTTGTTACGTCCAGAATCATGCTTTAGTAAACAAACGTCATATGAAAACTCCTTATGAGATTCTGGATGGACGTAAACCTTCGGTTTCACACTTTTGTATCTTTGGATGTCCCTGTGTATTATTACTTATAGACTCTAATGGAAAGTTTGAAGTCAAAGGGGACGAATGTTTCTTTGTTGGATATGCAAAAGGCTCTGCCTATAGAGTATACAACAAAGTAACTAAAAATGTCGTCGAGTCGTGCAACATTGAATGGCTCGAAGATAATGCTACGGATGCTAGAGTTGGACCAGATTGGTTATATGATTATGCTGAATTGTTTAAATCATTTAACAATTTGTCAAGTGTTTCTTCAGATGCAGGTGTGTCTACGCCAAAACAACCACTATCTTTTGGTGATACTGAAGAAGAAGAACAGGCAGAAGGGAGCTTCAGACATCATACCATTGACCCGCCAGGAATGGTTTTTACACAGCATCCTTTGCCTCAACAAATGTCCCATCGATCTCCTGAAGGTGCACAATCTAGTGGAATTTCAACGAATGCAACTGGATCAGAACTGTTTGCTGATCCTATTCCTGAAGAGTATACTGTTACCACTCCCGTGAGTCACAGTCCGATAGCACCTAATGAGGGGGAGTCAAGCAACATACACACATCTCTAGACGAGACGATACCTGAATTTGCCATTCCAACAAGTGTTCAAAGAAATCATCCTATTGAGAATGTGATATGTCCTGTTAGTGCAGGAGTTCAGACCAGAAGCCAATCAGGAACCATTAATTTGTGCTTATATTCTAGCTACATTTCTCAAATTGAACCTAAAACTATTGATGTAGCGTTGCAGGAACCAGGCTGGGTAGATGCTATGCATGAAGAGCTAAACCAGTTCGAGAAGCTTGGAGTATGGAAACTTGTGGAGTTTCCAAAAGGGAAACGTAAGCTTGGAACTCGATGGGTTTTCAGAAACAAGCAAGATTCTGAAGGAGTTATTGTCCGAAATAAAGCACGGTTAGTAGTCCAAGGATTCAAACAGATAGAGGGACGGGATTATGATAAAGTCTACGCCCCTGTTGCTTGACTTGAAGCAATCCGGATCTTTTTAGCATATGCATCCTACATGGGTTTCACTGTTTACCAGATGGATGTCAAGACGGCATTTTTGTACAGAGAAGTGAAGGAAGAAATTTTTGTTGAGCAACCACCGGGTTTTATTCATCCAGACCATCCAGAATATGCCTACAAAATTGACAAGGCATTATATGGGTTGCATCAAGCACCCAGGGCTTGGTATGAAACTCTGACAAAACATCTTCTGGCTCAAGGATACACATGAGGCACAATAGATCAGACTATGTTTATCAAAAGAGTGGGCAAGGATCTGATATTGGTTCAAATCTATGTTGATGATATTATTTTTGGATCGACAAGTGAGGCTCTTTGCAAGGAATTTGAGGAAGTTATGAATAAGAAGTTCGAAATGAGTGCACTCGGAGAAATGACATTGTTTTTGGGTTTACAAGTTAAACAAGATTCCCGGGGCATTCTAATTCATCAAGGGAAATATGTGGATGATGTGCTAAAGAAATTTAAGTTCACAGACGCTAAACCGGCCGAAACGCCAATGGCAGAAAGACCGTTGCTGACTAAAGATGCAGAAGGATCTCCTGTTGATCAACGCCTTTATAGGTCTATGATCGGATCGTTGATGTATCTGACAGCGAGTCATCCAGACATCATGTTTGCTGTTTGCAATTGCGCGCGATATCAGGCTAACCCTAAAACTTCTCATCTTACTGCTGTTAAACGAATCTTTCGGTATCTTAAAGGCTGACCACGTTTTGGTATGTGGTATCCGAGAGATTCGAATTTTGACATGTTTACGTTTTCTGATAGTAATTTTGGAGGCACTGACAAAGACAGGAAATCCACCTCTGCTGGATGTCAACTTTTGGGTGACCGACTCATTTCTTGGCAATGTAAGAAGCAGCAAACGGTAGCAATTTCCACAGCTGAAGCAGAATATGTTGTAGCTTCGGCATCTTGCTCACAAGTGGTGTGGATGCAGCATCAATTGCAGGACTACGGTTTGATTTATCTTAAAACTACCATATATTGTGATAATGATCCTGCTATACAAATTGTGAAAAATCCTGTCTTCCATTCAAAACCCAAGCACATTGATATTAAAGTTCATTTTATACGAGACTGCTTTGACAGAGGTCTTATCAAACTGGAGCAAATCGAGATGCAAATGCTGCGGATTTGTTCACAAAACCTGTCAGCAGTTCGAAATTTCAAGTGCTTGTGGATTTTATGAAAATGATCCGCTTTACTGACTGAGCATGTTTTTGGTTTTTCGTAGGTAAATTTTTTCAAAAAGTTTTCTATTCTTAGGTAGTTTTTATTTATGCCCAAATTTAGGGGCAGAAAATTATGAAAAATACAAAAACATTAAAAATTGAAAAATACAAAAAGAAGCATTGCATGACATGGGAAATGAAATGAATTTTCACATTATGGTGAAGGGCTGACTCATGTAAGACCAGTATCGAAATAGTTTGACTCTAGTATGATGTGTTGGTAGGCTCTATCCTTAAGACTGAAATCATTGGTTGTTCTGTTCAGAACTAAATTAGTACATGACCTCAGGGAAGAAAGTCACTTGGAATTAGCTCATTTCTATTTGAATGTCTGTATGTTGTCCTGATACACACAATTTTGGTCTGACTCTAAAATCTTCTCTGAAAAAGTCGTTTATCTCCTCTGTTTTACGGAAGCAAAGACCTGGAGGTGCTAGGCAATGTCAGCTTCTGCTGCATCCAGATACATGCTGACCTAGTTGTACGTTGTCGCGCTATAGATCAATTAAACACCCGAAAGAGGCCCTCAAGTGCCCAAAAGAAACCCAAGAAACCTATATCAAACTGAGAAAAACTCATTTGATCTGTATATTATACCATTTCTGCTTACGATGTATTTTGTTCTCTTCTCAATCTATTCCCAGTTAAGATTTCAGAGATTTGGATTGGACTTGTGAAATATGTGGTAGGGAAGCTACTTGCATGATAGAGTGTGCTGTATATAACTCCGGGATTTGATTAGTATTTGTTTGGGTGTTCATTGTTAAGAAATCAAAACATGATAAAATTTGTTACAGGCAGTTATATGGAAAAGGTCTAGGGAGATGAGTTTAGGAGGACAAATATACTGGCAATCGTCTAGATCATTCAGTAGTAGATCAGTGTTGATAAGTGTGGTCAAGCCTGAAACCTCGTGATTTGATCCCTGAGTAATTACGTTATTTTTTTTATTTTATTTTTGTAAATAATAGTTTATATTATTTATTTTTGTTTTAGGTTTTTGCATTTGTAAAACGTGCTCAGAAAGTTTATCGGGTTATTAAAATTATAACTAATATTTAAAGGATTTTATTTTTAGATTTAAAATAGATCAAAGAAATCCTTATATTAATGTGAGACGGAACTGTTGGTCTCGGCCCAAAGTCATAGGCCCAATTCAGGTCAAAGGCTGAGGTATAAAAGACAGGTCTCGAGTCGAGACCTCATTCTGCACTCGAGACCAGCAGTATTTCCTCTCAAACTCTCTCTCAACTTCCGGCAAGCAATCGCTGTTCCAAAAAAATCTTTTGTTTCCGACGTGTTTTCTTGTCTCGACCTATCAAGATTCAAAGGTATTTTGATGTGTTGTTGAAGTTTTGCAGGTGGTTTGAAGATTTGATAATGAATTTATGAAGATTTGAAGATAAACTTGAACCCTAGTTTTGAATATACCTTGGTCTTCAAATAAATTAAGGGGTGTTTTTGGGATTTTGATCTAAACACTGGGCAGATGAAAGTGTTTATGTGGTCTCGACTCAGAAAGCACATAAGGACTCGAGACTGGTGGTTACCAATCGCAATCTCATGGTCTCGACTCGAGACCTCATGGTCTCGACTCGGGGTCTCGACAAGAAACCATATGATCTCGACTCGAGACCTCATGATCTCGACTCATGGTCTCGACTCGAGACCTCATGATCTCGACTCATGGTCGCGACTCAAAATCAATGGTCTCGAGTCAAAATTTTATCATCTGAGTCATGGTGTTGTTGACCTGTTCTGATTGTTGACTTTATGATTTGAAGTTGTCGAATTGTTCACGCGTTACGAGAAAATCCAGTAGTCTACGAAAGTCTTATTCAAGAGTTTTGGAAAAGTGCAAGGATTGAAGTTATTGAAGGAAAGGGAGTTATTGTTGCTGACATTCAAAAGAAGGTTGTCACTGTGATAGAGCAGATGATTCGAGAAGTATTACAGTTCAATGACCAAGAAACAGACTCCATTGAGCTTCTAGCTGGAACTGTGGAAGCGATTTTACCTCGATTGAGTTACGAAGGAAAGTATCCGCCTTTGGTAAAGAAGTTTTTGCATCCTTATTGGCGTCTTTTGGTGCACATGTTTATTTTGTGTATGACAGAAAATAGAGGCGGTACAGATCAATTAAACATCACACTGTCTGCTGCTCTTGTTTGTGTGATAACGAACGAGCCTTTCAATTATTCAAAGTATATTTTGGAAGCAATGAAGAGAAATGTGTTTGGAGTCAGAAAGGACAAGTTTCTTATGTATCCAAGGTTCTTGCAAATGATTCTTAATGCTTGTTATCCAGAGTTGGAGAGATCTGGAAACACCTTGGAGCTAAAACCCATGGGTCCTACATGTTTTGGTGCTCTCACTCCTAAGAAGGGTACAAAAAGGAAATTTGAAGGGTTAATACCTCTGGAGAAATTCGGTCAGTTTGCTGAGACTGAAGATGTAGCTGCTGATCCACTGATAGTTCAACATGTTCCACTGAACGCTGCACAACTCAACGCACCTGTAAATGCTATGGTTGCTGAAGAGCATGACGTTCAGGGAGATCCAGAAGATGAGCCTGAGACAAAGATTTTAACAATCAACTCTGACGATGAGGGCATAGAGATTATGTGTGATTCAGGAGATGATGAAGAGCTTCCTCCTGAAACTAAAGCTGATGTTGTTGTTTCTACTGTTCCACCTGTGATTATTGCTGAGAGTTTGGCTTTGTTGTTAAAGTCTGTGACTGATAAGATGGGAAATCCTCCTTCCAATCTTACAGCGTCAAATGAAGAGTCTAGTGAGAACCCAAAGGATCCTGATTCATTGCCTTTGAAGCGGAAAAGGAGGGATCCTCGACTTGGAATGTATGTTGAACAAAACAAAGATCAATCCATGAATGTTGCTGAAGATGATGATGGCTTGTATGACTTTGATTTTTAGAAAAGTGTCACCGAAACCACCACCACTACTGAAAATGTCTTTGAGTTTAATGCTGATACTCAAAGAGATGTTTTAGAGACCACCACTATTGATGTTCAAGCTACGAATGTTGTTTCTGAGTCTGTAAGTGGGTCAATACCGCTTGGTATCTCTGAATCTGCAGGTCCTTCTGGAGTTATTCATGACGTGCCTGGCAGTTCAAGTGGTAAAAGACCTGAAGAGCCGTTGAGGATGTCGTTTGATGATGACTCAAGTGATGATGATGAGTTCATAAGTATGAGAGAAATGAAGAAACGACTACTTGTGATTGAGTGATGCGTGTGAAGTGTTATATATATTAGGTGTATATTTTAAGCCCCTTTAACACTTATTTTTAGCCAAGTTTTAAATTTATAAAACACGATATTTTACTAACACTAAACACACATATGGGCAAGTGCACCCATCGTGAGCGTAGTATAGTGTTGGCAAGATACCGAGGTCGTCCAAGGACACAAGAGCTTTTAATACCGGTTTATCCTCAACGTCTAATCAAAATAAAAAGTTTAGAAAAAATGTTTTAAACTAAGAAAAATAAAAACTAACTAAAATGCTGAAAATAAAAATAAAAAAAATAAAAAAACAGATAGACAAGATGAATCACTTGGTTCCGACTCGTATCTAGTGTAACCTTTGATTATTTCCGCACTTTTGCACATAATTAAGATATTATCTTAGTTATTGTAGTAGGCCCCTCTTTTGAAGGTGACGTTACCCTCACCCCAGTAGTTTGAGTCAGCAAGGATACAATCCTAAAAGGGTGGATTATTGGAAGATAATTAATTAAGTTACTAATGCAAATTATGGTAGGCCCCTCTTTTGGAGGTGACGTTACCCTCGACTAAGTAGTCTGAGTCAGCACGGATACAATCCTAAATAGCCGGGTTATAGTATTAATAGTAGTTAACTTATGAGGGGATCAAAGAGTTTGGACCCCCGCCATCCAATACCGTTAAGTATTGAAGGAGGTCCTACTAAATTTGACCCAGGTCCATTGCAGGACCTCTAAACGCTGAACAATGGCAAGACCTTTACCAAACCGTTCCCTTAACCCCCGACCAGGAAGCCAACATACCTCCATATAGACCGTGGATATATGAATGGTGAAAATCTTTTATTTTATATAGACAGTAAAATAATGCCAAGACACCACGGACAAATGATAAGGAAAGATCACCTTCAACATAAGCAACTTGTTATTAAAGTCATTAATACAAAACCAAATAAAAAGTGCAAAAGATTAGAAATAAAGAGTATTACACTAGACACTTTGTCTTCACCAAGTGATGTAAGAGACTTTGGCAAACATGGCCTTGATTGTCAAGAACTCTTACGATCAATCTTGGATCCCGAGATGACTCACACACTCTACGATGGACAATGGATGATGGTGGTGGATGATGGTGTTATGGTGGTGGTGGGTGGTGGGTGAAGTATGAGAGAGGTGGTGTGCCAAGGGATGGTTTGAGCTTGATCCAAGCACTTCTATTTATAGGCTGAACAGAAGCTCAGGCATGGCCCCGTGTCCACATCCTTCTCTTTCTTCATTAAATGCAGTTTTGTCTTTTTAGTTGATCACGCCCCCGTGTCCGCTGAGCACGACCCCGTGGTGCAGAAGAATCTTTGTACTATGCAGATTTTCTGGATTGTGCGAATCTTATAGTTGACCACGGCCCCGTGTCCGCTGAGCACAGCCCCGTGGTGGGCAATAGAAGCTTCTACCACTTTGTCTTTTCTGCTGACACTTGGGCACGCCCCCGTGCTGGCTGAGCACGGGGCGTGTTCAGGCTTCTGATCTCTTGTTTTGCTTGGGAAGATGCTGTCGTGGGGTCGGGCATGTCACGTCTTGTTCCCTTTCTTGTATTTATGTTAGATTTTGATGTCTTTTTGCTTCTTTTGTTAATTTGAGCTCATTTAATCCTGAAAATACAAAAGGAAGACAAAAGCACACTTTTTCCAACATTAGTACTAAAAAAGGGTTAGTTTTATGCCTCATTTGATGAAATTTATATGTTGCATTTTTAACACATCAAATACCCCCACACTTGAATCTTTGCTTGTCCTCAAGCAAAACTCTTTAATATGTGGCTATTACACTCCCAAATGGAATGGGTAGAGAAGAAGGTTTTTGGGCTTGTCGTAGAGTGTCGGGATTTCCAAGATTCTTTATTTAATTATATTTTTATTTATTTACAATCCTATTCATCATGATTTATTTAAAACTTTTCATAAGATAAATTACTTATTAGGGCATAACATGCCTCTTTAAAATTCTATTTATATACAAGTTCACATACCTCACGGGGATCACTCAACACTCGGACACTCGGCCGAAAATGTATTTTTGTGGATCACTCGAGAACGGCATGGAACTTACTCCTACCATAAGCTTGCCAAGCAATCAATCCTCCTCCTTTTTAACTATATACCTTTGTAAATATCAAGAGGACTTTTGGGTGAAGGGTTAGGCTTGGGTTAAAGGTAGGTGGTTGGGTTAGTGGTTAGTAGAAAAGGGCGAAAAAGCGTAAAAAGCGTCGGTTTTCGTAAAACACTTTGTTTTTTTTTTTCTAATGAAGCATTTTTCAAACAAGGTTTCTTTTGATGAGCTTGTTTGTTTATTGCTAACTTCATCCTTTTTTTTTTCTTTTTTTTTTTTTGTGTCACAAGAAAACCGAGCTTTGTTGCTAAAATAAAGGGTTTAAAATGAAAAAGGTTTTGGTGGGTAAAGGGTGTTTGTTTTGGGGAAAGAAACGAAAAGGTTTAGGCTCAAAGGGGTTAACTATGGGGATTTTGGGTAGGTGGTAAAAAAAATAATGGTTTTGAAAGAAAAAGGGTTAGTCCTAATGCCTCCGTCATTTACTTACTTGGGTTTAAGTTGGTAAGGACCGGGAATGTATCGTCATGGCAAGTTCTAGAGTCGTAAGAACCAAGCGGCTATTCACACAAGAAACGAAAAATGAGCATTTAGTTTAAAGATATGTATTTGCATGCTCAATAAAGGCTCAAAACTCACTTTTTGTGGGAATGGGTTTTTATGTGATCAAGTATATATAATTAAATTTTAACTAAGCTTGTCATGCCTTTTCATAATTTTCTTATGTTGGTTCTTTTTATCACGATGCTATCGATTGTAAATTTGTAAAAATATAACCTTTTTAGAACTTTGAAATTCCCAAGTTAAACCTAGACAAGTAAAAAATATGAAAATTATTGAAAAAATTTGGGGTGATTAGCGGTTCCAATAGAGTTTTGTGTAAGGCTTGTATTTAGGACTTGCAAGATTCAAGGTTTTAGCATCCCCCTGTCACACCCCGACCGCGTAAAACAACAAATCGCGGCGGAAACATCGGGGCGTGTCGTAACAGAATAAATTGTTTCATAACCATGGCATACAAAGTTGTATTTTATTTATTAAACAAGGGTGTTACATTGTCTTGAACAGTAAACAAAAGAGTTTATAACATAATTAAACAAGTCTATCTTCGTTTTTAGTCTCTAAGGCACAGGTCCGCCCTAGTGTCATGATCAACATCCTACGGAAAAGCTCCTGAAAACACATGTGAAAATAGGTACGTCAGCATAAAAATGCCTGTGAGATACATAGGTTTGTGAAAATAGGATTCATGACTTGTATTTGAGAAAATGTTTAGTCATGAACCTTGTAATTTGCTTTGTCTTGTAAATCATTTGAAAAACGATAAGATTATATGATATGTATAAATAAATGTAAGGTTAAATGAATAACCATGTAAAATGAGTTGTATAAGATAAATTGTTTTGTAAATCAATGTCTTGTGAAAAATATGTAATTTGTATAAAATGTAATATGTCTATACTGAAATGATTTAAATAACGTTACGCTATGTAATATTATACAAACACTTATATATAGGAAGTACCAACGGCGTATCCACCATGTTTGTATCATATTACACACGTATCGTTACTCAAATCACTTACCCAAACAACCACCAATGTAACTTGTTCATGTACAAACCAATTGTTAAGTGTTATTGTGTAAACCATATCAAAATGTCTATGTCCAATGTAAACCACCAAATGTGTATATCAATGTCAAAATGTTTATGTTCAATGTAGATCATGTACTGTGTAACCAAAATGTCATGTATGGTAAGTGAAATATATATCAACTAAACCATATGTAAAATGCACAAACAAGGTATTGAAGTAAAACATAGTTTAAATCAAAGTTATGTTTTGTGTAATAAATGCATGCTTTACTGATACAAACATCTATGCGGTTATTGTTAAAATGCATACATCCAAGCCTTGAGACTGTGGCGATAAACCCTTAAACAAATTAAAGGTTTATCTAAGTTATGTATATCGAATTCGGTCATTCCTTTCATCCCCATACCCAGGATGTCCGGAACGGGAGTTGTCAATTCCTATGGTACCACTACCTACTAACGAATGGCATGATCAATGTTAATGAATGTATTGTTCCATGTTAAACAAACCAAATGTCATACCCAAAATGTAAGCATGTGAAAACGATGCACTAAGTATGTAATCAAATGAACATACGTAGCGTGAAATGTAATGAAAAACGATGTACTAAGTAATGCACACAATGGGCACACCTAGCATGAAATGAAATGTAAAACGATGTACTAAGTAATGCACACAATGGGCACACCTAGCATGAAATGTAATGAAATCATGTACTATAATGTACTAACAAACATAGCAGGTATATGATGTGAAAACAGGAAAGCATGAATGTAACAAGTAAGCACATGTGTTCCACCCCAAAACGTTTGGAAAACAGTAAAAGAGGGTTCTATGTACTCACTTGAGATTGTTCAGTAGTCCTAAGATAACCACCAAGCAATGCTAGAGATCACAGAATCAAACGGCACCTAATATAGGTAACTATGTTAATAAACCGGACCTAAATCAGAAGATCGGGTAGCATGAGGGTTTGTAAACCAAACGAGTGTAGAGACTCGTGTCATTTGGTTTAACAAAGCCTACATACTAAATGAAACCTAACATAATTGTTTACGACCCATTACGACCCGTTTAGGAAGCTTATGCTACTTTAACGCGTCGTTCGCGTGAAACGCGTTCGGACCGCCTAACTAGCCCTATGACAAGTGTTATATGCCTATACATGTTACATAATCAGTTATGTGACAAAAGTTTAGGTTACATATGCTAAATTACCAATTATACATGAAAAGGTTATTCTGGTAATTTACCTAAGGCATATAAACTACCTATCATACAACTACTTAAACGATGTGACCATAGGGTATAACCTCGGAAGGTTATTCCCTACCTATTATGGTCACCTAATGTGTTTGGTCGGATCCTAATGATCGACCAAATGGGTCGGGTTCGAGGTATAAGCGATTTATTAGATCGCTTACCCTACGACCCTAGACAACGTGGTAATCAGTAGGCATAGTCCCAAAGGACTATAACCAACGTGATTACAATCATGTTGCGAAGTTCAAACGAACTTCGCATTGACCATAAGCTGGTCAACGCTGAAAGTCAAACAAAGTTTGACTTTCTGACTCGAAAAGCAATAAAATAAGGAAAAGAACGAAAGAATACTTACGAAGGGTCCCCGAATGCTAACTTCGATTCAAAAATCTCAGGTATGAAACAATAGTTTCAACTTAGAGTTTCTCAAATCAAAGTTCTTGTGATTTTGAAGCATGGGGTGTTGGGGTATTTATAGTTTTTGGTCCACCGTTGAGATCGTTTCATGGAAAACGTGCCTTAATCCCACCCGTACAAGTGTCGGGACCTTATGGTAGCTCAAATACATCCTTATCAGCTGACTAAGCATCTTAGAATGTGTGGTGGTGGATCAAACAGCTGATAACAGGCTGTTAAGTACTATGCATATGGTCTGCAGACCCCATACGCACCGTAGGGCAAAAACCCATACGCATCGTAGGGCATAAGTTTGGCAGATTTACACTTTTGGTCCCTGTTATGCAATAAGGTCATTTTTGACACGTTTAAGGCCCGTTAACCCCATTTCAAAGCTCTAAAATGAAGTTAAAGTATAGGGAACTTAAAACATGCTCAAAAATATCTCGGATGTCGGTTCGTTTAGCCGTACGGTTGCGATGTTCGGTTAATTACGACGGAATACGCATAAGCGCGAAAAACGATCCAAATGACGCGACGAATGGATTTTTCTTATGGCGAACACTAAAATATAATATAGTCATGCTTACATAAATTTTTGGATGTCCGGATGTATTCAGAACGTAAGTTATGCGCGAAAATGCAAACTTGTGCACTTTTTGACACTTTTAGTCCCTGAATGACCCAAAAGTTTATTTTAGCATACCGAACCCCTCAAAGCCTATTTCTAAGCTATGTAAAGGATATTTATGGTATGTTTAACTTATGGTCATGTTCCGGAATGTTCGTTACAGTTCAAATTGACATTCTTTCGCAGTTTGTCATATTTAGTCCCTGTAAGCGAATTAACTTGTTTTTGACATACCAAAGCCTTCTAAACTTATTTCTAAGTTATGTAAAGGTTATTTAAGGTATGTTAAGTATATGTTGATGTTCCGGAGTATTTGTCGCATTAAACTGATTACGTTTACGCATCAGTTTGCGTATAACTATCCAGAAAGTGATGTAGAGTTTGAAATTGGATAAAAGTCAAAACATGAAAAATGTAAAACACAATCAAACAAACATTGGGATCAAATAACATTGTTTTATTGATAATAGAACTGTTCATAGTGATTACAAGCACAGTTGTTACAGTCTCCCCTACTTGTGGAAATTTCGTCCCGAAATTTATTTAGAGGAAACTCGAGGAAAAAGATGCGGATATTTCGCCTTCATTTGATCTTCGCGTTCCCAAGTAAACTCGGGTCCACGTTTAGCTTCCCAGCGAACTTTGACCAAAGGAATGCGCTTGCGTTTAAGCCACTTGACTTCACGTTCCATGATTTCCACTGGCTTCTCAACAAATTTCAGTGTTTTGCCAACACGAATTTCGTCAAGAGGTATGTGGAGGTTCTCATCAGTTAAACACCTCTTGAGATTGGACACGTGGAAAGTTGGATGAACATTTCCAAGTTCAGGAGGTAACTCAAGTCTGTAGGCTACCTTTCCGATTCTTTCGACAATCTTGAATGGTCCAACGTATCTAGGTGCAAGTTTTCCTTTCTTTCCAAATCTGATCACACCTTTCCAAGGTGAAACCTTAAGTAATACTCGATCACCGACTTGAAATTCCAAGGGTTTGCATTTTGGATCCGCGTAACTCTTCTGACGACTCATAGTTGTCTGAAGGTTATCGCGAACTTTCTTGACCTTGTCAGTTGTCTCTAAAATGAGGGCAGGTCCAGTAAGTTGTGCCTCGCCAATTTCATTCCAGCAGACTGGTGAACGACATTTTCGACCATAGAGAGCCTCGAAAGGAGCCATTTTGATGCTGGTGTGATAACTGTTGTTGTAGGAGAATTCAATCAATTTAAGATGTGAATCCCAACTACCACCAAAATCGATCACACAAGCTCTAAGCATATCCTCCAGAGTCTGGATTGTTCTCTCAGATTGACCATCCGTTTGCGGATGATAAGCTGTGCTCAGATTAAGTTGGGTCCCCATAGAAGATTGCATGGTTCTCCAAAAATGAGAAGTGAAACGAGCATCTCTGTCAGAAATGATGTTCAAAGGAACACCATGTCGAGCTACTATTTCATCCACGTAGATTTGAGCAAGTCTGTCAGCAGGAAAATCCTCACGGATTGGCAAGAAATGCGCTGACTTAGTAAGACGATCAACGACTACCCAGATGGCATCATGACCTTTCTTAGTGCGTGGAAGTTTGGTAACAAGATCCATAGCAATGTTTTCCCATTTCCAAACTGGGATCTCTGGTTGCACCAATAAACCAGAAGGACGCTGATGTTCAGCCTTAACCTTAAGACAAGTAAGGCATTTTGATACGTATAAGGCAATGTCTTTCTTCATACCAGGCCACCAATAGTGAATACGAAGATCCTTATACATTTTATCTGAGCCCGGATGAATAGAATAACGAGACTTATGGGCTTCATCCATAAGCAAGGTACGAAGATCATCCTGGCTTGGGACCCACAAACGGTCCATGAAGTAATATGATCCATTGTCCTTCAGTTCCAGAGCAGGTGTTATGTGATAAGGAAATTCCTTATCCATCAAACCTTGTGAAACACAAGATTGTTGAGCTTGAGAAATGCGTGCTTGGATATCGGATCGAGCTTGAATAACAGATTGAACACGTACACAATGAAGCTTAGTACGTTCCTTACGACTTAATGCATCAGCTACGACATTCGCCTTACCAGGATGGTAGCGAATTTCGCAATCATAGTCGTTTAGTAGCTCAACCCAACGTCGTTGCCTCATGTTGAGTTCTTTCTGATTGAAGATATGCTGAAGACTTCTGTGGTCAGTGAAAACCACACATTTTGTACCGTACAAATAGTGTCTCCAGATCTTTAGAGCGAAAACAACTGCACCTAACTCAAGATCATGAGTGGTGTAGTTCTTCTCATGTATCTTCAACTGCCTAGATGCATAGGCTATGACTTTGTTCCTTTGCATCAGGACACAGCCAAGACCCAATTTCGATGCATCACAATACACGACAAAATCATCATCACCCTCAGGCAATGATAGAACAGGCGCATCGCAAAGCTTCTGCTTCAAGTGTTGAAAAGCTTCCTCTTGTTTGTATCCCCAATAAAAGGGCATTTTCTTCTGAGTTAGAGCAGTTAGAGGAACTGCAATCTTCGAGAAGTTTTCTATGAAGCGGCGATAATAACCCGCTAGACCAAGAAAAGAACGAACTTCAGTAGGAGTAGAAGGTGTATCCCAATCCTTAATCGCACTGATCTTGGAGGGATCTACATGAATACCTCGTTCGTTGATAATATGCCCCAAAAATTGAACTTCTTTAAGCCAAAATTCGCACTTGGAGAATTTGGCGAAAAGTTGCTCTTTCTTTAGGAGTTCCAGAGTAAGACGAAGATGTTGCTCGTGGTCAGCTTGCGTCTTAGAGTATATCAAGATGTCATCAATAAAAACAATGACGAACTGATCCAAATAAGGTTTGCAGACCCTATTCATTAAGTCCATGAAAACAGCAGGAGCATTAGTCAAACCGAATGGCATGACTGTGAACTCATAATGCCCATATCGAGTGCGGAATGCTGTCTTGGGAATATCTTCTTCTTGCACCCGAAGTTGATGATACCCGGAACGTAGATCAATCTTCGAAAAATAAGAAGCGCCCTGTAACTGATCAAAGAGGTCGTCTATGCGCGGTAGGGGATATCGATTCTTGATGGTAAGCTTGTTAAGCTCACGATAATCGATACACATCCTAAAAGATCCATCCTTCTTCTTGACAAAGAGAACGGGAGCACCCCAAGGTGAAAAGCTAGGACGTATAAAACCTTTGTCAGAGAGCTCCTGAAGCTGTTTAGACAACTCTTGCATCTCAGATGGTGCAAGACGATATGGAGCTCTGGCAATGGGATTTGCACCAGGTACGAGATCAATGCGGAACTCGACTTGGCGTGCTGGCGGTAGACCAGGTAAATCTTCAGGGAACACTTCAGAATAATCCCGAACGACAGGAATATCTGAAATAGACTTACCCTTGCCTTTATCTTCTGTAACATGTGCTAAGAAAGCCACATAGATCTTCCGCAGATACTTCCGAGCTTTAAAACAAGACATGAGTTTGAGACCACCGGTAGGCTTCTCACCTTGAACCTGCAGAATCTCGCCTGTCGAAAGCGGCACACGAACAATCTTCTCAGAACAAACTATCTCTGCGTGATGCTTGGATAACCAATCCATTCCCACAATAACGTCGAAGCTTCCAAGTTGCATAGGCGCGAGGTCAATAGGAAAAAGATGGTCGTTAAGATTCAACTGGCAGTTGCGAAGAACAGAATCAAGAATAATGGGTTCACCACTAGCAACTTCTACTGTCAAAGGTTTTCCTAGTTTCGTTCTAGACACGCGAAGCATAGGCTCAAAAGACAATGACACGAAACTCTTATCGGTACCAGAATCAAAAAGAACAGATGCAGGCTGATTATTAATAAAGAACGTACCGTTCACCACATTATCGTCAGCCTGTGCCTCTTGGGCATTCATGTTAAAGGCTCGGCCTCGAGCCGGAGCCTGAACCTGATTCTGGTTGGCTAGCCTTGGGCATCGGTTTCTGTAGTAGGTCAGATCCCCACAATTGTAACAAGCACCTGGTGGGTATTGTAGTCGTGCAGCTTGACCCTGTTGCTGAGCAGGAGGCTGTGCAACTTGTTGAGCCGGGTTTTGAACTGCGCGATTCTGAGCAAACCGACAAACATCGGCAAGATGACCTGACTTCCCACAGCAAGTGCTGAAACGGCACTGATGTTGCGGCTGATGGTGACTGTTGCATCTATTGCACACAGGTGCATTCCCTGAATAGGGTTTCTTTGCTGGAGGCTGTGCGGGTTGGTTGGGAGCTGCCTGATTAGCTTGGGCAGTGATAGCAAAATTTTGGGAAGCCTTACGCTTCCTTGCCCTCTTCGAAGAACCAGAGTCCTACCCATTCTTGTTTTGACCCTTATTGATATCCCCCTTGTCAGCCGACTGTTTCTTACCCTTGTCACCCTTCCGGTGTAACTTATTCTTCCGGATCTGCGACGCAGTCAATGTCGCTGATAACTCGATAGCCTGACGGAGTGTGGCAGGGTTACTACTAGTAAGGATGTCTTGTACCGAGTCAGGTAGGCCATCGATGTATCTCTCGATAGCCTTGTCGAGTGGGGTAACCATAGTCGGGCAAAGCAGACTCAACTCTTCAAACCGATCAGTATAAGCCCTGTGCTCACCACTATCTTGCTTCAAATCATCAAATTCCTTCTCCAAAGCTCGCTGCTCATGACGAGGACAGAATTCCCTCATCATAAGGGCTCTAAGTTCAGCCCATGTCTGTGCGAGAGCAACTTCTGCACCCCGGTCTCTCATAACCCCATTCCACCATGTAAGAGCCCTCTTCTGAAACACGCTCGAAGAAAACTCGACCTTGCGATTATCCGGGCACTGCACGTGGCGAAAAGTATTCTAAATGCTTTCGAACCACTGAAGAAGCCCAGTTGCTCCTTCAGAACCACTAAACTTGAGTGGTTTAGCCTGGTTAAAATCCTTGTATTTGCATGGAACATTGTTGTTATTGTTGGCTTGGTTCCATTGAGCAAAGAGATTTGGAAATTGAGCAGCCATCTGCTGCGCAATAATTTCTGCCAGTTCGGCAGTTGCTATCTGGTTCTCGCGTCGAGGAGGCATTCTAAAAGAGGAAAACATGAAAAGAAACGAGTGAGATGATTGGATGAAGAGAATGAGATGAAACAAAATCAACAAAAGCAAAGATGGTGGTCATTCGTCCGTATCACAAAGCAAACAAACGACACACAGTGACTAATCAAAGTAAATGGGTCAAAATAATGTATTACGAAGACATGCTCGCCTATAAGTGAACACTCATTCCAAGAATTCCCAGGTAAGCACAACTGGTCTCGCGTCTGATGAGATGTATACGAAGTGCTTGCCTAGACAGAAAACCCAGAATACAGGCATTCACCCTTCCAGTTTGCACGTGTTCACATTATTTAAAACCCAAAACTTTGACGAGATTTTGAAAATTTGAAGGCACAAGGCAAAAAAAAAAAAAAATTCAAACTGAAAAGGGTTCAAAACCATATAACAAAGGGTTCAAAACCTTGTAATAAATCATTCAAAAACAGATGATTGTTTTTCAAAAATCGTTTCGGAAAATTTGGTTCTTGTTTTGATAATCACCTAAGGATAGGTGATGTACATGTTTTAAGATCTAAACACAAGATAACTTGTGTTAGGGTCCTAGAAAAGTTATAGTCTAGGTCAAAGCATTACTAATAACCCAATTCCCTATAACCATTGGCTCTGATACCAACTCTTCTGTCACACCCCGACCGCGTAAAACAACAAATCGCGGCGGAAACATCGGGGCGTGTCGTAACAGAATAAATTGTTTCATAACCATGGCATACAAAGTTGTATTTTATTTATTAAACAAGGGTGTTACATTGTCTTGAACAGTAAACAAAAGAGTTTATAACATAATTAAACAAGTCTATCTTCGTTTTTAGTCTCTAAGGCACAGGTCCGCCCTAGTGTCATGATCAACATCCTACGGAAAAGCTCCTGAAAACACATGTGAAAATAGGTACGTCAGCATAAAAATGCCTGTGAGATACATAGGTTTGTGAAAATAGGATTCATGACTTGTATTTGAGAAAATGTTTAGTCATGAACCTTGTAATTTGCTTTGTCTTTAAATCATTTGAAAAATGATAAGATTATATGATATGTATAAATAAATGTAAGGTTAAATGAATAACCATGTAAAATGAGTTGTATAAGATAAATTGTTTTCTAAATCAATGTCTTGTGAAAAATATGTAATTTGTATAAAATGTAATATGTCTATACTGAAATGATTTAAATAACGTTACGCTATGTAATATTATACAAACACTTATATATAGGAAGTACCAGCGGCGTATCCACCATGTTTGTATCATATTACACACGTATCGTTACTCAAATCACTTACCCAAACAACCACCAATGTAACTTGTTCATGTACAAACCAATTGTTAAGTGTTATTGTGTAAACCATATCAAAATGTCTATGTCCAATGTAAACCACCAAATGTGTATATCAATGTCAAAATGTTTATGTTCAATGTAGATCATGTACTGTGTAACCAAAATGTCATGTATGGTAAGTGAAATATATATCAACTAAACCATATGTAAAATGCACAAACAAGGTATTGAAGTAAAACATAGTTTAAATCAAAGTTATGTTTTGTGTAATAAATGCATGCTTTACTGATACAAACATCTATGTGGTTATTGTTAAAATGCATACATCCAAGCCTTGAGACTGTGGCGATAAACCCTTAAACAAATTAAAGGTTTATCTAAGTTATGTATATCGAATTCGGTCAATCCTTTCATCCCCATACCCAGGATGTCCGGAACGGGAGTTGTCAATTCCTATGGTACCACTACCTACTAACGAATGGCATGATCAATGTTAATGAATGTATTGTTCCATGTTAAACAAACCAAATGTCATACCCAAAATGTAAGCATGTGAAAACGATGCACTAAGTATGTAATCAAATGAACATACGTAGCGTGAAATGTAATGAAAAACGATGTACTAAGTAATGCACACAATGGGCACACCTAGCATGAAATGTAATGTAAAAAGATGTACTAAGTAATGCACAAAATGGGCACACCTAGCATGAAATGTTATGAAATCATGTACTATAATGTACTAACAAACATAGCAGGTATATGATGTGAAAACAGGAAAGCATGAATGTAACAAGTAGGCACATGTGTTCCACCCCAAAACGTTTGGAAAACAGTAAAAGAGGGGTCTATGTACTCACTTGAGATTGTTCAGTAGTCCTAAGATAACCACCAAGCAATGCTAGAGATCACAGAATCAAACGGCACCTAATATAGGTAACTATGTTAATAAACCGGACCTAAATCGGAAGATCGGGTAGCATGAGGGTTTGTAAACCAAACGAGTGTAGAGACTCGTGTCATTTGGTTTAACAAAGCCTACATACTAAATGAAACCTAACATAATTGTTTACGACCCATTACGACCCGTTTAGGAAGCTTATGCTACTTTAACGCGTCGTTCGCGTGAAACGCGTTCGGACCGCCTAACTAGCCCTATGACAAGTGTTATATGCCTATACATGTTACATAATCAGTTATGTGACAAAAGTTTAGGTTACATATGCTAAATTACCAATTATACATGAAAAGGGTATTCTGGTAATTTACCTAAGGCATATAAACTACCTATCATACAACTACTTAAACGATGTGACCATAGGGTATAACCTCGGAAGGTTATTCCCTACCTATTATGGTCACCTAATGTGTTTGGTCGGATCCTAATGATCGACCAAATGGGTCGGGTTCGAGGTATAAGCGATTTATAAGATCGCTTACCCTACGACCCTAGACAACGTGGTAATCAGTAGGCATAGTCCCAAAGGACTATAACCAACGTGATTACAATCACGTTGCGAAGTTCAAACGAACTTCGCATTGACCATAAGCTGGTCAACGCTGAAAGTCAAACAAAGTTTGACTTTCTGACTCGAAAAGCAATAAAATAAGGAAAAGAAAGAAAGAATACTTACGAAGGGTCCCCGAATGCTAACTTCGATTCAAAAATCTCAGGTATGAAACAATAGTTTCAACTTAGAGTTTCTCAAATCAAAGTTCTTGTGATTTTGAAGCATGGGGTGTTGGGGTATTTATAGTTTTTGTTCCACCGTTGAGATCGTTTCATGGAAAACGTGCCTTAATCCCACCCGTACAAGTGTCGGGACCTTATGGTAGCTCAAATACATCCTTATCAGCTGACTAAGCATCTTAGAATGTGTGGTGGTGGATCAAACAACTGATTACAGGCTGTTAAGTACTCTGCATCTGGTCTGCAGACCCCATACGCACCGTAGGGCAAAAACCCATACGCATTGTAGGGCATAAGTTTGGCAGATTTACACTTTTGGTCCCTGTTATGCAATAAGGTCATTTTTGACACGTTTAAGGCCCGTTAACCCCATTTCAAAGCTCTAAAATGAAGTTAAAGTATAGGGAACTTAAAACATGCTCAAAAATATCTCGGATGTCGGTTCGTTTAGCCGTACGGTTGCGATGTTCGGTTAATTACGACGGAATACGCATAAGCGCGAAAAACGATCCAAATGACGCGATGAATGGATTTTTCTTATGGCGAACACTAAAATATAATATAGTCATGCTTACATAAATTTTTGGATGTCCGGATGTATTCAGAACGTAAGTTATGCGCGAAAATGCAAACTTGTGCACTTTTTGACACTTTTAGTCCCTGAATGACCCAAAAGTTTATTTTAGCATACCGAACCCCTCAAAGCCTATTTCTAAGCTATGTAAAGGATCTTTATGGTATGTTTAACTTATGGTCATGTTCCGGAATGTTCGTTACAGTTCAAATTGACATTCTTTCGCAGTTTGTCATATTTAGTCCCTGTAAGCGAATTAACTTGTTTTTGACATACCAAAGCCTTCTAAACTTATTTCTAAGTTATGTAAAGGTTATTTAAGGTATGTTAAGTATATGTTGATGTTCCAGAGTATTTTTTGCATTAAACTGATTACGTTTACGCATCAGTTTGCGTATAACTCTCCAGAAAGTGATGTAGAGTTTGAAATTGGATAAAAGTCAAAACATGAAAAATGTAAAACACAATCAAACAAACATTGGGATCAAATAACATTGTTTTATTGATAATAGAACTGTTCATAGTGATTACAAGCACAGTTGTTACACCCCCCACACTTAAATTACACATTGTCCTCAATGTGTCCCAAAAATAAGTTTTTAGGTTGATTGAATGTGTAAAAGTGGGTTAAAAACAAGATTTTATGGTACTGGGTAGCTGAACACGGGGTGGTGTTGGCTGAGCACGGCCCAATGTCCAGACTGCCAGTACCAAAAGTAAACAGATGGCTGGGCACGGGGGCGTGTCCAGTGAGCACGGCCCCGTGTCCAGGTACCTGAACTGGGCATTTTCTACAGAACCTTGGGCACGGGGCGTGTTGGGGTGAGCACGGCCCCGTGCTGAACTTGCTGTAATGAAGAAAAATCATCGGGAGGCTCTGTTTTTGTGTATGGGTTGTTGGTTCAAGCTTCCCTTATCATCCTTCACCATCCCGAGTGTGTTTTATTCCTCAAAATTAAAAACTAAACTAGAAAAGATAAAGGTTAATCTAAACTAAACTACGGATAGTTCCGCGGAATGCCTCCGTGGTGCGCCACGTTTATAAGGGTCCTTGGCTAGACCCACCTTATCGGGTGGTTCTGGCTCATCTTCAATTAGGGGATCATTATTGCTGAATGGATATTTCATTGACCGCTCAAGATCGACACTTCTTTTAAATGCCCCTAATTGAAGAGGTAGATTGTTTAACTTCCGGTTTTTCAAAGCTTCGTGAGTTTTTACAAATGGTCGTCCCAGCACCAGAGGAGCGTCATCGAGTATGACAAAGTCAGTCGGGATTACCATTTGATTTGTTTGGACCAATACATCCTCAACTACACCGATTGATTTTATTACTTTCTGATTGGATAGAAAAATGGGTATTTGAAGTGGAGAAAAATCACTAATACTTAATTTTTCGAAAATGTAGTTAGGCATTATGTTAACACAAAGATCTATATCAATTGTGACATTACTAATAAAGGAATTTTGAAAGAAACATGGAACCGGTGTAATGTTAATTTCAAATGGGTCTTCTTTTATTAGTGACGTTTGATCATTAGTTAACTTAATACTTACCGTTTTGTTAATTTTAGTGTTAGTGTTTAACTCTTTTAAAAACTTAGCATGAGTGGGTACTAAACAATGATTTTCAAAAGAAGGTGACAAGAGATTAATTTCTTCAAAATTAGACTCTTCTTGAATTTTAACGTTGTCGGTCTCACCTTTTTCGTTTCTTAACTCATGTGTCGGTTTTTCACTTATTTGTTCTTCCATTTTTACACTTTCAGTTATCTCTTCCTTTTTTAATTCTTCTCTTGCGCGGGACTCCTCTTCCCTTGCGCGAGATTCTCTTATACAGCGATCGATAACTCTAATGTGTTCTAATATCCTATCGGTTACTTCGGTTATAGAAAAAGAATCGGGATTTTCTAAGCTTGAATCCGGTTGTTCGACCCTTTGTTCCTCATAATACCCATATGAAGTAGATGGTTCACACCATTGTTGTTCATTGTAAGCATATGATGGATAAGGTTCGTAGTTTTGTTCTTCATAATACTCATATGAGGTGGGTTGTTCACGCCATGGTTCCTCATAATAAGCATATGAAGGTGGTGGCTCATATCTTGGTTCCTCAAAGTATGAGTATGAAGGCTCATACCTTGGTTCATCAAAATATAAGTATGAGGGAGGAGGTTCATACCTTTGGTCTTCATAGAATGTGTATGAAGTTGATGGCTCGTACCTGGGCTCCTCATAGTAGGTGTATGAATTGGATGGTTGATATGAGTGATTATATTGAACCGAGCGTGTGTTACGACAATTAGTGCAATAGTTACCCCTATAATCATCCTCCTCATAGGTGTAGTTGTAACCTCTGGAGTATTTGTAGGACCGGTTTTGACTTCGATACGATTGCGAAACGAACGTGAAACGTGCGGAATCCGTACACGAACGCGACCTAAACACACATAACGTAATATAAACGTGATTCTATTAACAAATCTGATAACGTACAGCACCTGAATCACGAACAATAAACTTTCTCTCTCTAGCTTTCTCTCTCTAGCCTCTAGCTCTCCAAGATGTGAAAATGGCAAAAGTTCTAAATGAGAAACCCTAGAGATCTATTTATAGGCCAAGGGATTAATGAGAAATCTCATTAATTACAGTTATGCCACCTTGCCTTTTTGACTAACTAATTCTAAAATAACAATGTAACTCTCGTTTTCTTCAGTTTTCTACTACGGACTAGATTGACGGAGGCGATAGACAGATAATGCACTAACAGACTCCCCCTTGGATATTGCTGTAGTCAATCTGTAGTCAAGCTCGTAGCGACTTTTCTTTCTCTTTCTCTCTTTGAATCTTCTCGAACAGAATCCCGATGGATCTGTCTTCAGCTTCAGCTTTTCCTCTTTTCTTCATTAGGCTCCCCCTTTCGTCAAGCTTCCGTACTTTGGGATCGACACCTTGCTTTCCGTATACAAGCTCCCCCTTGCTTTGAGCTCGTCTTCAGACTCCCCCTTAGACTCAGCTTCCGGGATCGTAGTCTGGAATCTCATCTGCAATCACTCAAACATTTATAAGTAACAACATTTTAGACTATCCAGGAATCATAACCTGGCAATTCCAATCAAATCCTCTAATCCACTCCCCCTATCAACAAACTGTATAGATTTAGCAATATTAAAGAATCCAACTCCCTCACAGTTAATCATCCAAGTTCAAGCTAATGACCTTGGAGATATCACAAACTGTTTTTGAAATTTTTGATTTTAATTCAAGTTTCAAATTAATGAACTTGTTTTACTTTCAGAAACACAATCAGCTTACTTAGATTTTGAAACTCAGCACTCAGATATCGGTCGTCGAAAATAAAGCAAAAATCAAAATCTTTTTGTATTTTCTGAAAAATATAAAACAGTAACGAAATATGTACAAACATATTTACAGACAATATTTTTGTTTGAGTATGCGTCAGAGGATCATATCAGTTTATGACAAGTCACAAGTACCGTTGAGCTTTTAATCACATTATGCATTAAACAATTCACTTAGATTGTCGATATACTGATCCACTTAAATTTTCATACAAACTTCAACTGATTCAGGATACGAATTAGGTGTTTTAAGAACTTAAACCTATTCATGTGTCCCACCTCTTGAATATACTCCCGTATCCAGAATCCCAATAATCAGTCTTACAGGTGAGTATACTACAATGATATCTGTACATAAATTAGGTATGCGAGGGCCGAGGGATCTCAGGTCGATACTTCCGTATACGCAGAGAGATATCAGCTTCGACTTTACGGTATGTCCCCTTTAGAGGATCTTTTTGCTTACAACAGCAGCATTTATCAATTTTATTGTTTCAGCATGCTGAGGGTTTAATGCTGTGTTTCAAGCATTGCAGAAAGCATTATCCAAGGACTAGGTCAGAACTTCCATTCAGCAGAAGTCCCGGAATAATACTCCAGACATCATTGAGTATAAAGACCTAGTATATCAGATTATGAGACCTTTCAAACAAGATTTCAGGGGTTACCTATATATCCAAGTAGTGTTCCCCACAAAATAAGCAAGTTTGAATTTAGGTTTATATCCCGAAAAAGTTTACTAAGTGTATAAAAACCTACCGACACATCCACGGTGAGATCGTTTAACACATTTAAACATTCCAATTCTTTAGCGTACTGTAACTGTCTACTGATGTACTATCATTTCCTCTTTTTACGCAAAAACTCAATTTTTGAATTTTATCATGTTTTTTACTTTTTCAAATTTTCAAATGTTTTTGTATTTTCTAACAATATATCTCCCCCTAAAATACAAAACCATTTAAAGAAAATTTGACAACCAACACTGATAGCTTTGTCTCGCCATCCATTTTCTGCATCTCATGCACTGTTTTGCAGAAAATATAACACTTTAAGCAGAAAAAAAATAACATACCCCCATGATTTACAACCCATTGATCTTAACAGTTTGAAAACCGTTTTTCAATCTGATGAAAGTAATCATGTTTGTTCAGCCGTGAGGGTTTCGGCGTATTCAATCAACACATATTTTTGTATTTTTGGATATTTGACAAAAATTAAAAAACAAACATATTTTTGGTTTTTCAAGTTTTCCAATTTTTTAGGATTTTTGAAATATTATTTATTTATTTACAGAAAACATATAAACTTCCTGTTTCAACCAACACAGGATCCAGCAGCCTCCTCTCGATGTGCCAGGCTGCTCCAATCTCCAATTTCACAATCTTTGAATTCCATGAGCACCTGCACAAACAAACTACTCAATTACTTGAACAATTTAGCCCAGGTCTGTTTGACCTTAGGCATTTCAACACAATAATTTTCATTCAATGCCGGAAAGTCTTTGTCATTTTTCACAAAAACTTTCTCAATTTTAACTTCAACTTTCTCATCTTTTACCAAATCAACATGTTTCTTAACACTCCATGTTTGACCTTTTGGTGTTCCTCGTTTATAAAAATGTGAAACTTTTTGAACATTTTGATTTTGAACAACAACTCTTGGTTTCCAAAACTCTTGGGGTTTTGTCATATCAATTGTGGTTTTCCAACTCTGTGTTGTTCTGAATCTGGGTATGTGAGAATTCCAGGTCTGTCTAGAATCAAACCTGTTCGGGTCTGATTTCCAGTTTTGATTCGAAGCAAACTTGTTTGTATTGTACCTCCAAGTTTGTTTTGATTCAAATCTAGTTGACCTTTGTCTCACATTCTCAAATTTTTGTTTCTCAGCATCAAACTTCTTTTTGTCAACATCCACAGGTTTTAGATTAGGACACTTGCGTGCAAGATGTCCTTTTTGATCACATTTGAAACATGTTCTCATGGACACATCTTTGACTTGTGGTTGTTGCTTTTTCTTTTTAGCAAAGAACTCATCATTAGATTGTCTCATTTTGAGTTCTTTTTCTTTTTCTAAACTGCCTCCTTGAACAAAACTCATTTTTGTTTGAAAATTCGGCATTTCATTTCTTTTCCAACTTTGTTTCTTCTTATAACCCAACCCAACCTTCATGTTCTTCTTTTTGAAACCAGGTTTGTTATACGAACCTTTACAACTCTTACCAACAAACTTTGAAATTTCAGACTTCTCAATCTCAACCATTTTGAAAACTTTATCAACTTTTTCTGAAATCACATTCTGAATCGGGAAAACAACATCTAAGAACAATTTGTCCGATCCAATCATGGTATAAACCAATCCTTTTGAATCATCATTCAAACTTTTCTCGGATTTTGTGTTTTTCAGATAACCATCATGAAGATTTCCTTCATCTTCATCCTGTGATTCAGATTTACCTGTATCAACCGACTCTTCTTTCAACACACTTTCAACGACTTTACCTACCACCTCTGAATCATGAGAATCATCAGATTTGGAATAGGTTATGTCAATGTTGTCTGGCAATTGATCTACCATGTTGAAAGCTTTTTCGACCTTTTCCTCATCATAAAATGCAAATTTTCCCGGTGGTGGAACTTGATGAAACTCTGAGCCAATGCCTTTCTTGTTCTGCTCAGACTCACCATCACCCGGTTTTATATTGAAAATTCTTTCAAGCACATATGACGACACGTGGTAACTCTTTAACTTGTTGTTATCCTGTTCTAAATCAGCAATTTGTCGCTTCAACTTAGCAACATCCTCAATATAGGAATTAACAACATCTTGTTTTATAGCATACATTCGTTTAAGTTCTTTGGTTGTTTCAGACATATAATTCATTCTTGATTGAGCATATTTCATTTCGTCTTTTACTTTATCATATGACTCTTTTGTAATGTGATATGATAATTTCATTGAGTCATATTCCTTTTTCATTTCTTGACAAGCAATTTCTTTTTGTTCACATTCATTTGTCATTTTCGAAACATTTTCTTTCAAAACTTCATTTTCTTTTTCTAATTTGTTACATTTTTCTGAAAGTTTTTCATCATTTTCTTTAAAAACTTTTTCTTTTTCTAGCATTTCTTTGCATTTTTCTTTAAAAATCTTTTCAATTTTTGTGAACTCAAGATCTCTTGTTCTAAATTGCTCATCTTTTTCAGTACAAGCTCTGCACGGTTCCATGCATTTCTTGCACTTATCAATCTGTTTTAAGTTTTCAGAATCAGAATTTACCTCAGTGATTGGCACTTCGGTGTTTTCAGCAACCTCTGTCTGCTCAGCAACATTCTGCTTTTCTTCAACACCGACTTCATCACCAACATTATCAGCTTCCTCATTCTCATTCTTTTCTTCTTTTTCTTCTTTCTTCACCTCTTCTTCAATCTGCTGTTCTTCAGTAACAACTTTCTCAACTTCTTCATTCACAACAACTTCTTCACTTTTTAATTCCTTTACAGCTTCAACTTCAACAGTTTCTGCTTTAACCTCTTCAGCAGCTTTCTTCAGATTGTTCACCATTTCTTCAACATTCTTCTTCATTCTCTCTTCGTCCCTTTTTCTTAGACACGATAACATAGCATATCTGATATCCTTTTCATATCTCTTAGCGTATGTGTCATCTTTCAATACTCTTCTATAGTATTCAGCTCTTAACGGGACTGCAAGAAGAACATCATCGAAGATTATGTCTTTCTTAGGAACAACCGGTTCTCCTTCTCTGTTATAGTAGCATTCTCTCTTTTTATCCCATCTTTTGCTACCGACAGCCATCTCATACTCCTCCTGCATATCATCCATTCTGTTGTAGACCACATTTCTTTCTCTGTAAGTCTTCTCACTCAAAATTTCTTCTCGAGTTTTCTCTTTGATCTCAAGTTTTTCTTCATGGACTTCAGCAGTGTCTTTGTCTTTGTTTTCATCTTGAATCTCAGCAACAAAAATAAACTTTCTTTCTTCCGTCATAGCTCTCCCATGAGCTGTTTTACGAACATTTTCTAAGCGATCTTCTTCTGGACAAAATGTACTCCAATCAAATCCTTCATCCTCATGAATTACAAAACAAGCTCTTGATTTTTCTCTCGGCTTATCTTCAATCAACTTTGGTTCTTCTCTGCTTCGATGGTAAATTGCCTTTCGATAATAATCATCGTTGAAAGGACGTTCACTTCCTTCACCAACTTCAGAATTTCTGCATTCTCTTTTGAAATGACCCTTTTGCTTGCATTTGAAGCAGGTCACTTTGGATTTGTCGAATCCAAGCTTTGTTGAAGCACCTCCAAGCGATTGTTTTCTGGTAATCTCCATGTACCTCTGAGCTCTTCGAATGCAACTAGCTAAACACCAACGAATGTCAATGAGCTCCATCTCTTCCGGATCAATCTGGTCGTAGTCTTCTTTGGTCAATTCAGAATTTCCAATTTTGCCAGCTACAAGACCTTCATATGACTCCAGAACAGATGCAAGGAAACTCATTTGCTGCTTCGCTGCATTGATGCTCATTGCAGGAGAATTCTTCAATTTAAGAGCAATGTTGCATAGAATTTCTTCAGATTCATCAGAATTTGTCTTTGAAGATGAATGATATCCAGAATGATGACTTGTTGACGTTGTTGGTGGTTCTTTCATCTTTTCACCACTAAAAGCTGTTTTTGGTGAACCAACGCCTTTGTCAGAAAGCACACTGCTTTTGTAGTACAAGCCAACGTTCTGTTGATGTGAAGAATCAGTCATCTTGTTTTGCTTTTGTAGCTCCAGATCATGACTTTCAATCTTTTCAAACAAAGCATCAAGAGTAATATTATCATACACAGCATCATTTTTCAAAATAAAAACAAACGTTTGCCACTGATCAGCTCGTGGTAACGCTTCAATCACTTTATCTATCAATTCCTCTCTTGTTTTGTTTATCTTAAAACGTTCAAGTTCGATTTTAAGATGACAGAATCTCTCAATCATTTGCCTCACCGACTCTCCTTTTATGTTATCAAACAGATCAA
Organism: Helianthus tuberosus; assembly: GCA_030545235.1. NCBI lineage: Eukaryota > Viridiplantae > Streptophyta > Magnoliopsida > Asterales > Asteraceae > Helianthus > Helianthus tuberosus. Next base: position 63,872,164 of record CM060411.1, on the reverse strand, counting down.
ATTCTTTCTTTAATAAAGCTATTTTGTTTTTTCTAATCTGTTTTCCCCCCTCAGCTTTAAGTCGTAAAGCTTCCCAGACAGACTTAGATGTTCCGTCATGAGTTAGTAAAGCAAAAATATCGTTTCTAATTGCGGACTGGATCAATGCTATCATTCTCTGTTCAGCTCCGTATTCAGCTTTATCCTCTCTAGTAAATTGCTTGAATACAAGATCTTTGCCTTTATCGTCTTTTGGTTTTTCATACCCATATTCCAAACAAAACCAACTTTCATGAGCATACGCCTTTGCCCAGTTGAGAAAGCGTTCTTTCCACCAGGTATAATCCTCAATGCTATCAAGAGCTGGTGGCTTTGAATTTGTTCCGTAGAAGTTATCATGCTTGATGTTTTCATTTAGCGCCTTAGTGATGGTTTTTGGTGTAACATTTGTAGCCTCAGATGATTCGGTTGCGAACGCGTTGTAAAACGTATTGAAAAATTCTTCAGCCATGATGTAAACCTGAATCAACAACAAACAAACACACAATCAGTTTTAAATTTTTATCAATTATCTGAAAGAAACTGGTACTCGAACTGATGATTTTCTGTGCAGACTGAACAATCAACTGTGCGGACCGAATGACCAACTGACTGAACTCCAAACCGTGTGACCTGTAGACTTTGACCAAACAATTTCTGACAACAAAAATAATCCAACAATCTTCACAAGTGCCGATGTAGAAGACTTTAAGACAACTGACAAAAATATCTTTCTTCACATGCGCATGAACCGACAATTTGCTTTGACCGTTGACTATTTTTCACATGAGCTGACACATGAACGTATATCTAATTCTGATTGTGATTGAATTTGATAAGGCCGCACCCACTAACCCAACAACATGATTTGGCCGCCAATTTCCACTTGTCCGACAATTATCACGCACACATCAATGTTTAATATTTCACTATCTTTCGATTGGACCTTAAATGTAAGTGTGGCAGACACAACAGTCTATAATCACGTGAACTGATATATTCGTTTTTAATACCTTTTATCAAATGCCTCACAACTTGAAACAACTTTCAATTTAAAATGATTCTTATCAATTGAGTGTGGCCGACATCTCATTTAATGTTCACTTTTAATTGATTTTATTTCTATTGGACTGTTCAAATATATTCAGTCAAAGTATATAATGTTTCACGTGAAATCAGTATGTTGTCAGATAAGCGAAACTATCTTGGATTGGACAAATGAGCGAACCAGACTATGTCCAGATAAGCGGATCTCAATTTTGACACAATGAGCGGACCAGGTATTGTCACATGAGCGGACCAGACAATGTCGAATGAGCGGACCAGATATTGTCACAGACAATGTCGAATGAGCGGACCAGATATTGTCACATGAGCGGACCAGACAATGTCGAATGAGCGGACCAGACTAATCGTTCAAGCGAACCAGACGAGCGAACCAGCAAAACTTGTACGTTGGAGCGGACCAGAAATGTTCATACGAACAGACCTGCAACTTTGACGCAAATTCGAATGAAAAAATCTCGATTTCTCCTAAACGGCAATGAATTTGGATCTGAAACTTGGTAGGGTTATAGATCAGGTATAGGCGCACAACATATCCAAAAATCAACTAAAACGGACCATGAAAACCTGTTCAATTCGATGAAAAACAGTAAAAACTGTAAGAAATATGAAAAAGATGAAGAAGAAGAAGATGAAATCGGATCTGATTCTGATAAAATCCTGTGCGAAATCGTGTGAAAGATCAGTGCAATCGAGCTCCTGCTCTGATACCACTTGTAGGACCGGTTTTGACTTCGATACGATTGCGAAACAAACGTGAAACGTGCGGAATCCGTACACGAACGCGACCTAAACACACATGACGTAATATAAACGTGATTCTATTAACAAATCTGATAACGTACAGCACCTGAATCACGAACAATAAACTTTCTCTCTCTAGCTTTCTCTCTCTAGCCTCTAGCTCTCCAAGATGTGAAAATGGCAAAAGTTCTAAATGAGAAACCCTAGAGATCTATTTATAGGCCAAGGGATTAATGAGAAATCTCATTAATTACAGTTATGCCACCTTGCCTTTTTGACTAACTAATTCTAAAATAACAATGTAACTCTCGTTTTCTTCAGTTTTCTACTACGGACTAGATTGACGGAGGCGATAGACAGATAATGCACTAACAGTATTGATCCATAAGAATCACTCAGCAGACCACAACCGAGTCTCGAGATCAGAAAACAAAAATAAAAACGGAAACAGAGGCTGGACACGGCCCCGTGTTCAGGATCTGTATCTGGGCGTTTTAATTAAATTTACTGATTTCGTTGAGCACGGGGCGTGTTCAGTGAGCACGACCCGTGTTCAAGCTACTGTTACTGGGTGTTTTTATGAAAATGTGCAGCACGGCCCCGTGTTCAGTGAACACGGCCCCGTGTACAGGCTACTGTAAATGCAAATCTAAACTAAAATGCAGAAAAATGTGCGCGCGTTTTAAAAACGTTTTGAAAAACTGATTAGGCCGTCGATTTTAAGCTTTCTTAAAATCCTTGTGTCCCCGGCAGCGGCGCCAAAAACTTGATGCGTGTGAAGTGTTATATATATTAGGTGTATATTTTAAGCCCCTTTAACACTAATTTTTAGCCAAGTTTTAAATTTATAAAACACGATATTTTACTAACACTAAACACACATATGGGCAAGTGCACCCATCGTGAGCGTAGTATAGTGTTGGCAAGATACCGAGGTCGTCCAAGGACACAAGAGCTTTTAATACCGGTTTATCCTCAACGTCTAATCAAAATAAAAAGTTTAGAAAAAATGTTTTAAACTAAGAAAAATAAAAACTAACTAAAATGCTGAAAATAAAAATAAAAAAAAAATAAAAAAACAGATAGATAAGATGAATCACTTGGTTCCGACTCGTATCTAGTGTAACCTTTGATTATTTCCGCACTTTTGCACATAATTAAGAGATTATCTTAGTTATTGTAGTAGGCCCCTCTTTTGAAGGTGATGTTACCCTCACCCCAGTAGTTTGAGTCAGCAATGATACAATCCTAAAAGGGTGGATTATTGGAAGATAATTAATTAAGTTATTAATGCAAATTATGGTAGGCCCCTCTTTTGGAGGTGACGTTACCCTCGACTAAGTAGTCTGAGTCAGCACAGATACAGTCCTAAATAGCCGGGTTATAGTATTAATAGTAGTCAACTTATGAGGGGATCAAAGAGTTTGGACCCCCTCCATCCAATATCGTTAAGTATTGAAGGAGGTCCTACTAAATTTGACCCAGGTCCATTGCAGGACCTCTAAAAGCTGAACAATGGCAAGACCTTTACCAAACCGTTCCCTTAACCCCCGACCAGGTAGCCAACATACCTCCATATAGACCGTGGAGATATGAATGGTGAAAATCTTTTATTTTATATAGACAGTAAAATAATGCCAAGACACCACGGACAAACGATAAGGAAAGATCACCTTCAACATAAGCAACTAGTTATTAAAGTCATTAATACAAAACCAAATAAAAAGTGCAAAAGATTAGAAATAAAGAGTATTACACTAGACACTTTGTCTTCACCAAGTGATGTAAGAGACTTAGGAAAACATGGCCTTGATTGTCAAGAACTCTTACGATCAATCTTGGATCCCGAGACGACTCACACACTCTACGATGGACAATGGATGATGGTGGTGGATGATGGTGTTATGGTGGTGGTGGGTGGTGGGTTAAGTGTGAGAGAGGTGGTGTGCCAAGGGATGGTTTGAGCTTGATCCAAGCACTTCTATTTATAGGCTGAACAGAAGCTCGGGCACGGCCCCGTGTCCAGTGGGCACGGCCCCGTGTCCACATCCTTCTCTTTCTTCATTAAATGTTGTTTTGTCTTTTTAGTTGACCACGCCCCCGTGTCCGCTGAGCACGACCCCGTGGTGCAGAAGAATCTTTGACTATGCAGATTTGCTGGATTGTGCGAATCTTATAGTTGACCACGGCCCCGTGTCCGCTGAGCACGGCCCTGTGGTGGGCGATAGAAGCTTCTACCACTTTGTCTTTTCTGCTGACACTTGGGCACGCCCCCGTGCTGGCTGAGCACGGGGCGTGTTCAGGCTTCTGATCTCTTGTTTTGCTTGGGAAGATGCTGCCGTGGGGTCGGGCATGTCACGTCTTGTTCCCTTTCTTGTATTTATGTTAGATTTTGATGTCTTTTTGCTTCTTTTGTTAATTTGAGCTCATTTAATCCTGAAAATACAAAAAGGAAGACAAAAGCACACTTTTTTCCAAAATTAGTACTAAAAAAGGGGTAGTTTTATGCCTCATTTGATGAAATTTATATGTTGCATTTTTAACACATCATTGAGCAAGATTCGATTCATAAAGACGCCAAGATTATCCAACTTGAAGATACTATAGTGCAAAAGAATCAACAAATCGAACAGCTACAAGGTGATGTCAGTGTGCTGTTTAATATGGTTTATGATTTACGTGGTAAGCTGGAGAAGAAGTTTGGACAAGATTTTTCTGATCCGACTGATGTGGAAAATCGAAGAAAAGCCTTTGATCAGGATGATGCTGAGAGAAATGCTGCTATGGAACTATACTTCAAAAGAGTCACTGATCCTGTTGCAGACAAAGAAAAGGCTGAAAGAATAAAAAAGAAAAGGGAGTTTGTAATTCTGAAGAACAAGAATCTTAATCCTGATGATTATGATGCTCAAGCGACTCACCATTTAATGGATGTTGGTGAAACTCTCTATGATAAAGTTGGAAATAGATCTGGTGTGGTCAGCTGGGGTTTTGATCATGATCGCCGAAGATGGTGGATAAAGAGGAAGGTTGGACCTGTCGAGTGGTACAAAAATCCAGCTCAGTTTCAGACTTTCACAAAGGTTGATTTGATAAACTTGTCTAAGTCACCTTATGTGGATAATAAACCTGGAGGTCGTGGATATTTGTTTTTCGAGAGATTGCAGAGGGAAGTTCTTCGTAAGTTTCCTTCGATGCACACTGAAGAGTCCATTGTTAAACCAGCTAAAGGCGTTAGAGATCTATATACAAACAAGCGAATGAAGAATGTACACTGGCCAGCAACTAACAAGGAAAAGATGATTCCTTTGGTGAAAAAGATTCCAAAAGGTGCTTTGAAGTCCTTGCATTTCTGGGCTTATGATGAGCGTCTAGGGCAGGCAGTGATTGTTTGTGATGATGATGTGAATTTTTGCTTGGTGGATCAAGTTGATTTGCTGAATCTTGCTTATGAAGATCTGGAAGTGTTAGCTCGCAATCAAATTAGAGCTACTGAAAAATATGAAGAAATTGCCAAAGGATGGACTGTTGCTGTTGCTTCAGCCATTCATATTCGCACTAAAGGATTTGGTGGACTCAAGGATCGTTTGGGTGGTGACAGTAATCATTGAAGTCTCAAGATCCTCCATGCATAAACCTAGGGGGAGATTGTTGGAACCTGAAGGTTTATTCATAGAGGATTGCCTAGTTCAAGGGTTGATTTTGTAATTGTTTACTTTATGTTTTGGGTAGATATGTATTGGTTGGGTTAGACTAGTTGGTTTCGAATGGGCCTAGGGTATTTATCCATATCGTTTTGTATTTAAGCAAACCTTAACCTTGGAGTAAAGGTTGATCAGTTGCGCATAGGAGAGGCCATTCGAAACCTATCAAGTTGTCTTGTATCAGTCATAGTTCAAGCTTTGAATGCAAGATACACTGGTTTGTTTGTTCATAATTGGTTTCGATTACTTTATATTACTTGAATCAACTTGTGTTTAATTTCCGCACTTACACAAGTTGTTTCTTGATATCATTGAAAGATCCACACGGGTTTTACAAAAGATGTTGTTTAATGATTATCACTAGAACACTAAAAGACTTGATCATGAATCTTGAATCATGAGATGAAATAAGATGAAACATGATGAAATAATGTTAAAATGTGGTTGTTTTGAATGTTGATGATTGATTATTGATTTCTTGGTAATGTGATGTTAATCATCATATGGAACTTGTTACATTATGATTAAAAACATGATTTAACAAGTTAGGAGGTGACTATGGGTTTACATAAAGTGATCACCTTCATAGTTAGACATGAACTTGATAATAAAGATGATTTCTTGAAGTATAAGTAAACAAGTAGGTTGATGATCATGTAAATCCGAGATTTACAAATGACTTTTCTAAACAAACCAAGTTCAAGAGACGGTTTTTGTAAGATCATAACTTTTCTTGCACTTACATTATTTTTGGAAATATAATAAGTGTAGGAAGGCTAGTAAAAACAAGAAGATGTTGTAAATAAATATTTTTTGTAAAATGAGTTCACAAGTTGTAAACATCTAGAAATCCCAAGAATGAGATTTTAACAAAAGTAAATACACTTTGGAAGGTGACTAAAACCACTAAACACCCCACCAAGTTACTACGCGTTTTATAAAACATCAAGTTCATGTTGTATTATAAATGGAATAGTTTTTGCACCTGGTAAGTGTAATATTGTTTAGTGATTTGTTGTTGATTGTTTGGATGAATTTTTGAAAAGAAAATGATATGCTAAATAGCATGGACACCTCCATTTACAAAGGAAACTATGGCGAAATTTTCTGAAAATTCCAACACTTAGAAAATATTTTCTAACAAGTACTTACAAGTGTATTTTTGACTATGATTTCCAATATAAACTTTGCCATAAATTTTTGTAACAAAAATTCAAGTATTGGAGGTTGGCTTTTGTAAATAAAAATGAATAAATATATATTTAGAATATATATTTTATATTAAGACACTTGTGTGAATATTTGTTTACTTGGTGGGATATTTATATTATTTTAGGGTAAAATAATATAACTTAACAAATACCATGGAAATTACAACTCCAAAATAATACCAAAAATCACAAGGAATAAATATTTAAGTTACACACTTGATATTGTGAAACCGAACGGAAAAACGTAACTTATGAATTATTCCGGAAAACACTCTTACAACTACATTTTTGGTAAATATTATTTTAGAAACGAAGGAAGTGAAAATATGATTTTGTACATATTACCAAGTATATCATGTTTTCGACAAAGAGAAAATATATTATTTTTGGGAAGTTAAAATATACTTTCTTAGCATATTAGAAAATATATGATTTTGGGAAAATATATATATTTTCTGGACAATACAGTATTTTTGGACAAGATAAGTTTATATATATTTTCTAAGTAAGACTTGAAAATATATTGTTTTGGAAATATATATTGGGAATATATTGGTATATTTTTAATGGGAATAATACACCGGAATACGACGCCAATACATGGCTAAATACACACATACAAAAATACAAATACACATGTATGAGATACCCCCCATCCTTGGGAAGGAAATATGAATATAAATATTTGAGAAATATTGCTACGAAAATATTGATTAACAATTATTCCAAAATTTATAAATATAATTTAGAGTTAAAATATTGATTATTTTAACAAATAAATTATATCCTTGGAATACTACCAAAGACACTTTAAAAACGTAACTCAAAGGCACTAATCAATACCTAGTCAAGGCACAACCCACTCGTCTAACGGACCGTAGTACGCATGTAGGTAGTCGTGCGTTCTAGAGGAAGCTTCGAGTTACATCGGATACAAAGAACGCAAAACTGTGAGTTTATGTCCCCCTTTTTCTCTTAATTGTTTTCAGTTTTATACTTCGGGGGTGAAATACATGTTACATACTGCTTACAAACAATTACCATGGTATGATTAGCTAAGGAAAGTTATTGCTAGATCACGTGAATGGGTAGGCCATTAGCTTAAGACCATTAATCCTTGTATAAGGACCGAGGGGCATGAGCGATATATCTATTGGGTGTTGCGAGCCCCACCCATGGGCCTGCGAGTTGGCCACATGTGGTGACTATGTCGTTCCACCGGAGGGGCCGGTATGAAATACGCATACAGGTTTGAGTACTTCCTATGCCATGTCACTTTTTAATGTATTAGCTACACATTAATTGATCTATTTTTCCTTATTGCTTCATACCAGCTTACACGAACATACATACATACAAAGGTTTTCAAGAATGAGTCGTGCACACATACTGAACACATGAACTCGCTCAACTTTTGTTGATGTTTTTAAACTACATGTATTTCAGGGAACTAATAAGTGGATCTGGCAGGCGTTGAAAGTTTTTATGCTGCGTTTGAAACAAAGATGTCATCCATGGTCTTTGGGTTTGGTCGGTGTGTCTTATTCCTGGACGGGACACGTCTCCCAAACCTTGGTGCTATTTATTATCTTTCGATGAGCCCTTAGTGAACTCATAAACATTTTGGTATGATTGTAAAACTTAAATTTGAAGTCTACGTTTTAAACATTGATGTTATGTTTTAAACTTATTTAATGGATGACAAACCAATGGTTTTATCATATAGTTGTTGTTATGATTGAATGCAATGATATTAAGAAAGTCACACCATAACCACGCTTCCGCAAAAGTCAGGGTGTGACAGCTTGGTATCAGAGCTTTGATCGTAGCGAACTAGGATTCATTCTCGAGTCTAGACTATGATCATTAGGGCTCTCACGAAAATGTTTTTACGACATGTTTTCATTGCATACACAAAACGCCCAGATCCAGGAGACAAACATTTTTACAAACAAATCCATAAAACACATTTCAGGGTTATGTTTACAATTCAGTCTTAGAGACTGAGGGAGGATCAGTCTTAGAGACTGAGGGAGGAGCAGTCTTAGAGACTGGGAAAATTGAGTCTTTGAGACTGGGAAAATTGAGTCTCAGAGACTGGGAAATTGAGTCTTAATGAATTTGGGAACGCCATAAACGTAAAAATATTTACTATATAACACAAAAACGGTTAATTCATCTAGGCAGATCTAAAAAAAACAATAAAATGCTAGGTAGTTATTGAATCTTACTAAACACCAAAAAGATCTTACACGTCAAAAATGAAGCGGTGTTGTGAGACACATTGGAAAATACAATAAAAAAGGACAAAAAACTCCTCCGCCTTCATTATATCGCGTGACACGTGTACGGCTAGGATCCATTCTCACCGTTTTCACATTCTTAGGCATTTTCTCTTGATCCCGTTTCTCTCTCTCTCTCTCTCTATATATATATATATATATATATATATATATATATATATAGGGTCAGGATTTAGAGAAAACGATAGAAAGTGTGAGAATGGTGAGAACGCTTATTGATCGTCCGATCAAAACAATCGATGGACTAGATTGGCGCGGTGGCATTTTCTTAAATAACATCAATTTTATTACGTGGACGCGTTTCATTAAGGGTATAAAAAGGTAAAACACAATTTCTCACATAAAACACCATTGAAAAATAAAACGCCAAATAAATACAAAACGCCAATTTTATCACTGCCTACTTTTTTCTGTGTTTTTATTTAAGCTCTCTGCCTACAAAAACGCCATAATATATAACGCCAAACCTTACATCCGGATAAATGTTAATTACATTTTTTGTTATAAAAAATAATATCCCGCCTAAACTACGCGCCAAAAAAATTTCTATAAATAGAAACGTCTCACCACCTTCCGTTTATCACACCAAAAAAACACACAAAAAACTCAGTGGTTCCTAAAAAAAATACAACGCAATGTAAAACGCCAAAAAATACAACGATGGAAAACATCTTTTCTTTGATACTCAGTAATGTTCTGCATGAAGTTTCGCTGAATGATTTGTTACGTGAGTGTAGTAAGATCCTGCTGCATGAGATGGACAAAATTCAAAAAAGAGGGACTGATGACACCCATATGTCATTATGTCATCTTTGTTCTTGAAGAAGGTTTGGATGATAAGAAGAGACCTATACCAGTGTAAATGCAACTTTGGCCTCGATGATTATAATGAAGATGACGGGCAGATAGCATCCACCGACAAAGGGTTGATCTATATCTCCAACATCCACAAAGATACTTCAACACATGAACAAAGAAAATAAACAACGCCAAACCCAAAACGTCATTTATTTGTCACAGTTCTTGTAGTTTCAAAAGAAAAAAGAGAATGATGACAATGAAGATTTAGATCATAAATTGCTTCTATTTTGTTTTTTTTTTTTTTTAATTTTCTTTATCTCTTGTTTGTTTTGTAATTTTAGTTAATAAACAAAAAAGCACATTAATACTATAATGAAATATATAATAAAACGCCGAAATGAGCAATTTCTTGTAAAACGCCATGATGCCATAAAAACGCCCCTAAAAAACTACCAAACTATAATAAAATTACTTTGAACAACTACTATTATAAAAAAAATCGTGAAACAATGTGCAAAGAATATAAAACAAAAAAGGTCCAATCGTTATCTAACCGCCATTGGAAAATAAAACGCCATAATTACAATCGTCAATATTAGACGTGTTACACCATAAAAACAGTTGAGTCTGAAAACAAAACACGGTAACTGCAAAAAATAGTAAAATGAAACGACGGAAAACATAATTACTAACATTTATAATATTGAAAGCAAAATACTTGGGGAATTAAATTTATTTATCCTTTTTCAAAACCCCATAATTACCTGTCATGCGTGGGAAAAAAGTCAATATAAAAGAAGATCATGAGAACACAAGCTCAAACACGCCAAAAACATTGACTAAAACGCCACATATTGTTCAAAACGCCAAAAACATTAAAATGGCTAAGGTTATTGTATGGAAGTATGAAAGGAAAGAGAAACAATTCATCATAAAATTCTCTGATAGGAGAAGGGTAAAGGTAAGGACAATCAAAACCATGATTGGAATGAATGAAGGGGTTCAGAAGGATACCTGACCCTTGGGGTTCCAATGGCCAACGATTGTGAAAGAACTAGAACTGTAATAAAAAGACTGAAGAGAAAATTTCCGACAGAAGATGATAAACTGATGATGATATTGACGATACTCCTATACCAAAACTTAGCAGTTGGGTGTTGCATAAGGAAGAAGGAACGCTTGAAGTGACTTATAAAAACGTGGTGCAATATTCAAGGCCAATGGAAGAAATGTTGAAGACATGGTTGCTATCTATCATTGAACAAATATGTGATTTAGCACCTTCAAACGATCCAAAATCCAAGGATGGAGTGATATTCAAGAATAGGCTGCAGCGAAGAAGAGACGAGCTAATGGCGTTATACGCAAATATAAAATTTGATGATGATGAATCTGAAGAAAGTGATGAACAAAGCGATGGGTACATCTCTGATGTAATCCCACCTACGGAATACTATTAGTTTATTTTGATTTCGTATTATTGTAATTTTATAAAATATTAATCTATGGTAATCAATTATTAACAAAAAGATACAAAACGCCAAAAATTGACATGGAAAAAGCCATAACGCCAAAAAAATTAACTATGTGACACAAAAAAGGATTAATTCAACGAGAAGAAATCTAAGAAAAACAGTAAAATGCCAAGTAATTAATAATTCTAGATAACGCCAAAATTATCTTGCACGCAAAAAATAAGCAGCATGTCAAACGCGAAAATCGGGAAAGGAGAAGAATACTGAAAAGACAAAAAAAACCCATCGGACGACCCTGATCATGCCCCGCGCCACGTGTTGGGCCAGGATGCGTTCTCACCATTCTCACACTTTTTGCCGTTTTCTCCTGAACCCGTTTCTCTCTCTCTATATATATATATAAAGAGAGAGAGAGAGAAAGTATAATGTACTTCACGGCTTAACGTACGTTAACGTACGCGAGCAAAACACAACATGCGTGATTAATATAGATAACATGCGTGATTACATTTTGATCAATGTTCCATGCGTGATTATGCTCCCATGCGTGATTATCACAAAACAAACGGATCCATGCGTTATTAACTGTTCCATGCGTGATTATAGCCCTGATCTGATGGTTACGATTGTCGTGTACGTGAAGTATGATAAGGGCTTTTGTATGTTAACCGCTCTCTGTATATATATATATATATATATATATGAAAAGGATGTGTTAGGAACCACCCTTTATGTCGAGACCTATGAGAACCAATCTGAACACAACCAAAACTATTTAAAAAAGCTTAACAAACACACAATTTAAAAAAAATTCATTAAAAATCACAAAATTTTATTTATAATTTTTTTTTTTGTAAAAAGTCTCGATTTAACCATTAAAAAAATAGCATTTAGTTTTTGGGTTTAGCTTTATGTTTTAGTTTTTAACATTTGGCTTAGGTGGGAGTTTAGGTTTTTTCGGGGTGAGTTTTTTTTTATTAATTTTTTTTTTTAGGAGGGGGTTAGGTTTTTAGGGGGTTCCTAGTGGGGTATAGTTTTTTTTTTTTTTTTTTTTTTTTTTATATATTTACGGGGGAGAGGGGGGGTTGGTTGGTTGTGGTGGGGGTGGGTGTTTAGGTTTTTGGGTGGTGGTGGGGTGGGTTTATTTTGGTTGTTTTCACATTAGTTCTCATAGTCTCTGTGATAAAGTTTGGCTCTGGCATGAACCATATATATATATATATGGTAGGGTTCATTTGAGAAACCCACCCACCACCACCCAAAACCTAAACACCCACCCCCACCCCACCATAACCCAAAAAGGTACGTGCCTGGTGCTAGCTACGTTGCTTGTTCGATTTCGAGTGATTCTTCTTCAATCTTCATAAGGTATGTGTTTTTAATCTTTAGGTTTAATTTAGGCCTGCAATATATGTGATTTTTGTTGAAACTAGGGGTAAAATTGGGGCCGAATTTTTTCCCTAGATTTGTTGAATCTTTCTGTAATTATCTCTATTTTTATTTATTTAATCTTAATGTCATTTAGATAGAAATTAGAGCTTGAAATTTAGGTTTATTAGTTAACTTGTTGTGTTATTAGATTATGCTATGGGGAAGTATAAGAGCATAACTTCTTTTTTCAAAAGAAAGAATGAAGAACAAGTAGAGGGAATTATCGATGAAAACAATGAGATTAAACGTCAAAAAGCTTCAACAAGCAAACCCGTTAATGAACCGATTAATGAAGCGAATCAAAACATTCAACAAGAGCAGGATATTCCTCAAAACCCGATTAACATCAATGAAGTGGATGTTAGTAGTCTAGAAAGAGATCCCGCTAAGCGACTCAGAATGTGGAAATATACGGTTAATATAAGGGAGTAAGTAAGACCCGCTTACATATCATTAGTAGGGCTAGCATAACGGGTCAACCCGATCTGTTAAGACACAAACACGATAAGACACGAACCCGAGACACGTAAACACGAACATGACACCAAATCTTATCATGTCAGATTTTTGAACACGAACACGAACTTGTTAATAAACCGGTTACACGAAACGACCTGTTAAGACACGAAAAAATTACCAACGTATCATACAACCTGTTTAAGACACGAACATGACTTGTTACGACCCGAACACGACCTGTTTAAGACACGAAGACAACTTAATCGGGGAAGCTGTGAACCGAATTGGGAATGGTGGTGTTTGTGAGAGAGATTTAAAAATTAGTGTTTATATTGTTGAAAAAGAACCGCGTGTTTGTGTATAATTCATCCCAGGTCACACGACTGATGACCTCATGTCCACACCGACATATAATCCTTTTTATTTTTTTAATTATTAACATGTACTTAACTGGTCTTGACAGGTTAACGGGTTTTAACCGACACGAAACCTGTTAAGGTTTTATCATGTCGACCTGTTTTAGACACGAAACATGTTAAGGTCAAACACGAAACACGAAACATGATAACTTCATGTAGGTTCGTGTCGTGTTATCGTGTTCGTGTCAGAATTGCCAACCCTAATCGTTAGGAGTGTATCAAATAAAGCTTTGATTCGGAAAATGAAACAGTATGGTGATTTACATAGAAAAGGAAATTGGTGAGAACTTTGATTCAGAGTCCATAATTGAAGAATTCAAAAATCTTAAAGGAAGACGGACAGAACTATAATTTTTCATCCAGCTAAACCGGGTACCCACCTTCCTCTCCTTTTAAATGTTTTGGTGTCTTTCTTCAGTTGTTTGTTAAACAAGGTTTATTTTTTAATGTTTGAGAACATTTTTTTATTTGATACAAATGTTTGACCCGACCCGAATCGAATAACCGACGTCCGACCCGAACATATCACCTTGAAACAAAGCGATAGAAATTTTTTTTAGCTCTAGTAACTTCCGACCCCCGATGAAAATTTTTCTAGCTTCGCTAATGTTAATAGTCATCATCTGCCTTCTTCAAAATGGTCATCTGCCAAATTATGAACACTTTGGTTTCCTCACACAACTTTGATCTTTTCCATCCAATTAAAAACATTAAAAGATCCACTAAGGTCTCAACTTTGATCTTGACTTTCCATCCCAATTAAAAACATTAAAAGATCCACTAAGGTATAAACCAATAGGATATAAACAGCAAATCATTATCATGATAATCGAGAAACGATGGTGTTCATGCCGCGGCAAGAAACGACTTTTTTTCTCTCAATGACATAATCACTATTTATTATTGTATTGTATATCATATGATATAATTTTAAAGGCTATGCCATGAAATATCAACTCATTACGATTTATCCACAGTTTAGAATTACGGTTTAACCCTTAGTTTATAATTATAGTTTTATCATCGTTGTAGCTTTTGACAAACTACGATTTTACTCCAATCATAGGTTTGCTAAAAAGCTTATACAATGGCAACACTGTAATTTTGAACTGGGGGAAAATCGTATGATAGTGTTTTTAATTGGTTGACTCTTGCTAGCACTCGCGCATTGGTCCTAACAAATTATAGTTTTGCCTCCAACTCAAAATTAGAGTCTTGTCATCGTTTTAGTTACTTTTTTTTTCTAGAAAAACTTTGGTAATGTTTTGTTTTAACTTGTTGAGAAAAATTTGAACTAGCGCTCCGCAACGCGGGCGAGCATAAAACTAGTTAATTTTTTGATTGAAACATTAAATTAAAGTTGAATAACCTAAAAGGATAAAAGAATATATATATATATATATATATATATATATATATATATATAGGGAGGGGCTCATGCGAGAACCACCCTTATTGTGAGAACCTTGAGAACCAATGTGAACATAACCTAAAATAGCTAAAAAAAAACTAAAAAAACCTAACCCCCACCCCACCCCCCCCCCAAAAACCCCCCCCCACCCCCCCCCCCCCCCCACCCCCCCCCCCCCCCCCCCCCCCCCCCCCCCCCAAAAAAAACCTAAACCCCCCTCCCCCACCCCCCAAAAACCTAAACCCACCCCTAAGCTAAAATGCTAAAAAACTAAACCCCCAAAAAACCTAAAAAAATCTAAAAAAATCTAAATTTTTTTTTTTAATCTTTTAATATTTTTTATGTTAAAATCGCTACTTTTAGAAGCAAATTTTTTTTTTTTGCTTCGAAAAGTAGCGATTTTTTTTATAAAAAATATTAAAAAATTCAAAAAAAAAATTTTGTGTGATTTTTAGTTATTTTTAGGCATTTTTGGTGTGTTCACATTGGTTCTCGCGGTTCTCACAATAAGAGGTGGTTCTCGCATGATCTTCTCCCTATATATATATATATATATATATATATAGTGTGAGGTTAATTGGGGAACACTAAAAAAGTGGGGAACCGACTCAAACGAACTCCGATTGGACTCATTTCAGCGGCGTTGGAACCGGCTCGTCGAACCCCTAACTAGGATCTCTTAACCCTAAATCCTAAATCATAACCCCTAAACCCTAAATATATTAGGGTTTGGCTTTTAGGGTTTAGCTTTAGGGTTTAGCCTTAGGGTTAGGGTCTAACTTTAGAGTTTAGGGTTTAGCTTTAGGGTTTAGGTTTTAGCTTTAGGGTTTAGCTTTAGATTTAAGCCTTTAGGGTTTAACTTTTAGGGTTATAGTTTAGATTTTACGGTTTAAGCTTAGGTTTTAGCCTTATTTTTTAGCTTTAGGGTTTAGAGTCCAGGAGTTAGGATTTAGGGTTTAGGGTTAAGAGATCTTAGTTAGAGTTCGACGAGCCGGTTCCAACGCCGCTGGGATGAGTCCAATCGGAGTTCGTTTGAGTCGGTTCCCCGCTGTTCCCCACTTTTTTAGTGTTCCCCCAATGAACCTTCCCCTATATATATATATATATATATATATATATAGAGGGAGTGGATCATGAGAAAACTACATCTAAAAGAGAACTAGAAAATTAACTAAAAAAGCCTAAAAAAAAGGCTAAAAACATACCATTTTTTTTACATTTTTTATAAAAAAAAATCACAATTTTACATATATAATAAAAATTTTCAAAAAAAAAATTTGTTGTACTGCACATGTGCATTATATGTGTACTATATCCGTAATAGTGCACATGTGCAATACAACAAAAAATTGTTTTCTTTTATTTATTTATTTTTTTTTAAATTTTTTCCATGAATAAAAACTAGCGATTTTTTATAAAAAAATGTAAAAAAAAAAATTTGGTAAGTTTTTTAGGCTTTTTTAGTTAGTTTTTTTATTTTCTCCTTTAAACTAGTTTTCTCATGATCAAACCACACACATATATATATATATATATATATATATATATATATATATATGTATATATATATATAGGGGACCGCTAAAATGAGAACCACCTCTAGTTGTAAAAACCATGAGAACCTCTTGATCCGGGGCGAGTTGGACCAAATTTTTTTTTTCATAAACGTAGATGTGTGTATTACAAACACATATGTAAAAAAGATATTCAAAAAAAATGTTGTGTGTGTAGTTTTTTACACCACAAGTTTGGTGTTTACGGGTACCGTAAATTTACAGTACCCGTAAACACCAAACTTGTGGTGTAAAAAACTACACACACGACATTTTTTTTTTAATTTTTTTTACATATGTGTTTTTAATACACACATCTACGTTTATGAAAAAAAAAATTCGGTCCAACTCGCCCCCGTACGGTGTAGTTCTCATGGTTTTTACAACTAGAGGTGGTTCTCATTTTAGCGGTCCCCTATCTATATATATATATATATATATAGGGAGAAGATCATGCGAGAACCACCTCTGATTGTGAGAACCGCGAGAACCAATGTGAACACACCAAAAATGCCTAAAAATAGCTAAAAATCACACAAAATTTTTTTTTTTGAATTTTTTAATATTTTTATAAAAAAATCGCTACTTTTCGAAGCAAAAAAAAAAATTTAAAAATTTAAAAAAAAAAATTTTAATTTTTTTTTTTTTTTTGCTTCTAAAAGTAGCGATTTTAACATAAAAATATTAAAAAATTCAAAAAAAAATTTAGATTTTTTTTAGATTTTTTTAGGTTTTTGGGGGTTTAGTTTTTAGCATTTTAGCTTTGGGGGGGGGGGGGGGGGGGGGTTAGGGTTTTTTTTGAGGGGGGGGGGGTTAGGTTTTTTTAGGTTTTTTAGCTATTTTAGGTTGTTTTCACATTGGTTCTCAAGGTTCTCACAATAAGGGTGGTTCTCACATGAGCCACTCCCTATATATATATATATATATATATATATATATATATATATATATTTATATAAGAGGGTTCATTGGGAAACACTAAAAAGGTGAAGAACTAGAGACACTTTAAAAAATTCAACTTAACATGTTAAAAACCAATTTAAAAAAATGGACGAATTTCCTTATAAATACATGTAGAAGAATTTTTAATAAAAAAATCAAAACTGAAATATCAAATAAAATGTTTAAAAAAACACTGAAAAATATATCTTATAAAATTAACTTAACATGTTAAAAGTCAATTTTTTTTAAAAAGTTTTTCCGCGCTTAAAGTTTTTCCGCGCTTTTCCTTATAAAAATGGGTAGAAATTATTCTAATAAAAAAATCATTTTTGTAAAAAAAGAATTAGCCTTTTTTAACAGTTTTTTTATATTTTTGATTGTTTTATTCAAAATGCTTCTACAAATAAAAAACCGTTGAAAATTTTTTTAAATTTTTTTTTTATTTTTAACATGTTTAATAAAATTTTAAGAGTGTTCCCCCATTTATCACTTTTTTTTTGTCAATTTAGGGGTAATACCATTTCGTCATGAGTTTTAAAATATTTATTTACATGTTTTATAAATATTTAGAATTAACTAAACTATCTAGTGCATAAACAAGTTACAATTTGCTATAACAAAGCTTTTACCTAAACCAGAAAAGTCCTGTCCAGTTTCACCCATTTCCTGCACCCAATATTTGCAATCCAAGGGAGGCAGCATAGAGTTGAATGCATGTCAACATTACAAGACAGCTGTTTCATTGCAAGTAAATATATATATTTTTTGTTAATTCAATGGGTGATCACCCTTTGCTTTCAAAACATTGTTTCCATACTTATTACCTACGACGCTTCCTCTACCAAATTGTCAACTAAGCCACAACTATATATAGCAGCCTTAGGAAAAACAACTCCCATCACATATATGATATATATCTCTCTCTGATATTAAGGAAAAAGATTAAAAAATGAAAGGGTCAAGTTATTCAGGCTATAAAAGTTTTATAGCTTTTGTGGTCGTGGCATGTCTAGCAGCAGCCGCTTTTGCAGGAAACTTCTATGACGATATGGACATAACTTTTGGCAACGAACGCGCTAAAATATTTAACGGAGGTCAGGATCTCTCACTTTCACTCGACAGATATTCAGGTTCTGGTTT
The DNA here is from genome assembly GCA_030545235.1 of Helianthus tuberosus. NCBI lineage: Eukaryota > Viridiplantae > Streptophyta > Magnoliopsida > Asterales > Asteraceae > Helianthus > Helianthus tuberosus. The sequence continues at coordinate 63,853,488 of CM060411.1, read as the reverse complement.
CCAGTCCAAGCATGAGTACCTCTTTGGAAGGTTTGATATGCAACTGAAGCTTGTCCCTGGCAACTCTGCTGGCACAGTCACAACCTTTTATGTAAGTGCCACTAGTTCATAACTGATTTACGACCGTATTTTAATTTTAAAATTTTGTTTTATTTTAAATTATAAATACATTTGCGACCAGTTTACCACTAGTGTTTGTATTTCAATTTTTATAATCAGTTTTTATGAGTTTTGCGACTGAAATCCGGTGGACAGAAACTTGAGACTCTTATGACTTCATTCTCAATGTTTATTTTGGTCGCAAATGCCCAGTTTTCTAACATGATCTTAGCTTTATGATTGATTATCTAACAAACACCATGGTTTTCATATCCATGATCAGAAACTTGAGACTCTTATGACTTCATTCTCAATGTTTATTTTGGTCGCAAATGCCCAGTTTTCTAACATGATCTTAGCTTTATGATTGATTATCTAACAAACACCATGGTTTTCATATCCATGATCAGTTATCATCACAAGGTGCTGGACATGATGAGATTGACTTTGAGTTCTTGGGTAACTCATCTGGGAATCCATATACAATCCACACCAACGTATATGCACAAGGGAAAGGTGACAAAGAACAGCAGTTCCACCTCTGGTTCGACCCGACTGCAGCCTTCCATACCTACACTATTATATGGAACTCTCAAAGAATCATGTACCTTTCTCAACTTTTTTTCTTTTTCTTTTTGTAGAGTCGATCGTTCGGTCATCACGAATAGTCTACTTACTTTGCAACAAGCACTGATCTTAAGTTTCTTGGTTCCTGCAGATTCATGTTAGACAATATTCCAATAAGGGTGTTCACTAACAATGAAGCTTATGGAGTCCCATATCCTAAGAGCCAACCCATGAGGGTGTATGGAAGCCTGTGGAATGCAGATGACTGGGCAACCCAAGGTGGACGTGTGAAGACTGACTGGACAAAAGCACCTTTCACTGCTTCCTACAGGAAGTTTAATGCTGATGCAAACATTATTGGTCCTAACCAAAAGTCCACAACCTCTGAGAATAACAAGGCATGGAGTACTCAAGGACTTGATGCAGCAGGACGAAATAGGATTCGGTGGGTGCAGAGTAAATACATGATTTACAACTATTGCAATGACATCACACGCTTCCCGGTGGTCTTCCTACTGAATGCAAGCGCTCAAAATTTCTATAACTTATTTGTTTGTTAATATATGTTTGTGAGTAGTTGTCATTCTTTGATTCACTGTAAACACACTTAAAGTATATGAATAAGGGATAAGAAGTATAAATATTGATAAGAGTAATGAGGTGTATAGTATGTACCTGTTTATGATTACTTTTATTTATCACCAACGAACATTGGGTTCAATGGGGGTAGCCCCCCCCCCCCCCCCCCCCGGCAAGGGTTTCAAGGGGTAAATCCCCTCGTAGGGGTTCATGGGCAATGCCTCAAGCGGGGTCCAATGGGTAGAACCCATGGTGGGAGTCTCGTTAACTGTTAGTTGCTTGCTCTATCACTGGAAAGTACGATTAGTAGTAATTGATCTCGTTATCTTTTTGTTGCTTGCTCTTGTAAGAGATCAAACCTCAATAATCCCTGAGGTGATCGATGAGTATATTTATATTCAAAAGGTATACAAGAATCTCTCCTATAAATGAGGAGAGTCAACAACTAATTTACAAGATAATAGATAATCTAAATAAATACAAAATGTTACAAATCATTTCCTCTAATACCCCCCTTCAATCGAAACGGTGGCGGTCCGAGACGAAGCATGTCACGGAAGACAACAAATTGGGCGCGCGGAAGACTTTTTGTAAAGATGTCAGCCACCTGGAGATTGGTCGGAACAAACTTAGTGTATAGCTTACCAGAATTAACCAACTCGCGAATAAAGTGATAATCCAAGTCAATGTGTTTAGCACGTTTGTGGGACACTGGATTCTGAGTCATAAAGAGGGCACTCTTGTTGTCACAAATAGCGTTGGACGAGTAGGTGGGAGAGCATGCAATTCTCGTAAGTGATGAGTGATCCAAACAAGTTCAGCAGCCGTGTTAGCCATAGCACGGTATTCAGATTCGCAGCTAGATCTGGAGACGGTAGGCTGCTTTTTCGCACTCCACGAGACTAAATTACACCGAGAAAAATTGAATAACCATAAGTGGAGCATCTCGTATCTAAACATCGAGCACAAATCTGCATCAGAGTAACCAACGATATCCGGTGGGTGGGATCTGCTATAGGAAAGACCAAAAGAAATGATGCCTTTGACGTAACGTAAGAGGCGTTTAACTGCTCGAAAATGATCAACTGTCGGGCAATGAAGAAACTGAGATAGTTGATTAACAACATACGAAAGGTCTGGCCGGGTAATAGTTAAATATTGTAACGCACCAACAAGTGATCGGTAGAAGGTGGGATCAGAGTAGGGAACACCCGAGGCCGTAAAGGATTCATGCGGAGCAAGAGGTGTATGAACAGGTTTAGAGTCAAATAATTTGGCCCGGAGAAGTATATCTTTAGCATATTTGGCTTGTGTAAGAAACAAGCCGGTGTCCGTGTGAACTACTTCTAATCCGAGAAAATAATTGAGACTACCAAGATCCTTGATTGCAAATTCACGATGAAGACGTGAAATAAAAGACCGTAGAATCGTATCATCATTTCCGGTAAGGATAAGATCGTCAACATAAACGAGAAGATACATTATGTGAGTGTCCTTACGGAGGATGAACAGAGAGGGATCGGCCCGACTACAAGTAATCCCGTAGGATAATAGGAAGTTGCTTAGACGTTGAAACCATGCACGAGGGGCTTCTTTGAGACCATAAAGTGCCTTGGATAATTTGCAAACATAATCAAGATGACTGAGATTGACAAACCCGGGTGGTTGTTCCATGAAAACAGTTTCATTCAAATCACCATTGAGGAAGGCATTTTTGACGTCCAGCTGATGTAAGTTCCATTTGTTCAGAACCGCGAGAGACAAGACAATACGAATGGTAGATGCCTTTACCACCGGACTGAAGGTGTGAGAGTAATCCAACCCCGGAATTTGAGTGAAACCTTGGGCCACTAGTCGAGCTTTATACCGATCAATAGACCCATCGGAGTGGTATTTAATACGGAATACCCATTTAGAACCGACAACATTCATACAGGATGGCCGTGGAACCAACGTCCAAGTATTGTTGTGACGGAGTGCCTAAATTTCGTCGACCATTGCTGCCATCCATTTGGGATCTTTGGCAGCCGTTTTGAAGCCACGTGGCTCAGTATTAGTGGACAAAGCCACATGTAAAGCATACGAGTGTAGCGCCGCAAGATTTGCTTGATGTTTTGTTTTAAAAATTCCGGACTTTGCTCGAGTCGTCATAGGATGAGCGTTTGCTATAGTTGAAGTGGGGACGTTGGGAACGGTATTAGTGGAGTCGGTTTGGGTGGGACAGCCGAGGGACTCAGGAACAGCCGAGGTCTCAGGTGGGGTAGGAGTGGATTGGATAGTTTGTTGAATGGGCTTAGCAGGTAAGGTAGTGGGCTCAGGAGGGAGGGCAGTGGGTTCAGTTGTGTTGTGTTGTGTTGTGTTGTGTTGTGTTGTGGACTGGGCTGGTTAATGGATTCGGGTTGGGTGGCTTGTGGGCTAGTGTTGTGGGCTTGTGAGGGAGTGGGTGAAAGGGTACACACTGGGTAGGAGTTAGTTGGGCTTTTGGAAGAGATTGGGTCAGGAGGCGAAGGTGGGCTGGTGCGTGGGATTGGGCTAGGAATGGGAAGATCTTCACAGAAGGTGGTCAATAGGAATTTTTGTGAGTTCAACGAGGTAGTGGTGCCTTTAAAAGGAAAAGACGACTCATCGAAACGAGCATGTCGGGAGATAAAAATCCGATTTGTAGACGGATCCAAACATCGAAAGCCCTTGTGTGATGAACTGTAGCCAAGAAAAAGACACGGTAGACTTCGAGGCTCGAGCTTATGTTTTGCATAATCACGAAGATACGAGAAAACGAGGCACCCAAAAACCCGAAAATTTGAGTAGTTTGGAAGATGATCGAACAACATCTGAAACGGAGACTTGTGTTGGAGAAGCGGTGTTGGCACACGATTGATAACATAAGTCGCGGTAGTAAAAGCATAAACCCAAAAAGAGGCAGGCACGTGAGCATTAAATAACATAGCGAGACCGGTTTCAACTATATGCCGATGTTTTCTCTCGGCACATCCGTTTTGTTGAGGCGTGTGTGGACAAGAAAATTTGTGAAATGTTCCATTAGCTTCAAAACTTTTACGAACCGTGTGATTCAAAAACTCACCGCCACCATCACTTTGAAACGTTTTGATTTTACATGAAAATTGAGTTTGAACAAGTTGAATGAAGGCCGATAAAACCGCATAGAAACCTGTTTTTGTGGTGAGTGGATAAAACCACGTGAACCTTGAATAATCGTCAATAAAAACTACATAATAACGATAACCATCCGTAGAGGCTATAGGTGCCGGTCCCCATAAATCACAATGAATTAAGTCTAACGGAAAAGACGCTCGTTTTTCATTGTTAACAAATGACAAGCGTTGACCTTTTGCAAGTTGACATGACAAACAAAGATCCGGTTTTGGTAATAAAGAAGTAAGCGACAAACAACAAGTTTTATTCAAAGTAGAAATAACATCAGACGATACATGACCCAAACGGGCATGCCATAATTCATAAGAAGCTTTCTTGGGGACATCAGCAACTAGAGCTTGTGGTTCATTCCGAAGCACATAAAGACCATCAACGCATGTTCCCCGAGCAAGTACCTGTTTTGTTGTTCGATCCTGAATGTGAAAAAAAAAATTTAGAGAACAACACATCAACTGGAAGATCATTAGTAAGCTTGCTGATTGATAATAAGTTTTTGGTAAGATGTGGAACAACAAGTACATTTCGAAGGGGAATTTGATCACCAACTTTAGAGGAGCCAATATGCGTTATAGAAAGTCGCTTACCGTTTCCGAAAATAACCTGATTAGTACCTTTGTAAGGGGTGGAATGGTGAAGGCAATCCTGAGTTGAAGTCATGTGGTCAGTGGCCCCTGTATCACCGGTCCAATCCGGAGTATCATGCGTAACATAGCATTGAGCATGAAACGCCTTGACCAAGTCATCATCCGAAGTGGAGAATCTAGTCGCAAAGGTTTTATGATCTGGACAGGCCGAAGCATAGTGGCCATTGGTCCGGCACAAATGGCAGTGGGGCGGGCGATGATTGTTGCTACGGCCCCGGGCATAGGAGCTACGAGAAGATGTGGCACGATACGAGCCACGACCTCGGCTAGACGTTGAAGATTCACGTTTATGTTGAACATGAAACGCAGCCGGAGGTGTGGTAGTCTCATGAAGAGATTGAGAAAATAGGTCGTGGCTTTCTGCCTGTGAAACCAAATCACGAAATAAAGGGGCCGGTTTGACGGCGCAAATAACAATCGAAAACCCTTCATAAGAGGGACCAAGACCACGAAGGAACCAATGTATTTTATCGGTCTCGGCAACGGGGTGACCAATTGCAGCAAGTTGTTCACAACGAAGTTTGAATTTTCGGGAAAAGTCTGTGACGGATGACGTACCTTTTTTAAGTTGTTGAAGAGAGTCACGTAAGGTTTGAACGCGTTCAATGGACGCTTTACTATAAGTATTCTCTAACGCAACCGATATTTGTCGAGCACTAGAGATGCCTAGCACTTCGGTTGCAGCCTCCTCGGTCAGAGAAGAAAGAAGGGGGAGCGCAGCCTTCTGATCAGCGGTGGTCCAGGATGTAAATTCTGGGTTTTTTCGCAGATTTTCCATCAGCCGTGATGGTTTCAGTGGATACAGGCGATCCATCGATGTGGGCCGAGAGTTTGTGTAGTCCCAGTAACAGGGTCATATGATTGCGCCAGATAAGGTAGTTGTTTGAGGAGAGTTTGACAGGGGAGAGATGGGGAACGGTGGGTTCAGTGGGGGTGGCCATGAGAGGATCGAAGGTTTAGAGAATGAAGGGGAAGAGGAAAAGTAATGGAGAGAAGGTTAGAGATAGGCTGATTCCATGTAAGAGATCAAACCTCAATAATCTAATCCCTGAGGTGATCGATGAGTATATTTATATTCAAAGGGTATACAAGAATCTCTCCTATAAATGAGGAGAGTCAACAACTAATTTACAAGATAATAGATAATCTAAATAAATACAAAATGTTACAAATCATTTTCCTCTAATAGCTCTATCATTGGAAAGTACGATTAGTCGTAATTGATACTTCAGTGATAAGTGAGCATGGATGATAACTAGCGTACTTGTTGATAGCTATAACCATTTACTCAAACATTGTGATGGTTCCTCCCATATATAAGGAAGGTATTTGATCAAATTCTATTACACGTTTCTCTAATAGATTTCGCATATTTGTTCTTGAGTTGCTCTTTAACTTATCCGATTGAACTTTCAAAGTACCATCAAAATATTTCAATCCGGAAATGTATGTCAAACTTGAATCTTGAGGGATATTCAACCATTCAACTTATAAAAACTAGGAAAATGATATTCAACCATCAATCCATCTATTTTTTGTGGAACAACAATATTGAAAAGCAATAATTTTGGGCTTGATGGTAATGGGCTTGATTCATATTTATTTTGACTCAACTCTTCCTCTTTCAATCCGAAACGATGAATTTGATTGGGAAGTCCAATGGCAAAAAGAGGGGGATTCGTTAGCTCGTTATTTAGTACGAATCAGCGGAAATGACAGAATCCATAAAAATTATTCAACAGGCCCTATAAGGAATTCCGGGAGGGCCCTATGAAAATTTAGAAATCCGCCGCTTTGATAGAGTAAAAGATATTGTATGGAATGAGTTTGACTATCGATTCATTAGTAAAAAACCTTCTCCGACTTTTGAATTGTCGAAGCAAGAACTTTATGCGAGAGTCGAAGCACCAAAGGGAGAATTGGGAATTTTTTTGATAGGAGATAAGGGTGTTTTTCCTTGGCGATATAAAATTAGGCCGCCGGGATTTATTAATTTGCAAATTCTTCCTCAGTTAGTTAAAAGAATGAAATTG
>CM060411.1:59020870-59121411 GCA_030545235.1 Helianthus tuberosus | reverse complement strand
CACCGGAGGTGCCAGGAGGCGGAACCGGCTGAGGAAAACCGATCACCGGCGGCGCAGACGGCGACGGATAGGTGTTTACGCCTTGAAAAATACCATAATGATGAGGCAGTTGCTGCTGATCTTGATCACACTGCTGCTGGTTGTAATCTTCTGGTGATTCACTCATGATTTTGTTGCAGAAATGGGAATTGGAGAAATTTAAGGGTTTTAGGTGATTTTGATGAAATTGGATTAAGTGTGTTTAAAGATCGTACAATAACTTTCAGAACAAGAATAATAATACAATGTTCTTGCAGGTGAATGAATTTGATTCTTGAAGGGCAGAGAGAGAGAAAATTCTTAGAGAGAAGGAGTGTAGAGAGAGAGTGTTATTGGGTTTATATATGTTATTTTTTATTTTTTTAATTAAATAGGTAAAATTACAATAGTACCAAGGCACATGGCTAGATTTAACCAAAAAATCTAACTGGGTTTGGCCTAAAAGATAAAACGTGCAAGATTTTGAAAGGTAAAGGACACCGCCTGTCAACTTTTGTGCTAAAGGACAGCGCCTGAAATTTAATGTAAACATAAAGGACAAAACTTGTAATTTACTCTCAAATCTATGTAGCAGATTTGAATCTAATAACAGATAAACACGTTGAAAAAGTATATCGGAACATAAACGAATTCAAACGAAACAGATCTAAACAAACAATTAAAGAAAAACGGTAAAATATACACCGAACCCCCTGTATTTGACCCGCGACGTCCTGGTGTAGATCATTTTCTGACCAACGATTAAGTGTAAAAACAGTTTGGTTCTGCGATGTTGCTTCAGGTCTGGTTGGCGATTTGATTATGAACAGTGATGTGGTTCTGATTTTAGTGTTTAAGGGTTGGTCGGTAATACCCTAAGAGACCAAACTTGTTTTCCGGCAACACTTTCTTCTCCCGAGCAGATCTGGCTCAAATCTTGGATGGCTAAAATCAGACTTGTGAGCAGGTGTGGTGGCGCGGTGGTAGCGGTTCAGATGGTAGGGTGATGCTTCACTGGAAACGGTGAGGGGGTGCGGTGGTAGGGTTCAGATGGTAGGGTATGGCCATGGCCATTGGTGTTTCTATGGTGGTGGTGGTTCACCGAAAAAACACCGGTGTTTAGAGAGAGGGGAGTTGAGAGAGAGAATGTTTTGAGAGAGAAAGGTTTAGGATTTTTTGTATCTTATTTTATTTTTATCTTGTTTATTTAAGATATACATATTTAAAATAAAAGTGCTAAATGACCAAATTGTCCTCATGTGCCTTGCACATGACCTAAGTTAACATTAAAAATTAACTAAGTTAGTGCTAAAGGACGTAACGTGCAAGATTTGCAAACATTAAGGACAAAACTCATCAATTTTAAAGACAAATGACAGCGCCTACAATTTGGGACATACATAAAGGAAAACTCTTGTAATTTACTCTAAAATTCGAGATCTATAAATTTAAACATGTTTAAGGTTTCGATTCTAGAGAAAAATGACTAAAGATTTTTCGAATATAATCTTCATGTTCATCACCAAATTTGAAGAATCGTCCTTAATTTGGATGAATGGAAAAATTAGGATGTGTTTTTCCTATGTTAATTTAGATTCTATCTATTAGAATTTCGATATTTTGATATAGTTTTATCAAATAAAAGATTTCGCTTTCGAAAATCATAATAGATTTAAATTTGGAAACAAGGTAAACATAATCTCTTAGAAGTTTTTGGAATTATATCCTTATCCCAAGTTCCAGTTTTCAAATGACTACGATTTTCCGAAAAAAAGTCCCCACGTGTTCCTTTTTGGGTGCACGTGTTTTTGTTCCATCACACTAAAAGAATTCAGATCTTTTTGTTCCCTAAATTTTTAAGAGAACTTAGATCTTTTGTTCCAAATTTTTTTAGAGAACTCAATTTTTAAAAGCACTTAAATTTTTTGTTCCATAAATTTTAAGAGAACAGTAAACTCATAAATTTAGAGAACACTTAAACTCGAGAACACATAGGGAACTCAAAGGGAACTCAAAACTAGAGATCATTTTAAGGGAAATCAAATCAAAATCCCTTGAAATTAGCATAATCAGCCTTATCGAATCAAGTTCATGGTTTCACGGTATTAGGTCCACGGGTTAATTTTTTTTACAGAGAACTCAAAATTTAGAAAACTCATTATTTCTAGATAACTCATAGAATTAGAGAATTCACATTTATAGAGAACTCATAATAAAAGTAGAGAAATCGCATTTATAGAGAACTCATAAAAGTAGAGAACTCATAAATGTAGAGAACTAATAAACTAGAGAACTCACAAATGTAGAGAACTCATATAGAGAACACTAAATATAGAAAACTAGAGTCATTAAATTTTACTCCGAATTTAACTCTGATTACACCTCTTGTACATCATACTGTACGGACTCTTACATACTTAGAATCTAACATATCTGAAAGTGATAGCATCATAACTAAAAGCTAATCCAAAAAACTGAAACTGCTAATCAGTAATCAACTCAGGAGGTCATCTATGTTTAAAACCCTACTAACTTTGATGATTATGTAACCTCCTTAACTAAAGTTGAAATGAATCTTGGAAAGTTTACGGATCCTACCTTCTCTTATTAAACCATTAGCATCAATCAATCTTCTTAATGGAATAAAGCAGTTATTAGCAAACCTGACTCTATAAGTTAGAATAATGTTTGTGATTTGGTTGAATTATCTGGGAGTGTTCATAACTAAACTAAATCCTAATACAAACATTAAGATACTAATAGGCATGATTAATTGGTAAAGGTTATATTCAAGAGGGAACAAATTATCAAGGAATCTACTAACCTGTGTTACAAAAGATTTCTTTGAGTATAATCACTGTTCAAGTAGCTTATAATAACTTAGAGCTACATTAGATGAACACTAAAACAACTTTTCCTAACAACCGACTTACATATTTATATGTTAAAACAATCTGAAAGTTCTGTAGGATCGTTTTCAGACCCGAACGAGTCGATCAGAAGAGTTTTACTCAGAATGAAAGGCGGAAATAGACATTCTGAGGTCAATTCAGCAAGATATACACTTAAACTGTCGTTATTATTGATTAGATGACTTTATACAGCGAGACGACACTTCGGCAGCACTTCGTTGCTCTGTCCGGAAAGATTACATATGATTTCGTTTGGACACATATATATAGGGTTCTGATTTCGCTTGAACAGGCTCAAGCGGAATCAGGTTTCGAGTGGAATCAGGTTCAACCGGAATTACATTGAGTGATTTCGCTTGAACTGGTCATGACCATTTCAAGCGGAATCACTAAATGTTATTTCGCTTGAAACTGTCACTTACCCTATATTTGACATTTTTCTCGAATTTCATGCCCTGATCTATCTAAATACATACAAGACTCGATACAAGACGAAGTCGACAGACGCATGCACTAACAGACTCCCCCTCGAATGTTGACGAGTCTTAAAGTGTCGAGTCTTCGAATCTTCAATCTTTATCAGTCCTTTCGAACTCTTTGAAGTATCTGACGCTGTAAGCATCCTCAAACTCTATCTTCTCTTGATCTTCAGGATCTCTGGCTCTTACAATCAGCACCAACAGATTCCTCTCCTCGAATATTGATAACCTCCAGAACCTGACTCTTGCTCTTGAGCTTTTTAATTCTCTTGATCAGATCTCTTGATTCCTTAAGTTCATCACCATCAGCAGTTCCAGAATTGTAACCTGGCTCAATTCCAGCTCAGGATTGAAACCTGGCTTACCTGCACAACCTCTACCTCACGATAAATTTTACAATTTGATATATTTATACTCTGCTTACCACTTGTAAAACAAATCTTAGAATGATATAACATTTAGTCTCTGATGAACCACTTGTAAGAATATCGTTTACATTTCAAACACTTTTCTCATTTCAACATAAACTCCCAAACCAATTGTCATCAAGTTTAGCACTCGGAATTTTGAAAATCAGCTTTCCAACATCAGTTGTCGAAAATCTTTTTGCATTTTTCAAAATATTTGCTAAAACACACTAAAATCTTTTTGGATTTTTAAAGTAACAGAAATGCAGTAAAGAAATATTTACAAACAACATTTTTTGTGAGTTCGTGTAAGAGGATCATATCAGTTTTTGACAATTCACAAGTACCGTTGAGCTTAGTTACACATTAAGAATTAAACAATTCACTTAGATTGCCGATATACTGATCCACTTAAATTTTCACACAAATTTCAACTGATTCAGGATATGAATTAGGTGTATTAAGAACTTAAACTCATTCATGTGTCCCACCTCTTGAATATACTCCCGTATCCAGATCCCAATATTCAGTCTTACAGGTGAGTATACCACAGATGATATCTGTTAAAGGGTTATAAATTATGAAGAACAGTGAGAGCTCAGGTCAGAACTACCGTTCAGCAGAGAGATCACGACTCGACTTTTGGTGTGTCCCCTTTAGAGGATCTTTTTTACAACAGCATTGATTAGCAATTTTATTGTCTCATCATTTTATGCTGAGGGCGTTGCTATATTTCAAGCAAGCAGAAAGTATTCTCCGGGGACTAGGCCATTGCTTCCGCAAAATCAGAAGTCCCGGGATAATACCCTGGATATCACTGAGCATAAAGAACTAGTATCTCAGAAAGAGGGACCTTTCAAACGAGATTTCAGGGGTTACCTATATATCCAAGTAGTGTTCCCCACGAAATAAGCAAGTTTGAATTTAAGTTTATATCCCGAAAAAGTTTACTAAATGTATAAAAACATATCGGCATATCATCAGTGAGACCGTTTAACGCTATTAAATCATTACATTTCTTTAGCATACTGTAACTGTCTACTGATGTACTATCATTTCCTCTTCTTAGACACCAAAACTCATTTTTGAATTTTATCATGTTTTTTCCTTTTTCAAATTTTCAAATGTTTTTGGATTTTCAGAAATTCTTACTCCCCCTAAAATGCAAACACATTGTAGGAAATTTGAAAACAAAAGACATTCTACCTGTATGGTTTGTTTTAACAAAAAAATGACAACATGATGTCGAATTACTTCAATTCGCCATCCACTTGGCATAAACAATCAGAACTCCCCCTCACAACAAACTATTTTCCCATTGATTTCAAAACACTTAAGTTTATTTTAATCAAATGGTGGAAAAAAAGTTGTGTTGATTTTATAAAATCATTTGTAGGTTAGGGGTTAGGTTCATCACATTGTCTTCCAACCACTTGTAGGAAAATTCAAGTACAACTTAATGTGCTTGATTTACCACTTGTAGGTAAAAACCTTTTTCAACCACATGGCTTACCAACCAATACCACTTGTAATTTACCATATGTAGGTTGAATTCTCAAGATGCCGAAACCTACTCCTCACTTACCAACCTGGGAGTTCCGGCAAATCATACTAGTGACCAATTTTCAATTTTTCAAAAACTATAAGAAAGATGCCGATTCATGCTCCGCGATTACCAACTTGGGAGCTCTGGCAAGTCTAGGATTTTACTGTTCATAGTAGGTACCTTCCCAGTCACGAACCAGGGATGATACTTTACCTTGCTTCTTTGTTTTCTTCTCGTAAAACTCCTTAACACCTTTTACCTTCCTGTCAACCATTTTTCCAAAAATGTTATGAATTTTGGAATTGAAGGCTTTTTCAATATCAAACTCTTTCTTTTCCGAGAAAAATTGGTTTGAAATCTCAACTTTTCCAATTTTCTTCTTAAAATTTTCAGCCCGAAGTGGTGGAAAATTCACATCATCCACAGTCGGTACTGATTTTTCACATTTAACCTCAATTTGTGGCTCCTCTGACTTTGTGGAATCAGATTCATCGCCAGAAGATAGCTCCTCTGATTTTGACGAATTAGAATCATTGCTAGAACTATCAACAGACTTTTTAACAACCCATTTCTAGTTATCAAGTTTTGCTCTTTTCTTATAAAATCTGTTTGAACATTCACCAATTTCAAATTTTGAATCTTTGAAAAGTTTGATTCTATCAATTGGTGGTTCAACTCAACCCTTTTTTCTTTTAGTTTAGAAACTCCATGTTTGGTTTGAATTGCTTGTGAACATTTCACAGCTAGATGTCCAATTCTACCACATTTAAAACAAGTTCGAGTCTCCTTCTTCTTTTGATCAACCATCTTCTCCATTTCTTCTTGCTTCTTCGCAAGGAATTCTCTGTTCGACTGCTTCCTGAACAACTGCTCTTTTTCTTCTTCAGATGATTTTCCTGAAACAAATATCATTTTTGATTTAAAATCTCTAACATATTTTTCATTTTTATGATTTTCTGGTGGAATAAAACCTAAACCTTTCTTTTTGAAATTACCGTTATGGTTTGGTTTCTTTCGATAACCAAAACCAGAACTGTAACCCTTTTTCTTGTTTTCTCTTTGTTGAACTCTTGAGGTGTAATGTCTTGGTTTTACATTAAGATTTACATCTTTTATTTCAGAAATATTAATTTCTGTTAGTTTGAAAACCTTTTTGATCATGTCAGGTTTAACACCTCTTATTGGAAATTCCTCATCAGAATATAATTTGTTGGAATCATTCAATGTATATGCAACTTTGAATGTTTCGTCATTCAAATTAGATTTTGATAGAAGAAATTCTTTATTGTAGACCCTTTTGACCTGTTTGTCGGATTGACTCGGAATGCCAGACTCAAACTTTGACTCTGACATAGACTCCGACTTTGACTCCTCGGATTCATCTTTTCCAAAACCTGATCGACCACTTTCTTTATTAACTCAGACTCATGATCAGTGTCAGATGATGTAAACGTGACATCAATATTTTTTGGCAAGTTAACTGAAGACTCCGACTCCCACTGTAAATTTGTTGCCTTTTCGACTCTTTCTGAATTTGGATTTCTCGGAGAATATCCATTTTCAAGCGGGGGTGGACACTTGTTGTAACTGAAACTTTGTTTCTTACCAGAATCATTCACTTTAGTATCCTTCTTCTTTTCTTTCTTCACAGGAGTCTTTTCTTCAGAAACTTTCTGTTCTTCAGTTACTTCATCATCTTCAAATGCCTTCATGCCCTCAACAGTTGGATAAATCCTGTCAATGACATAAGAAGTACATGAGTAACTTTTCAACAAACGATTTACTCTTTCAGTTTCAATCCTTTGAGTTTCAAGTTTCTGTTCTAGCACAGCACACTTCTCGATGCAGTTGTTCACAACTTTCTGCTTTATCATGAAAGCTCCCTGAAGTGTCTTCATTGTCGTTGCTTGTTCTTCACTTGTTTGGTTGTACTGGTTCATGGCCTTGTTCAGAACATCATAAGATTCCTTTAAACAGTTCAAGTTATAAATCAATGTGTTGTTCTGCTTCTTTATTGCCTCACAATTTTCACAAATCACCGGACTCTTCTTTGCATCAACTCCTTCATCAACTTTGAATTTTGGAACTACCACTTTTTTTCTTATCACTAGAACAGCTTCATTATCACTGCTGACCGGTGTTTTGACCTTTTTCTTTTTCTTTTTGGCTTTATCGTCATCACTGTCACTCTCTTCCATCAGTTTAAAATGAGCTGCCAATCTTCTTGCATGATACTCACGATCATCATCACTATCCTCTTCAACTCAAGCAACATATGCTTTGTGATTTGAAGTTTTGTTTGGATCATAATCATCCCAATTGAAATTTGCCCAGCTAAAACCTTCAGGTAATTTTTCATCATCTTGGTTTATCAGGCATGCTTTATTATCAGCTGAGATATATTTGTTCCAACTGAAACCTTCCGTTGGCTGTTTGTCATCCTGATTCAGCATACACGCTCTCTTTGAAGATTCTTCAATCACTTTTCTTCCATGTGCCGCTTGTGGTTCTTGTTGTTGAGCAACTTGATGATAAATGGCCTTTCGGTAGTAATCATTGTTGTTATTAAACGGATTTTGAGCTCCACTTGCTTCGCGGTTTTTGCACTCCCTCTTGAAGTGTCCTTTTTCCCTGCAACGAAAACAAGTAACTTTAGATTTATCAAAACCTAAA
Source organism: Helianthus tuberosus (assembly GCA_030545235.1). Lineage (NCBI taxonomy): Eukaryota > Viridiplantae > Streptophyta > Magnoliopsida > Asterales > Asteraceae > Helianthus > Helianthus tuberosus. The sequence goes on along the minus strand of CM060411.1, from coordinate 59,113,376 downwards.
GTAGAAATATTAGCTTCACGTAAATCATCTCTTCCTGTGATCTGCTTAAATTTCTCAGCTCGTCTCAACACACTTGCCAAACACCATTTAATATCCATCAATTCCATCTCTTCAGCATCTATTTGATCGTAATCCTCTTTTGTCAACATAGGATTCCCGATCTGACCTGCCACAAAACTACCATAGGATTCCAGCACAGTTCCCAACAAAGACATGTGACTCTTGGCAATTTCTGCTGAATAATCCTCATCATTCTCCAGATTCAGTACAATGTTGCATTGTAGTTTCTTGCGATTCTTTGTTGTTGAAATGTTCGGATCAAATGATGGATATGATGAAAAACTTGTATTGCTGTTTGATCCTTTGGAAGAACTTTCAGATGAACTCTTTGCATTGAATGTTGTATGAACCTTTGGTGACAAGTTGGTGGATTTATCACTGACTCCACCTTTGTAATAAAGTCTGATGTCTTGTTCACCGTTAAAATCTTTCATTCTCAACACTTTTCTTTGCTCCATCTCCTGAGCCTCAATCTTTTCAATGAACTTGCTCAGTGTCAGATTGCTAAACCCTTTCTTGTTCCTCAACATCATGAGATATGTACCCCAAGTCTCATATGGCAACGCATCAGCTAATTTGTCAATCAACTCTTCATTATCTTTCTCGATGCTCAACCTCTTCATATTAGCTAGCAAATTGCAATATCTCTCAACGATTTGTTTTGTGCTTTCATTTTTCAACCCATGAAACAGATCAAACTCTTTCTTTAAAAGTGATTTCTTGTTCTTGACCATCTCTTGGCTTCCATGAAACTTTGATCTTAATGCTTTCTAGATTGAATAAGAAGTTCCATTGTGTTGTAATAGAACCAAGATATCTTCCTTCACAGCTTGTTGTAGTAGACTCAACATCATTTTTTCATCTTTATATTTCTTTCTATCTACAACACTAAGGTCTTTGATTGCAATAATCTCTTCTTCGTTATTCATCGGTCGAACATATTTTGTCTCAACACATTCCCAAGCATCCAAATAATTTGCTTGTACCCAGTTCTCAAAACGTCCTTCCCAACCCTTATACTCCTCGATGTTCATGAGTTTAGGCGGTTTTTGCATAGTCCCTGTTCATTTTCCAACATCGTGTTCTGTGCAAGAGTGATCGGGGTAACCGGGGTAGCGAATGCGTTGTAAAATTCCTCGTCCATGTTTCGGTTTTCAAGAAATTTTCAAAGAGTTTGTTCAAACGGAATAACACTTCTCAAGCGAAATTAATGTTCAAGCGGAATCTCTCTATTCAAGCGGAATACGAAGTTTCAAGCGAGATTACTTTGGAGCGGAATACCTTCTCAAGCGAAATACCTAATTTCGCTTGAACTACACTCTTTTCAAACGGAATAAGTCTTTTAGAGCGGAATTAGTGATTCAAGCGGAATCACTCAAGCGGAATAACCTCACTGAAGCGGAATAGCACGTTTCAAGCGAAATCAGCAGAAACTTTCAAGTGGAATATGAGTTTCAAGCGGAATCAACCAACTGATTCCGTTTGAAATGCTGCTGATGTCATCAATCTCGAGCTGTTTTCAAGCTGAATTAAAGATTTTATCAGCTTTAGATCGAATTTGATTCTGAAACTTTCTAGGGTTTGTTAAAACACTAATGCGCACATTCTGTGAGAAATTTAGCTGATTTTAACCGTGAAAAGTTTTAAATTTTGAAAAAGAAGGTGTAGAAATCAGAAATTGCAGCTGAATTGGTATGAACTCTTCTTCCTGAGCTCTGATACCACTTATGGGATCGTTTTCAGACCCGAACGAGTCGACCAGAAGAGTTTTACTCAGAATGAAAGGCGGAAACAGACATTCTGAGGTCAATTCAGCAAGATATACACTTAAACTGTCGTTATTATTGATTAGATGACTTTATACAGCGAGACGACACTTCGGCAGCACTCCGTTGCTCTGACCGGAAAGATTACATATGATTTCGCTTAGACACATATATATAGAGTTTTGATTTCGCTTGAACAGGCTCAAGCGGAATCAGGTTTCGAGTGGAATCAGGTTCAAGCGGAATTACATTGAGTGATTTCGCTTGAACTGGTCATGACCATTTCAAGCGGAATCACTAAATGTTATTTAGCTTGAAACTGTCACATACCCTATATTTGACATTTTTCTCGAATTTCGTGCCCTGATCTATCTAAATACATACAAGACTCGATACAACACTTAGTATGTAAGTCAATAAAATCAATGTATTGGTTAATGAATATCTCAAAGTATGATGAGATCTTAATGTAATTATTCTTATCAACAAAGAACCAAGTGGATTAATGTACCTACCTTAAGATGAGTGAGAGCAACTAAAACAAACTTATCCTTAAATAGATTACATTCTTTTGACAAGTATGTGTGACATAAGTCAAAGCATTATTTAAACATACTTTGATATAATAAATCATAGAGATATCTCTTACGTGATAGATATCATGACATATCGAGATAGACCCAATGAGACATTAGTTTTTTTTTTAAAAGTAACCGAACTTCATTCATATAAAATTGGAACCCAAATGTTCTCAGCCAGAAGCTGAAGCATAATACAAAAGAGGAAACAAACCGAAAATAAAGCAAAGCAAAAAAAACAAAACCAAACATCACACCTACAGATTGAAACTAAACACCCACCATTGTTGTTTCGTTATCGTACTGTGTTTTGATCTTTGTCTCACACCTTGAAGGGATGTGTCTTTTATTTCCTCGATGATCATTTGTACCGTACGTTGTCTACCCGAAAAGATTTTGTCATTTCTGTTCTTCCATAATAGCCACAAAGTTTGTATTGCAATCGCGTGTAGAATCTTCCTTGTGCTACGGCTCCTGTGGCTTTCTAAGATAGTTTGCCGCAGTTCCTTTACGTTATTAGCAGTGTTTGCCATCGGTAATCCTGTCCACATCTCCACAGCTTCCCATACTCTCTTTGCGAAGTTACATTTAAGCAGAATATGAGTTGAATTTTCTTCATCTGCACCGCAGGTTTTGCATATCGTATCCTGTAAAATCATTCCTCTGCTTGCTAAGGCTACAGCCGATGGGATTTTTTTGTCAATTGCTTGCCAAACGAAAGCTGTACTTTTACCTGACGCCCAGTTGTACCAACAAAACGTATTTGGTGATGAATTTATATCCAAGTTTTGGCCCAAAGTCAGCCTCACCTTTTTAACGCTGAAATCCACATTTTCGAACTGTCTCCAATACCACACGTCGTCACTGTTGGTCATTGTATGTTGCTGTAGACACTTCTTCATCGAATCCATTTCTTCCTTTTCCACTTCACTATTCGGAGCTCTACTCCAGGCCCAATCCCACAATACCCCCCGTTCAAAATCCTATAAACCTCTTGTACTTTTGCTCTTTTCCTTGAAGATAATTGATATAAACTCGGGAATTGTAACTTCAACGGTTCACTACCGATCCACGTGTCTACCCAAAATAAAGTTTTATCCCCCTACCCACTTTGCTACATAAACTAGTGTTGAACTTAATATTCCTCTTGCTGAAATCTTTTGCTATTTCCCCAATATTCTTCCATACACCTATCTGAGTTGTTTTTGAACGATACTGGTTCCACTTTCCAATAACTTCCATGTATCGATTCTATGACTTTTGCCCATAAAGTATTAAATTCCATCTTTATTCTCCACCACCATTTAGCTAGAAGAGCCAAGTTCATGTCTCTTAGATTCCCGATTCCAAGTCCCCCAAAATCGTTCATGGCAACCACTCTTTCCCACTTTACCCACCTAATTTTGTTGTTTATATTACAACCCACCCCCCATAAGAATTTCCTACGAATTCCTTCTAGTACTTTTAAGATGCCATTTACCTTAAATGGATCCTTAACCATGTAACAAACAATAATGCTTTCCTTTAGAGGATAATGTTTTTAATGAGATTATTTCTTATGCTTCATTAAATTAGAAGCTTTATGTAAGTTTAAGTCTATACTCGTTCAAATATTATTCACGTTGCAACACACTAGATATGTCTACATTAATGTGAAGCATCTAACAGAATGTTGCAATATCTTTCAAGGAAACGAGAGACTATAATTTAAAGAAGAAATAAGAATTCAAATCGGTTGATTACTCAAACTTTGCTATATTCAAAGATAACTAAAAGTCAATTTCAAGTATATCCTTATATTAGCAGATAAACCTATCAAATGGAGGAGTCATAATGAACTGATAACGAGAAACTAATTATAATAACATTATATGTTGATTATTCACAACGCAAATCTCAATAAATGTTGTTGAAAATTTATTAGTAGATTGGTGATTTATTAACTTCATATAAATTGTATATAAATTATGTATTGAAGACTGTTATAAAGTCAGCTACCATGTTTTCTCGAACGTTAATAGTTCCAGAGGTGCTACATTAAAATTGGATACGAATTATTGTCCGTTTATGAACAAACTGAGGAAACTAAATCTTTGTATCAAACATCTAGTTTATGTAAGCGCTTACAATAATGGTGGTATTATTGATGACTATGTATAATTGCATATCGTATTATGAATGATTAATTATTAAAGAGTTAAATGCCATTTTAGTACATGTGGTTTTGGCCATTTTTTCCAGTTTAGTCCAAAGGTTTGAAACGTTGCCATTTTAGTCCACTTGGTTAACTCCATCCCTTTATCTGTTAACTAGAAGGGCATTTCGGTCATTTTATATGTAATTCTGTTAACTAGAAGGGCAATTCGACTATATAAAATGATCGAATTAATCTTCTAGCTAACATAAAAAAATGGACGAAGTTAACCCAGTGGAATAAAATGGCAACACTTGAAACAATTTGGACTAAAATGACAACGTTTCAAACCTTTGGACTAAACAGGCAAAATGACCCAAACCACATGGACTAAAATAATATTTAACTCATTATTAAAATTTTGTCATTAGTTTTGATTTTATATGTCTCTAAATATGTTTTGCGTGCATAATGATATACAGACAAATTCTTATACAAATCAAACATTTAAAGGGCTTACTTGTAATTTTGATCATAACTGCTTAGGTTTTAAATTGAGACTGTAGTGTGACTAATGGGGGTCATGAGTTAAATATTTTACTAAATGGTTGTATTTCTCTGCTACGGTTTTTGGTTTAAAGCTAAAATGAGTATCAACTCCTAATCAGGCTTATCTAATGTCGATAGTAAAGGATTACTCGATCAAGTAGGAGAATGTTAGATTGAATATAATAAATATATTTAATTATTTGGCAATTATAATCAGTTAGATAATAATAGATCAAAATATTAAATTATACCTTATGATATTACCCTTATTAGCTAATAAAGGTTTCCCGTTAAGTGTATTTAAGGAGATTATTCAAGAAGTTAAAGGCTTATACTCTACACATAACCTCACACAAAATCGTGCGCCTCTCTTTCCAATATTCATAGAGTTCATCATTCAAGAACTCCTAATTTCCCATCATTAATGTGCACGCTAAATGGGAACCAGATCAAGTTGACAATCATGTCATCTACATTAGTCCCTGCTGCGGTTGCTGGCTTACCAGATACGATTTTATCAGACTATATGTTGCTCAAACCAGTTCTATTTGTTTTTCATAAATCTAGAATTAAAACTGGAAAACTAAAGATTTGATGAAAAACAGTTTAATTATGAATTTTTGTTTTTCTATTCATAAGCATGATCACGTTTTTTTCAAAACAATATGGAAAAAGAGTGTTTAAATCAGATTATAATTTTAGTAAAATCTGAAATCTAATAAATATTCGAGATCTGTAAATTTAAATATGTTTAATGTTTCGATTCCTGGGAGAATTGACTAAAGATTCTTCGAAGATGCTCTTCATTTTCATAAGAATAGTCCTTAATTTGGATGAATTGAAAGATTTTGAAATATTAGAATAATCATAATAGATTTAAATTAGGAAACAAGATAAAGATAACCATATAAAAGATTTTTTGAATTATATCCTTATCACAAGGTCCACGGAAAAAAAACATGTGCTTTTTTTTTGTTCACGTGTTTCTGTTCCATCACTTTAAGAGAGCTCATATCTTTTTGCTCTATAAAGTTTTATGAGAACTCAAATTATGTGAGCTAAATTTTAAGAAAAAACAGATCTTTTGTTCCATAAATTTTTAAGAGAACTCGGATTTTTTTATCCATAAATTTTAAGAGAACTGAGTTTTTGTTCCATCAATTTTAAGAAAACTTGGTTTAACTGAACTCATAAAACTAAAGAACACTTAAACTCGAGAACTTATAGGAAACTCAAAACTGGAGATCATTTTAAGGGAACTCAAAAGTAGAGACCATTTTAAGGGAACTCAAGTTAAAATCTCTTAAAATTAGCTGCATCTATCTTATTGGATCAAATTCATGGTTTCACGATATCAGGTTCGCAGGTTAAAATTTTCACCGAGAACTCATAATTTAGAGAAGGGGTAACTTTGTAGAATAGTAACCAAGTTTTAAAAGTGTTCCAATTAGGTCACTCAAGTTTCAAAAGTGTTCCAATCAGGTCACTCAACATTCATTCTTCATTAAAATTAAGGGTTTTTTCATCCATTTCATAGGTAATGGTGGTGATGTGAATTTTTGTTTCTTTTTTCTCTTTTATTTGATGCTAACGTCGAGTGATGATGTAGATTGTAACTTGTTTTTTTTAATTTTTAATGTAACTAAATGGTTTTTATTTTTAATAAATATAATTTCATATATTAAAATAATTCGACCATAGCATCTTATGGTCCATTTTTTTCTTGACACATGGAAAAAAAGATATAGCTCGATTTGAATGTTAAGTTATCTAATTGGAACAAAAACAACACATGTAGAGAATCTAACATATCCGAAAGTGATATCAACCTAACTAAGATCTAATACATATAATGAAACTCCTAATAAACCCAATAATCAACTCAGGAGGTCATATAGGTTTAAAAACCTACTAAAATTGATGATTATGTAACCTCCCTAATTAAAGTTGAAATAGATGTTGGGAAGTTTACCAATCCCACCTTCTCTTATTAAACCGTTAGCCTCAATCAATTTTTCGTATGGATTAAAGCTATTATTAGCAAACCTGACTCTATAAGTTAGCATAATGTTTGTAATTTGGTTGAATTACGTGAGATGTTCAAAACTAATCTAAATCCTAATACAAACGTTAAGACACTAAGAGGCATGATTGATTATTAAAGGTTATATTCATGAGAAAATAAATTATCGAAGAATCTTCTTACCTGTTTTACAAAAGATTTCTTTAAGGATAATCAATGTTCAAATAGCTTATAATAATTTAGAGGGTAAATTACACTTTTCATTCTTTATGTTTGTATTGGATTACAATTGATACCATTTAACTTCAATAATTAAAGTCACAATCATTTATTGGTTAAAATCATTGTACCCTAGGTCCTTTGACCCTAACCTAGTTAAAATTTTCAATTAAGTATGACATGTACCTTGCACATTAGGGTAGATTAGTAATTTTACTAGTATAAAGGACGAAAAATGTACTTTACCCTTGAAAAAAAAAACAACCCCTAATCTCTGAATCTTTGTGTCAATCTCAATTCTCTCTCCCTCCCCCTTTCTCTCTTACCACCAGTGGCGGAGCCACACTTTAAACAACGGTGTCGCCCGACACCCTTGAATTTTGTGTAGCAAATACAACGTATAATAGGAAAAATTCAGCGACACCATTGTTTTTTTACGAGCGACACCATTGTCTTTTTACAAACAACACCATTGTTTTGTTTTCTTCTAAAAGAATTAGATAAATGAACATATTTATAGTTCGAAAATTAAGCCCAGTTACTTGAATTTAATTAATATACTTTAAATCATTAGAGGGCTATGCTTAATTTTTTTTTCTAATCTAGTGAGTATTATAGGCCCATGTCTAATTGGTTTTGTTTCAGTGTTTAACCTAACCGGAACTAGGTGTTTGATGATCATCTGAATGATGCTTGCACTTATTTGTTATAATAAAAAGAGGGTCTTTTTTTTTTGCAAGTTGCCATTCTACATTCTACACTATAACAACTCAAAACGTGAATAGTAATAAATCTATATTTGGTCATTTAATAGTTTAATTCATAATTATAAGGCTATAATATTATTGTCTTTTTTTACAATTAATTTATGTTTCTAACTCTTAACATTAATAAAGTTATCACACAACCTCTAAACTATAATAATTTTTTAATAAACGATTTACATATACCCTTGTACTTTAATAGATTTAGAATAGGTAAGTTTAATAATAATTATATTTTTTTATAAGCGAGTTATGTTTCGACCCCCGAACTCTAATAGAGACATCATACAGTCCTTAAAGTTTAATAAAGTTAATAAACTTATATTTTTCTTTTTTTAACAAATATATGTTCTTTTATCCTTTTTATAGGTTTAGTTCTTTTTTGTTTTACTTATTATAATTAAAGCTAACTTTTAATTCTAGACATAGTTATTTAATCATGTTACTTTTTAACCCTTCAATATAAAATATACAAGATAACAAATATTATCTTTTTTTTATTTACCTTATTATAGTTAAATGGAACTTTTAACTCTAAATTGTTTACTTAACTGTGTTGATTGCTTAATTTAACCGTCATGGAATATATACATCTTCGCCATCAACCTCTACGACCTCACCGCGAAGCGTGGGCTCCAATCTTCACCATCAACCTCCTGCAACCCGCTGCGAAGCGCATGCTCGAATACTAGTTGAAAACATTATGAATCGTTTTCAAAACATGAAAATGCGTACAGAGCAACTATTAAATGAAAATTTTTATATATTTCAAATGACTTTGTAATTTTATTATGTGTTTTTATTCATTACCATTGTACTTTTACTCTGATATTTGTTTTTCTTATGTGATGCGACCCGACTTGATCCGAACCGATCCAAAATGTTCGACTCTGTGTTACTATAAACCGGGGTATCCATAAAAAATAACACCATAAGAAAAAGTTTCTGGCTCCGTCACTGACCACCACCACCAAATCCCACCCTCACCACCACCAACCCACTACATATTCAATGAAAACAATATTTCAAATGCCTTCAGAAGGTTTTTGGGGGGGGGGGGGGGTTGGAGCACGGACCTCCCGGCCGCTGGAGTGAACCCACTCCACAAGCTAGCTTAGTCCCATAGCTGCCTGGCGGTTAATACCCACGGTGAAGAGCCCCAACACCCCAGTAGGGCATTGCCGGGAGTCGAACCGGTGACCTCAAGATGAGGCTGGGTGGGACTGGCCAACTGGGCTACCCAGAAGGTTAGGTTTTTCAAATCCTTAAACCACAATAGCACGAAGTAGCTTTGGCTTCAAAAGAAAATCTCTGAATTCGGAATTATGAATGCCCCTGCATCAAAGATAAGTTAAAAAAAGTCAGTCAATGCAAAAAGGTTTTACTCAATAGTCTCCATATCTCAAAAATTCCCTAATCACCCACTACTTAATTCTACCATAAACCACTTTTTAACAAAAAATCATATGGATCAAAAATCCACCTTTTTAATAAAAAATCATATGAATAAACTGAAATCAACTAAAATTCCTTTCTATTTTAACACAGTAAACTGAGATCTCTACTCCAATCATCTTTCCAAATCAAAGACTTTTAAAGTTTATCAAAAACTAAAATATATAAGACAAAAAAAGATCTATATGGATTAAAAACATAACGATTCAAGAACTTACACTACCAACAACATAAAACCAACAAAAAAATAAGCTTACTTCTTAATGGCTTCGTTGTTGACTTAAACGGCTGTCACACCCCTATTTTCCACGTGTCACCGGTGGGCCCGGTGGGGAGTATAGTGACGTAGTTGATATCATCATAGTCAACAACACAATATTTAAATGCACAGCGGAAGCAAAAGATAAATATATTACAAACCGATATAAAGTAATATCAAAGTATTACAAACGGAATGTAAAGGATCCACAGGCGGATCGAAAATAAAATGAAACATTTGTTCAACAGACTTTAGGCATCTAAGCTTGCGAGACTCTTTATTGATGCTAGGAGTAGCCAGCCTATTCCGATTAGTACCTGCACTTAACCTTTTTGGAAAATACGTCAGTTTGCACTGGTAAATACAATTTAACAGACTCATTTTGAAAAGGGTTGAAAATTGATTTTAATGCACGTGGCACAAAACATTTTTATAACTTGGGATAATTATATGAATATAATCTTGTAAGGGATTTACATGTTACTTATGCGTTCAGTAGCCCGATCCGTAGACCGGGTTATAGATTAATAGACACACCACAATATTGAGTTATGCACTGAAAGGTGTACGCCTACACCCCGTGCTCAGGTCGTGGCCATCTCGTAGGATGATGCCAAGGATATCCGGGACATGGTCATTAACCCCCAAAGGCTTTAAGCAAACAAAACACATTCAAAACATAGCATATCAATAAATTTAACCTCTATTCGATTAAAGAATTCAATGCCGGACCAAGCGGTATTTTATATACCGTACCCCAAGCCCGTATAGGGAAAATAAGTTAAAAGTATTTACCTGAGCTAACTATAAATTCAATCCCAGCCGTATATCAATTCAGCAAGTACAGATAGCTTTTACTGGGCTCCTAAATCTGGAACGAAGGTTTTTAGTAACCTATTAGATTCCTAACGGGTCTTTAATTAAGCCTAAGCTTAGACCGGTTAGTTTTAAAAAGGAAGGCACGGTTCAAACGCATGATAAAGCGAAGACCGGTTTAGATTTTGGTTTTGACCCGACAAGCTTGTATGCTTGTTTAATATGGGTAACTTAAACACATTCTGAATTTTGAGACAAAACCGATATGGTTTGACCCGTTTCGGCTAATATATGCAAACTAGTTACATACGCCGATCCGAATGCGAAAAGTGCGTAACGAGTAACCAAATGAGTCATATACAAGTTTCCTAAGTTAATATGCCCTAAATATGTTGTGATATCAGTAGGATACCTTCCATTATGCCCAAAACGAGTTTAAGACCAATTTATGCCCCGTAGGGGTATTTTGGTCATTTTAAAGATTATAAGAGAGTTTAAATATCATTCTGAATTACAGGTCTGATTAAATCAGTAATTATACTTAATTTAATAAGTCATATCAGTAGGGTATCATATATATGTGAAATTTATTAATTATAACCATACTATGCACCGTAGGGGCATTTTGGTAATTCCACATAGGCTTAAAAAGGGCAAAAGAGAGAATCTGAGTTTAAAACTTTTGCTTACTGTTAAAATATAGAAATTTACTGAAAATATCAGTAGGCATCAACCCTTATATATTTAAACTAGTTTCGATACATACTATGCGTTAAAAACGCTTAAAAAGGCGATTTGGAGCCATTTCCGGGTTTTGTATAGAAAGCTGATATTTTTATTATTCCAGAAGGCTCAAAATATTTTATTTATCATATTAGATCAGTAGAAAAAGGTTTGGGGTCAAACGGATTTGTAAAACTCATTTTATAGCCCAAAAGGGCAAAACCGGCAATTACTGAATCAAGCCTAGAACCCTATGTTATGCTCAGCCTAAAAATAAATAAAAATATTTAAAAATACCAAAATATTAATTTATATCAGTAGGTAAAAAGTTTGGTATCAAAAATTGGGTTTAGATAGGCTATACGCTAATTACGTCATTTAATTAACAAAAAGCTTTCTAATTACGCTATTGAGCATAACTCTTAACCTATACCTCAAACTGATGTCAAATTTGGGTGCAAGTTTATAAATCAGTAACTAAGGTTTCTACTCTTTCACATTTTCAAAAATCACGTTTTAAGGTCAAAAGGGCATAACGGTCAACATTTAGGCATTTAACGGAAACATGCATGAACTAGGATTTCTATGGAACCAAGTTGTATAACCTCGGAGGGTTATACTAACTTATAATATGGTCCTAATGGAATCCTAATGCATATCTAAACTAAGCTAAATCGGGTCAGAACTGAAATTCAAAGCAAAAGTCAACTTTTGCGACTTTCGCTTCCGAACCGAGCCTATACTTAGAATTGTCGGGTTGAACATGCTTAGACATGTTCAATTAATAATTACCAAGTTATTAATATGAGAAAACTGATTTTATGGCTTCTATATTAATAGTTATGTATTTATTTAAAACTAACCCGTTCGACTTTTATTTGACCCGACAATTTGACTAAGTAAACGTGGTAATTAGGAGGTGCCCTTTTGAGGGTTTAACACCCACCTAATTACGGTCACGTAGCCATGTTCGTTGTGAACAATGGCTCAACCATTTGAAAGTCAAAGCGTTTATCGAAAACGCTTGACTTTTCGGCTATAAACGCTAAATAATTAAACTAAGCACGAAAGGGGACTTACAAAGGGTCCAAAGGACCGAGGGAGGTTCTCAAAAGATTTCAAGATCCTCACAATTCAGAGAGTTTATCAGATTGAAGGAGAGGTGCAAATGAGAGCCAAACATTCAATGGGTATTTATAGGATTTAGAGGACCGTTAGGATCGTTCCTCGATAAATGTGATCAAATCTGGACCGTACACCTTTACCCCTTGTTTTAGCAATCTATGGGCTGCCCAAGGAGTGAAGAAAACCATTTGCAATTGATTAAAACAGCTGTAACAGCTGGTAACAGCTGGAAATCAAGTTTCTGAAATGGCAGTTTTGGTCCCTGCATGCTTCTAGCCCCTTTCTGATGCGTTTGAGGCCCGTTAAACCATTTTTAAGCCTCTACAATGATGCCTAAACATGAGGGACATGAAACATGCTCAAAAACATGTCGGATGTCGGTCCGTTTGGCCGTACGGTCACGTTGTTCGTCTAATTACGACGAAACACAAACGGACGCGAAAAACGGTCCAAATTACGCGACGAATGAAATTTTATCAAGGAGATCACTAAAATAAAATATTTTAGTGCTTACATAAATTTTTGGGTGTCCGGAGATATTCAGATTTTGAGATATGCGCGAAAATGCAAACTTGTGCACTTTTTGACACTTTTAGTCCCTGGTGGACTTGAAAGTTTATTTTTGCGCACCAAACACCTCTAAGCCTATATATTAGCTATAGAAATGATAATTAGGGCATGTTTAAGTCATGGACAATTTCCGGAAGGTCCGTTACCATACGAATCGGCATACTTTTGCAGTTTGACGCAAATAGTCCTTAAATTGCGCAAAGTAGCGCGAAATGCCGTTTAATTTTATACAAGCCTTCCATGGCCCATATTTATCCTTCCCAAGCATATACTTAAATATTAATATGCTCTCATTCGCTTAGATGGTCACCGAAAGGCATAGATTCAAAAGTTGACGCTTTAGGTCCCTCTATTGCGCAAACTTGCGCATCTCATCATTTAATAGCATTGAAGCCTCATCTAATCCATATTAGGCATTCTTGAAAGTATTATTAAACATCACAATACTTCGGGTTCGCTAAAAGGTCATTTAGAGGTATAATTAAACATATTGACACTTTTAGTCCCTCTAACTTGCAAAGTTGCGCGTAACTTTACTTATAGGCATAAAAACTTTAGACGGCCATTATTTGGCATTCCCGAGAGTATAATTAAATATTATTAAGATCCCGGTTTGTTAGAAGGTCACTCAGAGGTAAGAATTAACATGTTGACGCTTTTAACCCTTTATCGCGCAAACTTTCAATTAATTACGCAAACGGCTACACTTATTCATCAAGTGGCACATTTGTGAATATAAACATCATAAGAAACTTATTTTTAGGTAGGTTATCACTTCCAGTCCTTACATAATCAAAGTTTTCGATTTTTCGATAAATTAGTCCCTAAATTTCAGTGTTTGACTTCATTAGGGTTTATTACACGTGTCAATACATCATTGGACGTGATTTTACGAGGTGTTACATCCTCACCCCCTTAAAAGAAATCTCGACCTCGAGATTTGCTAAAATCCTGGAAGTACTTTTTGTCACATGACGGACTTAACTTCTATAGCATATCTGGAGTCTCTCCAAGCTCCCAAAGTGACCTTTATATTGGTACATGTATCCCTTTTGGAGCTTCTTAACCTGTCGATCCTTAATCGATATAGGTTGCTCATCATATCATAAATCTGCATATCAATATGTGATAATGCTTCTTGACTTATTGGTGAAACACATCCTCAATTCATTAGTGTACAATGCATTGTATGCTCCGCCAAGCTCCTTAAATAGGTTTTAGCTTATAAGCTATTTGATCTTGATACATTCGATTTTCTTCGAATGATTCTATATATTCAGAGCTTAACTAGCCTGATAATTTAACAAACTGGTACACCCTTCAGGGTGATATCTTTTGTTGAACCTTATTCCTTAACAAGAACTTAGGAGGGTTGCTATTTTCATTAATCCTTGATTTTCTTCTAATTGCTGGCAACTTTCAGATGATTACGAAAATTGCATGATCTTATTTGTTGTTTTCCAAGGCAACTTTCAGATCCTAGTAATTAGGCTTCCTAAAATCTCGTCCATCAAACGGACGTTTTGATATTTATTTATACAAGGTCTCCAAAGGAGCAATCCTTGATACTTATATAACAACTATTACAAAAAGCTTATTTTAAGGTGAGATGGTTATTCCAACCACTGCTTAAAACTAATCTTAAGGAATAGCTAATCCTTACAGTTAGTCGAACAAATCGACGATCCTGGGAAGCTGATGGCGATTCTTAATTGTTGCCTAATTAGGGTTGCGGTAAACAATGCATAAGCAAAATGAATCGTCTTTTTCAATGAACTATACCGAATTCTCAAAATACTGAGTTAGGCTATATGAATCCTCTATTTTAAAACTTACTTAATCAGGGTTTCGATTTCTCCAATGATGGTATTAGCCGTTTTGGAGATTTCATAATAATACAGCCCTAAATGGAATATAAATCTTAACTCTACTTGCCTCCCAGGAGGTAAACAGGGTAATCTTAGGAGAAGGTAATCAAGATACGAAGAGGTTACAGAGATTTTCCAAATCTCAGGTGTAACACCTGTGCCTCCACGGCCATCAAACAAATACCGAACCAATGAAATATTATATTTCATACTTGGGATTTGTAAAAAAATATGTGTATCATTTGCACATATCAATTCTTGTTCAATTTCAAACTCTAAATCGCTTTCTGGAAGGTTATACGCGCACCGATGCGTAAATATAACCAGTTTAATGAAACAAACACTCCGGAATAGTGACATAGGCTTAACATACCTTAAATAACCTTTACATAACTTAGAAATAAGTTTTAAAGGCTTTGGTATGGCAAAATCAAGTTAAATCGCTTACAGGGACTAAATTTGACAAACTGCGAAAGTATGCCAATTTGAACTGTAACAGACATTCCGGAGCATGACCATAAGTTAAACATACCATAAATATCCTTCACATAGCTTAGAAATAGGCTTTGAGGTGTTCGGTATGCTAAAATAAACTTTTGTGTCATTCAGGGACTAAAAGTGTCAAAAAGTGCACAAGTTTGCATTTTCGCGCATAACTTACGTTCTGAATACATCCGGACATCCAAAAATTTATGTAAGCATGACTATATTATACTTTAGTGTTTGGCTTGCCAAAAATCCATTCGTCGCGTCATTTGGATCGTTTTTCGCGCTTATGCGCATTCCGTCGTAATTAAGCGAACATCGCGTTCGTACGACCAAACGAACCAACACCCGGCATATTTTTGAGCATGTTTCATGTCCTAAATGTTTAGGCAACATTTTAGGGCCTTAAAGTTGGCTTTACGGGCCTTAGAAGTGTCGGAAATGGCCTTAAACACGTGCAGGGACTGAAACTGACATTTCTGAAACTTTGTTCTGATATGTGACTCCTAGGCGGCCCGCCTCAGGATCTTAACATCCTTAGGCGGCCCGCGTCAGACCTTCTGACCAGGTTAAATGTTTCTAACAGCAGATTGCAGCTGTTTGATCCACCACCACACATTCTCATTTGTCTAGTCAGCTGATAAGAACCATTTTCTAGTCACCATATGGTTCAAACACTTGTACGGTTACGATTAAGGCACGTTTTCCATGAAACGATCTTAACGGTGGACCTTTTACTATAAATACCCCACCCCCCATGCTTCAAAATTACAAGAATTCTGATTTGAGAACCTCTAAGTTGAAACCATTGTTTCATACCTGAGATTCTTGAATCGGGATTAGCATTCGGGGACCCTTCGTAAGTATTCTTTCGTTCTTTTCTTTATTTTATTGCTTTTAGAGTCAGAAAGTCAAACTTTGTTTGACTTTCAGCGTTGACCAGCTTATGGTCAATGCGAAGTTCGTTTGAACTTCGTAACGTGATTGTAATCACGTTGGTCATAGTCCCTTGGGACTATGCCCACTGATTACCACGTTGTCTAGGGTCGTAGGGTAGGCGATCTAATAAATCGCCTATACCTTCGAACTCGACCCAGTTTGGTCGATCATTAGGATCCGACCAAATACATTAGGTGACCATAGTAGGTAGGGAATAACCTTCCGAGGTTATACCCTATGGTCACATCGTTTAAGTAGTTGTATGATAGGTAGTTTATATGCCTTAGGTAAATTACCAGAATACCCTTTTCATGTATAATTGGTAATTAAGCATATGTAACCTAAACTTTTGTCACATAACTGATTATGTAACATGTTTAGGCATATTCTACTTGTCATAGGACTAGTTAGGCGGTCCGAACGCGTTTCACGCGCACGACGCGTTAAAGTAGCATAAGTTACCTTAATGGGTCGCGATGGGTCGAAAGCACTTAGGTTTGGTTTCATTGTAGTATGTAGGCCTTGTTAAACCATATCATATGAGTTCCAATACTCATTTGGTTTACCAAGCCTCATCCTATCCGATCTCCCGATTTAAGTCCGGTTTATTTATATAGTTTTAGATTGCCGACTGATTCCGTGCTCTCTCTAGCTTTGTTTGGTTGTTGTTCAAGACCTCCAAGCATTCTTAGGCGAGTACATTATTCCCCTATTTTACTGCTTTCAATTGTTTTGGGGTGACTCATATGTGCTAAATGTTTTCGATGTTATAACAATGGTTTCAAAAAACAATTAAGACGATTTATACAAAACTAATAACGATTTCAAAAAGTGAACAAACTTGTTGGTTGTAGTTACATAACAAATGACATTCATTAGCAATGATCAAGCCGACCAGTATTAGGTTATGGTACCATAGGATCTGACAAATCCCGTTAGTTACTACACCCGTAGTTATGTGTGGGTGTTGTGGGTAGCGACTGAATCTGTAATTGTTAATTTACTCTTTGGTAAGGGTTTATTAATGCGAGATGTTAATCTATCCTTTGGTAAGGGTTTATTAATGCGAATTATTAATCTATCCTTTGGTAAGGGTTTATTAATGCGAGTCAAGAAGGTTTGAATGTTATTAGCGAGACGACCATTTAAGTAGTTTCACGACCTAAAACGAGTTTTAACGATTGGGTAAACGATTGGCTTCAAAGCGATATACGATTGGGTTTTTGTTACATATTACATGATTTACATTGGGCATGAACATTACTTTGGTGGTTTGGTTTGATTAAGTGATTAAGTAACAATGCGTGTGGAATATGATACAAGCATGGTGGATACGCCGCTGGTACTTCCTATATATAAGTGTTTGTATGGTATTACATATTGTAGCGTTATTTGAATCATTTCAGTTTGAGACATAGAACATTTTATACAAGTAACATACTTTTCACAAGACATTTATTTACAAACAACTTATCTTATACAAACTCATTTTACATGGTTATTCATTTAATCATGCATTATTCTCTTATTATACATATCACCTGAACTTATTATTTTTCAAATGATTTACAAAGACAAAGCAAATTACAAGGTTCATGACTAAACATTTTCTTAAACAGAAGTCATGAATCTTATTTTCACAAAACCTATGTACTCGCCAGCATTTCTTTGCTGACCTCGTTTTCACATATGTTTCAGGTATTGTTGAATGTTATCGATTGATAAGATGCATGCTCACATAGGACTGGACAAGGCCTTAGTGACTCAATAACAATGATAGACTATGTTTAATTTGTGTATTTAGATTTCCAGACGATGTAATTATTCAATGTTTAATAAAACGAAACACTTTTTGGTATCCATGGTTATGAAACATTAATTCTGTTACAACACGCCCCGATGTTTCCGCCGCGATTTGTTGTTTTATGCGGTCGGGGTGTGACAGAAAAGATGGTATCAGAGCCAATGGTTATAGGGAATTAGGTTATTAGTAATGCTTTGACCTAGTCTATAACCTTCTTAGGACCCTAACGCGAGTTTACTTACGTTTAGTCATAAAACAATACCGTCACCTATCCTTAGGCGACGACCACAACAAGAACATAAATTTCAAAACCGCTTTGAAAACTAATCATCTGTTCTAGGATGATTGATTACTAGGTTTTGAACCCTCTATGGTAAGGTTTTGAACTCTCTAGTATATGGTTTTGAACCCCTTTGAGTTTTCAAAACTTCGTCAAGGTTTTGGGTTTTAAATAATGTGAACACGTGCAAACTGGAAGGGTGAATGCCTGTATTCTGGGTTTTCTGTCTAGGCAAGCACTTCGTATACATCTCATCAGACGCGAGACCAGTTGTGCTTACCTGGGAATTCTTGGGATGAGTGTTCACTTATAGGCGAGCATGTCTTCGCGATACATTATTTTTGACCCATTTACTTTGATTAGTCACCGTCTCATTTGTTTGCCTTAGGTAACAAACAAATGATCGCAATTTTCATGCGTTATCTTTTTGTTTTGATTGTCCAATAATCTTTCACCTGTTTCTCCCTATGCCTTTCTTTTTCTTCAAGAATGTCTCTTCATCACGATGACGCCCAGATATCTGAGCAAGCAGCCAAAATTCGCTCAGCGAATAGGCGAAGTAGTCCTGAAGACTGTTGAATTAGCTACTACCATGTATCATCTCCAGGATGAAGCCACTCAAGAGTCACCAAGACAGGCAGGACCTAGTCAGGCGACAACACCATCAGCCAATAAACCAATCGAGGAATCAAAGACCATGGATGAACGATCCCCTAAGAAGTCAAAGAAGCGAAAGGCTTCTCAGAACTTTGCCATGGTCGCTCACAATGGTAAAGCAGTCCCCAACCAACCAGCTCAAACCCCTGCTAGGTGTGTATGGCTTTTCCTATGATACCTACATCAAGGAACTATGTACCTTACAAACTACTCTTGTGATTTCTCTCTTTCAAATGATTGCTCATGATTCCCTCGAAAATTTTAAGTACTCGTTTCACTCTAAGAAACAAAGTACAGAAAATTAAGTGACATTATGAGTAATCGTGCTTTTCGCACATCTGTGCCTTTAAATCCTTGGTTAGATAACTAAGGGTATTTTCAAATCTCATACCCATTCCGTTTTGATTTTTCAACATACACAGTACCAGTATTTCAAAACAATCTTCATGATCTCAAAACATTTCATATAGTTTGAAAACAATTTTTCTAGATGTATTGTCTATGTTATTTCAAAAACATTGGCCATGTTATCAAAACCAACCTTTCTAATTTCAAAATATTTCATATAGTCTGAAGACAATATTAACACAATACATTTTCTGATCAAGTGCATGATTTCGAAAAGCATCATTCATGTCTTTCAAAAACCTTATACATAATTTCAAAATTCATCTCGCATGCTTTTAAAACATTTTTGTAAATATATCTACCTAATACACCTACTTTATGATTTCAAAAAGTATTATATATAAGGTTTCAAAAACGTTAAACATATTTTTTCTTAAAAGAACCCCATGCATAGTTTTCAAAAATATTTTTCCTCATACATTGACTTAACCTTCAAAATTCTGCTTCATATGTCGCCTTGACATATCAAGCATCTCAACTTCATAAGCATTTTACAACATGTTTTGACCTAAGCACATCCAGTGCAAGGTTTCAAAACATCTTCAACTTCTAAAATTCATATGGGATCTTTTTATCTTCACAATTAGATCCTTGTGGATGATTATCATTCAAATCAGAGTCCTTAATCGGATTCCTTATGTACCTTAATTCGAACACTTCGGTTCCTAGTAATCGAAATCGAATTTTCTTTTTGAATCTTTCTATCTTTATAGTTGGATTCTTGATAACGTTTAAAGTACCAAATGAAATCCACGAGATGGATTCCTAGTGTGCTTTAAATACATGTACTCTGTTAGCAGAACAAATTTCTAGTTAAACAATTTTGTGGTTATGTGACTATGTGTTTATTCATCTTATGTTTTCTTGTATGCATTTTTGTGTTTTTAATACTCTGGATATTCGTTATCCAAATCCTCTCA
Organism: Helianthus tuberosus; assembly: GCA_030545235.1. NCBI lineage: Eukaryota > Viridiplantae > Streptophyta > Magnoliopsida > Asterales > Asteraceae > Helianthus > Helianthus tuberosus. Next base: position 59,092,973 of record CM060411.1, on the reverse strand, counting down.
GGATCTTTCATATCTCCATATGAGGGATTCGTAGCAGGATATTCAAAAGGTACTACCTTCAATCCTTAATGGGCTTCTATGTAATAGTTAAGACCCTTGGATTATATAGTACCACTCCATGATTCATAAGAGACCCTTTAGTGGTCTAGTCAAAAAGATTGATTCACAATTTGGTTAAAGAACGACATCTAGTGATGTAGCTGAACAGACTCCTTGATAGTCTATTTAGATCATTTATTGATTTAATTTAAAGGACTCTATGGTGGTCTAGTCACGCTCATCACCGGTTTGTTCATTTGGTTTTCCCCTACACACTATAAAATAGACTGTGTGAACTGTGCAAGGAATTGTCTGATTATGGACGCGTACATAGTTATGAAATTTAGTGCACAGAAACCCAGTAAGATTTATTATGTGTAAGAGCCGATAGTGACAACAATAACGAAATGAGAACGATGTAATAGAGGTACGGTGGACGCACCAATGACGCTTCATATACTTGTATATAAGTATCCCTCTTACATTGCAATCATGATGTTATTAAAGGTTACTAGAAGTTCAGAACCCTAATCAATATTGTTTGATCTTTTCAACTTCATGTTTTCAAGCTCTCACAAGTTTCCTCTAAATAAATTTCGGGACGAAATTTCCTAAAGTAGGGGAGACTGTAACACCTGTGCCTCCACGGCCATCAAACAAATACCGAACCAATGAAATATTATATTTCATACTTGGGATTTGTAAAAAAATATGTGTATCATTTGCACATATCAATTCTTGTTCAATTTCAAACTCTAAATCGCTTTCTGGAAGGTTATACGCGCACCGATGCGTAAATATAACCAGTTTAATGCAACAAACACTCCGGAATAGTGACATAGGCTTAACATACCTTAAATAACCTTTACATAACTTAGAAATAAGTTTTAAAGGCTTTGGTATGGCAAAATCAAGTTAAATCGCTTACAGGGACTAAATTTGACAAACTGCGAAAGTATGCCAATTTGAACTGTAACAGACATTCCGGAGCATGACCATAAGTTAAACATACCATAAATATCCTTCACATAGCTTAGAAATAGGCTTTGAGGTGTTCGGTATGCTAAAATAAACTTTTGTGTCATTCAGGGACTAAAAGTGTCAAAAAGTGCACAAGTTTGCATTTTCGCGCATAACTTACGTTCTGAATACATCCGGACATCCAAAAATTTATGTAAGCATGACTATATTATACTTTAGTGTTTGGCTTGCCAAAAATCCATTCGTCGCGTCATTTGGATCGTTTTTCGCGCTTATGCGCATTCCGTCGTAATTAAGCGAACATCGCGTTCGTACGACCAAACGAACCAACACCCGGCATATTTTTGAGCATGTTTCATGTCCTAAATGTTTAGGCAACATTTTAGGGCCTTAAAGTTGGCTTTACGGGCCTTAGAAGTGTCGGAAATGGCCTTAAACACGTGCAGGGACTGAAACTGACATTTCTGAAACTTTGTTCTGATATGTGACTCCTAGGCGGCCCGCCTCAGGATCTTAACATCCTTAGGCGGCCCGCGTCAGACCTTCTGACCAGGTTAAATGTTTCTAACAGCAGATTGCAGCTGTTTGATCCACCACCACACATTCTCATTTGTCTAGTCAGCTGATAAGAACCATTTTCTAGTCACCATATGGTTCAAACACTTGTACGGTTACGATTAAGGCACGTTTTCCATGAAACGATCTTAACGGTGGACCTTTTACTATAAATACCCCACCCCCCATGCTTCAAAATTACAAGAATTCTGATTTGAGAACCTCTAAGTTGAAACCATTGTTTCATACCTGAGATTCTTGAATCGGGATTAGCATTCGGGGACCCTTCGTAAGTATTCTTTCGTTCTTTTCTTTATTTTATTGCTTTTAGAGTCAGAAAGTCAAACTTTGTTTGACTTTCAGCGTTGACCAGCTTATGGTCAATGCGAAGTTCGTTTGAACTTCGTAACGTGATTGTAATCACGTTGGTCATAGTCCCTTGGGACTATGCCCACTGATTACCACGTTGTCTAGGGTCGTAGGGTAGGCGATCTAATAAATCGCCTATACCTTCGAACTCGACCCAGTTTGGTCGATCATTAGGATCCGACCAAATACATTAGGTGACCATAGTAGGTAGGGAATAACCTTCCGAGGTTATACCCTATGGTCACATCGTTTAAGTAGTTGTATGATAGGTAGTTTATATGCCTTAGGTAAATTACCAGAATACCCTTTTCATGTATAATTGGTAATTAAGCATATGTAACCTAAACTTTTGTCACATAACTGATTATGTAACATGTTTAGGCATATTCTACTTGTCATAGGACTAGTTAGGCGGTCCGAACGCGTTTCACGCGCACGACGCGTTAAAGTAGCATAAGTTACCTTAATGGGTCGCGATGGGTCGAAAGCACTTAGGTTTGGTTTCATTGTAGTATGTAGGCCTTGTTAAACCATATCATATGAGTTCCAATACTCATTTGGTTTACCAAGCCTCATCCTATCCGATCTCCCGATTTAAGTCCGGTTTATTTATATAGTTTTAGATTGCCGACTGATTCCGTGCTCTCTCTAGCTTTGTTTGGTTGTTGTTCAAGACCTCCAAGCATTCTTAGGCGAGTACATTATTCCCCTATTTTACTGCTTTCAATTGTTTTGGGGTGACTCATATGTGCTAAATGTTTTCGATGTTATAACAATGGTTTCAAAAAACAATTAAGACGATTTATACAAAACTAATAACGATTTCAAAAAGTGAACAAACTTGTTGGTTGTAGTTACATAACAAATGACATTCATTAGCAATGATCAAGCCGACCAGTATTAGGTTATGGTACCATAGGATCTGACAAATCCCGTTAGTTACTACACCCGTAGTTATGTGTGGGTGTTGTGGGTAGCGACTGAATCTGTAATTGTTAATTTACTCTTTGGTAAGGGTTTATTAATGCGAGATGTTAATCTATCCTTTGGTAAGGGTTTATTAATGCGAATTATTAATCTATCCTTTGGTAAGGGTTTATTAATGCGAGTCAAGAAGGTTTGAATGTTATTAGCGAGACGACCATTTAAGTAGTTTCACGACCTAAAACGAGTTTTAACGATTGGGTAAACGATTGGCTTCAAAGCGATATACGATTGGGTTTTTGTTACATATTACATGATTTACATTGGGCATGAACATTACTTTGGTGGTTTGGTTTGATTAAGTGATTAAGTAACAATGCGTGTGGAATATGATACAAGCATGGTGGATACGCCGCTGGTACTTCCTATATATAAGTGTTTGTATGGTATTACATATTGTAGCGTTATTTGAATCATTTCAGTTTGAGACATAGAACATTTTATACAAGTAACATACTTTTCATAAGACATTTATTTACAAACAACTTATCTTATACAAACTCATTTTACATGGTTATTCATTTAATCATGCATTATTCTCTTACTATACATATCACCTGAACTTATTATTTTTCAAATGATTTACAAAGACAAAGCAAATTACAAGGTTCATGACTAAACATTTTCTTAAACAGAAGTCATGAATCTTATTTTCACAAAACCTATGTACTCGCCAGCATTTCTTTGCTGACCTCGTTTTCACATATGTTTCAGGTATTGTTGAATGTTATCGATTGATAAGATGCATGCTCACATAGGACTGGACAAGGCCTTAGTGACTCAATAACAATGATAGACTATGTTTAATTTGTGTATTTAGATTTCCAGACGATGTAATTATTCAATGTTTAATAAAACGAAACACTTTTTGGTATCCATGGTTATGAAACATTAATTCTGTTACAACACGCCCCGATGTTTCCGCCGCGATTTGTTGTTTTATGCGGTCGGGGTGTGACATCAGGCTCCAGTTCATCCATCATAGTTTGTGTCAGATAGGTGACACATTAATGTTACGAGTCCACGAATTCTTTAATCGAAGACATTTACCTGGACAATTCCATTCTGGATATCCTCTTTGAATACCTTTAGCTGATTTTAGTACCATATGACCATCGGAATATCTTTGTGGTTCCATGCATTAAACCTCCATACTGATCAGGCATAGAAGCAATCTATGGAACTTATTAAGATACATCAATCCTCATATGGTGCTTTTATCATACTGTCTGGTTTTCGCAATCGATAGAGATTGAAGAGATATCAACTATATATATATATATATGCTGACGCACTTCCTCTAGAGAGAGGATACTTCTAGAATTCTACGATTGGAAGTTTCTGACAGGAACAGAAAGAATGGTTCTTATGATTTTACCTGTAGGTTTTACCTTACACTTAATATCTGAGGTTCTTACGGAAAAAAAAATTCCTAAAAGTTTGCTAAGTTGTAGTCTTATGAGAGACTTAGCAGCACCTAAACCCAAACATAACTCTTAACAATAAAATTACAATAAGGGATTTATCTGATATTATTAATGTGAGCTGCCTCTAATCCTTCATCAGGAGGGTTAAACACCTCCATTCTTAATCCCTTTTAAACTTAGTTGCGAAATATTTGACAAACTTTAGGGCAGTCTCAGCTTTGATTGTTCATTTCTTAATCTATAAAATTCGGGTAGCTGAGGCAGATCCATGATGGATTTATAGTGAGCAGGCTTTGAAACTTTAATGTGCCCTCTTATTGCCGATACTAAATCATAATATATATATATATATATATATATATATATAGTGCATTATGCTTAAATTCTAGGTTAACCGAATAAGGGCACTATTCCAAACAATGAGCCAAGGTTTGCAACACACTGCCGATAGTTTATAACTCTTATGGGGGAAGTCGGAATATTCTTATTCCATATTTTTCCATTTCGTGAAGCGACTAATAGGTTTTCTAATAAGATCCTTAAAATTTGGACCATCCCATAATGTATAAGGGGATATCTCTTATGGACTCCATTAATGTCCTCACTAATCAAGGGTACTACCATCGAATGATTGTGATGCATACCCTTCCGTGTGCTTTCCAGCATAACTGCTGACATACCCAATGGTTTCTACTTCATCCAACAATTTCTTGTAATCGATGGTCCCTTTTTACTATTGAAGTCTCTTGACTTCCAAGAGACGAGGTACTTTTAAGTAAAACCTAAAAAGAATGGACTCCTTGCCACATATGATTTTATTTGGATTATTCTTCGCATATGAAGTATGAATAAAACTCTTATCATAAGTAGCGACATGTGTTTTTGAGCAAACACCATTTGGCTTCTTGAATCTTCTCGTGACTTTTCTTATAACCTTTCTAACAACTGGGTTAACTTCAGTTTTGGAGATTAATTCCATTAATATCGAGGTTCACACTTGATGCACCATTAATATTTGTCGCATTTCTAGCATCTCGACTGTTGTTTGTTTCTTCTGAGTTTTCCATACTCGAAGTTTTGTTGTTAAATACCAATTTCAACAAGTGCTAAGGTAACTTATACCTAGTGTTTCCTTGAATTGTCAAAGGCTCCCCATAAGGAGTCTTGATAACTGCTTGCTTCTTATCATTCTCAGTATAGGCTTGACTTTTAAGAAGACCAATTCGTTCTTATCACTATGTCGAGTCCCTTAATATTTAAATGGAAACAAGGACAGCAGAAAAGAATGATTCCTAATGGATATAAACATCCATCTAATATTGCTGGAGTAGTCTCTGAGGTACTATCAGTAAATTTTACTTTATACTTAACGCTTAGAGTTTTAACAGGCAGATTTAATGATTTACAAAAATCTATTGTCTATGAAAGACTTATCTGAACCTGAATAAAATAATACTCAAGCATGAGCGTTATTGATAAAGAAAGTACCTGTTGTGACATTGTCATCCTGAATAGCCTCTTGAGCATCCACTTGAGAGCTTCCCTCTTCGGTCTTCTTAGACTCCTCAGGCTTCTTGGTTTTATTTGGGCAATTTGTCTTGATGTGCCCTATTTCATTGCAACCATAGCAGGTTGCGTCCTTTATGTCTTGGCACTCCAAGGTCTTATGCTCTTTGGACTTGCAGATTCCACAGGGTAGAGGCTGAGATTCATATCTACATTTCCCGAGGTGGTATTTCCTACAGGTTTTGCATCTGGTCTTCTCACCGATCTGCTGTTTGTCCTTCAAATCCTTGCATTCATGGGTCTTGTGATCCGTCTCCTTACAGATGACACATCCCCCGGTCTGATCATAGAAACATTTTCCGAAGTGCTTCTTCCCGCAGGTTTTACACTCGGGTTTTTCCTCCCTTGGTTTGGACTGGTTATAGCTTGAACCGGTCTTACCCTTTTTGTAACCCTTATTCGGGGTATCATCGCACTTTCGCTTATGATCCTTCAACGCACGGTCCACAGCGTTGTTTACGGCTGTATCTATCATAGCCTGTAACTCGGTGCTTGTTAAATTCAGTCTTATATCATCATTCTGATCAACCGGATGATTGTGAGCTTCAGAGGAGTCAGCCATGGTGAAACTTTGAAGGCTACAAACCAAATAGTAATAATTGGTTTAATTATATGGTGAATTGTCGAATTGATGATTAAATAGCCATGGTACAACTAAACCATATAGGCAAATAGATAGTATTATATTTAATTGATTATGTTTTGCCTAGGTTTTTAAATAGACCATCTTTGGCGTTTAAAAGGGATAAAATCCTTCAAATTTACTAGACAGGGGACATAAGTCACGACTGTCAATGTCATACTGACATCTTATATAGCACAACGGCTTGTTCCAAAGGACTTTTCGATGGCACAGATGCCTTGTCACTAGGGAAATTTTAAAACATAATCAATGATTCCTTTGGATCGGAAAATTTCATAATTCATTGCCTTGACAAGAGTTATGAAATAAAACTACCTTTTTCATGTATACATCTTTGCCCGTAGGTATACATCCCAGATGGATGTTTAGATGTGTACATCATGTTCGACGTTTATTAGCCATGATTCCTTTTGATCATTTAGGCTAAATAAGGGGTTTGGAAGTTCCTAATATAAAGATGACAAGCGTGATTTTATCGCATCACTGTTGTCGGGAGTGTTAACACGTTTTCAAGTGTTAATAAGGATCTGAATCTCCTTTAAACAGGTTTTACCATTTTAGCTAGGTCTTCAATGACATTCAAGCTAGGTCAAACCCTTTAAGATTCTCTTTTAATATTTATACTGGCAGGAAAGGAATGATATCTATTTTATTCAGGATTTTCATTATAATTATCCTAAATTTAATTAAAATATAACTATGGCACAAAAGGCCAAGTCACAGGGACAACTTTATATTATAAACCTTGATTTTGTAGAATTAAGGTATTTAGGCTTGAACGTGTTCATGCCTTTTCTTGACAAGAAGTTGTAGGCTACGACTGTCTTTTGTCTTATATGACAATGAGTATAGCCCGTAGGCAGTATATCCCTAGTTATAATTTAATAATAGCTCAACAGCCTAGTCACGTGGACAGATTTAATTTATAAACCAGGATGTTACAAAATCGAGGTATTAAGGCTTGAATCAAAGTTCATTGCCCTTTTTAACAGGGGGTTGTAGACCACTGCTGTTTTTAGTCTCAAAGGACGTTAATTATAGCCCGTAGGCATTTCCCTTCTAAGGGATGTTTATGGTATGATCATCTTATAGGATGATATAAGCCATGATTTCTAAATCACCAGGCTAGATAAGAAAATTGGAAAAAAAAATCCAATATAAGAATGACTGTTGTGATTTTCTCGAATCACATTTGTCGAGAGTGCTAACACGTTCTAAGGTGTTAACAAGGATTTGAATCCCTTGAATAGGTTCTACCATTTCGGCCTTGTAATATAGGCTAGGTTTTCCTTTAAGATTCTTTTTAATAATTAATGCAGAAAAATTTTTAAATCGGGATGTTAATAAGGATCTGAACCTAAATCGAGGAACTGCCATCTTGGCCGGGTCTTAATAATGACACGAGGCTAGGTCTTGTCCTCTTTAGATTTTGCCATTTTATTATAATGGTAGATCATATATAAGGAATGTTATTTTCCATTTATTTCATATTTCATGTTTAGAATGAAAACTTAAATTTAATCAATCCACTATATAAAAATAAAAGTACAGAGTTGCCCTAAGCGGGACTTGAAAGGAATAATGTTGTCCTTGCAGGGACTGAAAAATAAATATGTCCTTAGAAGGACTATTAAGGAAACGATCTTCAGCAAAAAGGAGTTTCTTCTTTATTCTAATTCTGAATGCTTTCTCCTTGGATGCTCGTTTCATTCTAGCCGTGGTACGAAGCTCAGCATTTCAAGGCTCCGGGTGTGGAGAACTCCTATTACGGCTTCTTCGCTTGGCGACATATCGAATATATAAAAAAAATTTGGAAGCAAAATTTCCAGATTAGGATTGAGATTATTCCTATGTTAAGTCTACACTCAGAGGGTCAAGGAATGTGCTAATGTGTCATTGAGATTAAACACCAAAAAGGCTAGTGTTTAATTCACTCAATGTTGGCTCTGATACCAACCTGTCACACCCCTATTTTCCACGTGTCACCGGTGGGCCCGGTGGGGAGTATAGTGACGTAGTTGATATCATCATAGTCAACAACACAATATTTAAATGCACAGCGGAAGCAAAAGATAAATATATTACAAACCGATATAAAGTAATATCAAGTATTACAAACGGAATGTAAAGGATCCACAGGCGGATCGAAAATAAAATGAAACATTTGTTCAACAGACTTTAGGCATCTAAGCTTGCGAGACTCTTTATTGATGCTAGGAGTAGCCAGCCTATTCCGATTAGTACCTGCACTTAACCTTTTTGGAAAATACGTCAGTTTGCACTGGTAAATACAATTTAACAGACTCATTTTGAAAAGGGTTGAAAATTGATTTGAATGCACGTGGCACAAAACATTTTTATAACTTGGGATAATTATATGAATATAATCTTGTAAGGGATTTACATGTTACTTATGCGTTCAGTAGCCCGATCCGTAGACCGGGTTAAAGATTAATAGACACACCACAATATTGAGTTATGCACTGAAAGGTGTACGCCTACACCCCGTGCTCAGGTCGTGGCCATCTCGTAGGATGATGCCAAGGATATCCGGGACATGGTCATTAACCCCCCAAAGGCTTTAAGCAAACAAAACACATTCAAAACATAGCATATCAATAAATTTAACCTCTATTCGATTAAAGAATTCAATGCCGGACCAAGCGGTATTTTATATACCGTACCCCAAGCCCGTATAGGGAAAATAAGTTAAAAGTATTTACCTGAGCTAAATATAAATTCAATCCCAGCCGTATATCAATTCAGCAAGTACAGATAGCTTTTACTGGGCTCCTAAATCTGGAACGAAGGTTTTTAGTAACCTATTAGATTCCTAACGGGTCTTTAATTAAGCCTAAGCTTAGACCGGTTAGTTTTAAAAAGGAAGACACGGTTCAAACGCATGATAAAGCGAAGACCGGTTTAGAATGTGCTTTTGACCCGACAAGCTTGTATGCTTGTTTAATATGGGTAACTTAAACACATTCTGAATTTTGAGACAAAACCGATATGGTTTGACCCGTTTCGGCTAATATATGCAAACTAGTTACATACGCCGATCCGAATGCGAAAAGTGCGTAACGAGTAACCAAATGAGTCATATACAAGTTTACTAAGTTAATATGCCCTAAATATGTTGTGATATCAGTAGGATACCTTCCATTATGCCCAAAACGAGTTTAAGACCAATTTATGCCCCGTAGGGGTATTTTGGTCATTTTAAAGATTATAAGAGAGTTTAAATATCATTCTGAGTTACAGGTCTGATTAAATCAGTAATTATACTTAATTTAATAAGTCATATCAGTAGGGTATCATATATATGTGAAATTTATTAATTATAACCATACTATGCACCGTAGGGGCATTTTGGTAATTCCACATAGGCTTAAAAAGGGCAAAAGAGAGAATCTGAGTTTAAAACTTTTGCTTACTGTTAAAATATAGAAATTTACTGAAAATATCAGTAGGCATCAACCCTGTCACACCCCGACCACGTAGAACATACAAAACGTGGCGGAAACATCGGGGAGTGTTGTAACAGAATTAATGTTTCACAACCATGGAAATTTTAGTTTCGTTTTATTAATCAAGCATGAGAGTTTACATTGTTTAAACAAGAAACAAAGGGTAAATAACATAAGTAGCTAGTTCTTGTCTCGTTTTAAGTCACTAAGGCACAGGTCCGCCTAAGTATGTCTTGATCATCTTATGCAACAGCTCCTGAAAAACACATGTGAAAATAGGTACGTCAGCATAAAAATGCCTGTGAGATACATAGGTTTTGTGAAAATAGGTTTCATGACTTAAGTTTGAGAAAATGTTTAGTCATGGACCTTGTAAATTGTTTTGTCTTGTAAATCGTTTGAAAATCAATAAGTCCAGATGATATGTATAGATAAAAGAATAATGTATGGTTAAATGAATAACCATGTAACTGAGTTTGTATAAGATAAGTTGTTTGTAAAACAATGTCTTGTGAAAAGTATGTTATTTGTATAAAATGTTATATGTCTCAAACTGAAATGATTCAAATAACGCTACGATATGTAATACCATACAAACACTTATATATAGGAAGTACCAGCGGCGTATCCACCATGCTTGTATCATATTACACACGCCTCGTTACTTAATCACTTACTCAAACCAAACTATCAAGATGAAATGTTTAACAAGTGTAGAAATGTTCATGTATAGTCAAATACGGTTCACATGGTTCACTGATACAAACGGTTCACAGATGCAAACGGTTCACAGATTACAAACGGTTCACAGATATCAACGGATCACATAGTCAAATGATTTCAACGGTTCACATAGTCAAATGTTTACAACGGTTCAATATGTAGTATAATGTGTTCATATGCTGGATAAGCATATGCAACAGAAAAGCAATGTAAAACAATGTACTAAGTATGCACACAATGGACATACGTAGTATGAAATGTAATGTAGAACGATGTACTAAGTAATGCACACAATGGGCACACCTAGCATGAAATGTAATGAAATCATGTACTATAATGTACTAACGAACATAGCAGGTATATGATGTGAAAACAGGAAAGCATGAAAGTAATAAGTAGGCACATGTGTTCCACCCCAAAACAGTTTGGAAAACAGTAAAAGAGGGGTCTATGTACTCACTTGAGATTGCTCAGTAGTCCTTGAGTAACAACCAAACAATGCTAGAGATCACGGAAATCAAACGGCACCTAATATAGGTAACTATGTTAATTAACCGGACCTAAATCGGAAGATTGGGTAGCATTAGGGTTTGTAAACCAAATGAGTGTAGGAACTCATATGATATGGTTTAACAAAGCCTACATACTAAATGAAACTTAACCTAAGTGCTTTCGACCCATTACGACCCGTTTAGGAAGCTTATGCTACTTTAACGCGTCGTGCGCGTGAAACGCGTTCGGACCGCCTAACTAGTCCTATGACAAGTAGAATATGCCTAAACATGTTACATAATCAGTTATGTGACAAAGGTTTAGGTAACATATGCTTAATTACCAATTATACATGAAAAGGGTATTCTGGTAATTTACCTAAGGCATATAAACTACCTATCATACAACTACTTAAACGAAGCGACCATAGGGTATAACCTCAGAAGGTTATTCCCTATATACTATGGTCACCTAATGTATTTGGTCGGATCCTGTTGATCGACCAAATGGGTCGAGTTCGAAGGTATAGGCGATTTATTAGATCGCCTACCCTACGACTCTAGACAACGTGGTAATCAGTGGGCATAGTCCCAAGGGACTATGACCAACGTGATTACACTCACGTTGCGAAGTTCAAACGAACTTCGCATTGACCATTACTGGTCAATGCTGAAAGTCAAACAAAGTTTGACTTTCGGACTCGAAAAGCAATAAAATAAGGAAAAGAACGAAAGAATACTTACCCAGGGTCCCCGAATGCTAATCCCGATCCAAGAATCTCAGGTATGAAACAATGGTTTCAACTTAGAGTTTCGCAAATCAGAATTCTTGTAAGTTATGCAATGGGGGGCATGGGGTATTTATAGTATTCGGTGCACCGTTGAGATCGTTTCATGGAAACCGTGATTCGATCCCATCCGTACACTTGTTGGAAGGTTATGGAAGCTAAAATTGATGCTTATCATCTGACTAAGCAAGTTAGAACATGTGGTGGAGGATCAAACAGCTGAAACTTGTGGTTAAATGCATTTAATCTGGTCAGAAGGACTGACGCGGGCCGCCTAGCTCTTCAGATCAGAAAACAAGTTTCAGAAATGACAGTTTCAGTCCCTGCACGTGTTTAAGGCCATTTCCGACACTTCTAAGGCCTGTAAAGCCAACTTTAAAGCCCTAAAATGTTGCCTAAACATTGAGGACATGAAACATGCTCAAAAATATGCCGGGTGTTGGTTCGTTTGGTCGTACGAACGCGATGTTCGCTTAATTACGACGGAATGCGCATAAGCGCGAAAAACGATCCAAATGACGAAACGAATGGATTTTTTGCAAGCCAAACACTAAAGAATAATATAGTCATGCTTACATAAATTTTTGGATGTCCGGATGTATTCAGAACGTAAGTTATGCGCGAAAATGCAAACTTGTGCACTTTTTGACACTTTTAGTCCCTGAATGACACAAAAGTTTATTTTAGCATACCGAACACCTCAAAGCCTATTTCTAAGCTATGTAAAGGATATTTATGGTATGTTTAAGTTATGGTCATGTTCCGGAATGTCTGTTACAGTTTAAATTGGCATACTTTCGCAGTTTGTCAACTTTAGTCCCTGTAAGCGATTTAACTTTGATTTCACCACACCAAACCTTCCAAAACTTATATCAAAGTTATGTAAAGGTTATTTAAGGTATGTTAAGCCTATTTCACTATTCCGGAGTGTTCGTTGCATTAAACTGGTTATATTTACCCATCAGTGCGCGTATAACCTTCCAGAAAGCGATATAGAGTTTGAAATCGAACAAGAATTGATATGTGTAAACGATACACATATTTTTACAAATCCCAAGTATGAAATACAATATTTCATTGGTTGGGCATTTGTTTGATGGTCTCAGTGACACAGGTGTCACAGTCTCCCCTACTTTAGGAAATTTCGTCCCGAAATTAATTCGTAGGAGTCTATTTGTGACTTTGTGTCAGATAAGCACCAGAGATATGTAGGACATAATCTGGTTATTTTCCTCAACGGATAATTTTCAGAAGCGAAAATGAACGAACAGAGTCATTTTCTTCAATGGTTTCTTCGGAAATGGAAAATAAAGGAGTTAATTAAACTGATATACATTTCCCTCAACGGATATTCTTCAGAAGCGAAAATGAATGGATGATTCATTACTCCTCAACGGGTTCTTTGTCAGAAATGGGAATGAAGGAATAATCCACGGATATTCATTTCTCTCAACGGATATTCTTTAGAACGAAAATGAATGGATGATTCATTACTCCTCAACGGGTTCTTTGTCAGAAATGGGAATGAAGGAATAATCCACTTATATTCATTTCTCTCAACGGATATTCTTTAGAACGAAAATGAATAAACGGGGTCATTTTCCTCAACGGTTTATTCTTCAGAATTTGAAATGAAAGAATAATCAACGGATATTCATTTCCTCAACGGATAATCTTCAGAAACGAAAATGAAATAACGGAGTCATTTTCAACGGTTGTTTCCTCAGGTACGGAAATGAAGAACTACACAACGGATATTCATTTCCTCAACGGATAATCTTCAGAAACGAAAATGAACTAACGGGGTCATTTTCAACGGTTGTTTCCTCAGGTACGGAAATGAAGGACTACACAACGGATATTCATTTCCTCAACGGATAATCTTCAGAAACGAAAATGAACTAACGGAGTCATTTTCAACGGTTGTTTCCTCAGGTACGGAAATGAAGGACTACACAACGGATATTCATTTCCTCAACGGATAATCTTCAGAAACGAAAATGAACTAACGGAGTCATTTTCAATGGTTGTTTCCTCAGGTACGGAAATGAAGGACTACACAACGGATATTCATTTCCTCAACGGATAATCTTCAGAAACGAAAATGAACTAACGGAGTCATTTTCAACGGTTGTTTCCTCAGGTACGGAAATGAAGGACTACACAACGGATATTCATTTCCTCAACGGATAATCTTCAGAAACGAAAATGAACTAACGGAGTCATTTTCAACGGTTGTTTCCTCAGGTACGGAAATGAAGGACTACACAACGGATATTCATTTCCTCAACGGATATTCTTCAGAACGAAAATGAATGGATAATTCATTTTCCTCAACGGTTATTCTTCAGAATGGAAATGAAAAAGATAAACAACGGATATTCATTTCCCTCAACGGATATTCTTCAGAAGTGAAAAATGAATAGCTAGTTCATTTTTCCTCAACGGATACTTCATCAGAATTGGAAATGAGTAGGATTAACTCTGGATACATGATAGAACTTGCTGTGATTTCTGTGCACTAAATTCCATAATTATGTATGCATCCATAATTACGTAATTCCTTGCACAGTCCGCACAGTTCGTTTTGTAACGTTGTGGGGAAGAATATAACACTTGTGATGACGGTGACTAGACTACCATAGGGTCCTTTTAATTAGATCCACAGAGGATCTTCTTAATTAGGCCACTAAGGAGTCCTTTCAGCTATATCATCACATGATATCCCTAACCAGATTTTTGGATCAATCTGTTTAACTAGACCACTAAAGGGGTCTAATTATGAAGTAGTACATTATAATCCAAGGAACTTTAACTACAACGTAGAAGTCCATTTAGGATTTAAATAGTACCTTTGGGTATCCTACTATGAATCTCTTGCACAAAGATATGTAAGATTTTACGAGGATTTGAATAACATAAATTGGATCACATGACACATAAAGGATAACACATAAGCACATAACCACATAATTGTTTAATTGTTATTATCTTGTTATTGATTGTTATAACTTGGCACCTCGTACTTCGTTTCTCTTGGAAGAAACGGGTACTTAGGATTTTCATGAAAAACGCAAGAGATCATACAATGGAAGAAATTTGGGAGTAGTCTGTTCTTCAAGGAATGCGGTTCCTTGATTGTCGGTATTGTAGGGGATATGTTGTTTATACATACAATCACATAAATACATTGCAATGTAAATAAAAGATTTATTTATAAACAACGATAACAACTGTTTCATAGATTGTGATAACAAAAGAAAATAATACACAAGGCTCGATTATTTTCTAAACAGCGTTATCTTCTGTCGGTCAGATACTCATCTCTGCGCTGGATTTGCATTAGCAAGTCTTGGGCAATTCCTACTAAAATGGCCCATCTCGCCACAGTTGTAGCAAGACCCTGGTGGAAAACGAGCTTGAGCAGGATTGTTGTTAATCTGATTTGGTGCTGCTGCTGTTGGGCAAACCCTCGCTGTATGACCTATAAGTCCGCAAATTTGGCATGTGCGGCACTTCACACCAGCATGATGATGTAGGCCACATTGGTTGCACAAGGGTGCAGTTCCGTTGTAGGGTTTCCTGGCAAGAGGTTGAGCTGGTTGGTTGGGGACGGCTTGATCATTGTGAGCGACCACGGCGAAGTTCTGAGAAGCCTTTCGCTTCTTTGACTTCTTAGAGGATCCAGTCTGTTCATCCATGGTCTTTGATTCCTCGATTGGTTTCGATTCCTCGACCAGTTTCTTGTCACCCTTTCGGAAAAGCTTATGTTTCCTGATCTGCGATTCAGTCAAGGTTGCAGATAACTCAATGGCCTGCCTAACAGTAGTAGGGTTGCTACCAGTCAAAATGTCTTGTATTGAGTCGGGAAGGCCATCAATGTACTTTTCGATTGCCTTATCCAAAGGCGTGACCATGTTTGGACATAACAGACTTAACTCCTCATAACGGTCCGTGTAGGCTCGATGCTCAACGCTATCTTGCTTAAGATCATCAAATTCCCTTTCCAAAGCCCTGATCTCATGACGAGGACAGAATTCCTTCATCATGAGAGCCCTAAGTTCGGCCCATGTCTGTGCTAGAGCAACTTCTGCACCTCGATCTCTCATAACCCCGTTCCACCACGTAAGGGCCCTCTTCTGGAACACACTCGTAGAAAACTCGACCTTGCGATTGTCAGGACACTGCACGTGGCGGAAAGTATTCTCAATGCTCTCGAACCATTGAAGAAAACCAGTCGCTCCCTCAGAACCACTAAACTTGAGTGGTTTCGCCGAGTTAAAACTCTTGAAATTGCATGGACCATTGTTGTTGTTGTTGGCTTGATTCCATAGAGCAAAGAGGTTTGGGAATTGAGCAGCCATTTGCTGTGCAATGATTTCTGCCAATTCGGCAGTCGCTATCTGGTTTTCGCGTCGAGGAGGCATTCTAAAAGAGGAAACATGAAAGGAAACGAGTGAGAGAATTAGACGAAAAGAATGAGATGAAACAAATCTGATGAAAGCAAGGGTAGTGGTCATTTGTTTGTTACCACAAGGTAAACAAACGACACACAGTGACTAATCAAAGTAAATGGGTCAAAAATAATGTATCGCGAAGACATGCTCGCCTATAAGTGAACACTCATCCCAAGAATTCCCAGGTAAGCACAACTGGTCTCGCGTCTGATGAGATGTATACGAAGTGCTTGCCTAGACAGAAAACCCAGAATACAGGCATTCACCCTTCCAGTTTGCACGTGTTCACATTATTTAAAACCCAAAACCTTGATGAGATTTTGAAAACTCATAGGGGTTCAAAACCATATAACAGAGAGTTCAAAACCTTACAATTGAGGGTTCAAAACGTAGTAATCAATCATCCTAGAACAGATGATTAGTTTTCAAAGCGGTTTTGAAATTTATGTTCTTGTTGTGGTAGTCGCCTAAGGATAGGTGACGGTATTGTTTTATGACTAAACGCAAGTAAACTCGCGTTAGGGTCCTAAGAAGATTATAGACTAGGTCAAAGCATTACTAATAACCTAATTCCCTATAACCATTAGCTCTGATACCATCTTTTCTGTCACACCCCGACCACGTAGAACATACAAAACGTGGCGGAAACATCGGGGAGTGTTGTAACAGAATTAATGTTTCACAACCATGGAAATTTAAGTTTCGTTTTATTAATCAAGCATGAGAGTTTACATTGTTTAAACAAGAAACAAAGGGTAAATAACATAAGTAGCTAGTTCTTGTCTCGTTTTAAGTCACTAAGGCACAGGTCCGCCTAAGTATGTCTTGATCATCTTATGCAACAGCTCCTGAAAAACACATGTGAAAATAGGTACGTCAGCATAAAAATGCCTGTGAGATACATAGGTTTTGTGAAAATAGGTTTCATGACTTAAGTTTGAGAAAATGTTTAGTCATGGACCTTGTAAATTGTTTTGTCTTGTAAATCGTTTGAAAATCAATAAGTCCAGATGATATGTATAGATAAAAGAATAATGTATGGTTAAATGAATAACCATGTAACTGAGTTTGTATAAGATAAGTTGTTTGTAAAACAATGTCTTGTGAAAAGTATGTTATTTGTATAAAATGTTATATGTCTCAAACTGAAATGATTCAAATAACGCTACGATATGTAATACCATACAAACACTTATATATAGGAAGTACCAGCGGCGTATCCACCATGCTTGTATCATATTACACACGCCTCGTTACTTAATCACTTACTCAAACCAAACTATCAAGATGAAATGTTTAACAAGTGTAGAAATGTTCATGTATAGTCAAATACGGTTCACATGGTTCACTGATACAAACGGTTCACAGATGCAAACGGTTCACAGATTACAAACGGTTCACAGATATCAACGGATCACATAGTCAAATGATTTCAACGGTTCACATAGTCAAATGTTTACAACGGTTCAATATGTAGTATAATGTGTTCATATGCTGGATAAGCATATGCAACAGAAAAGCAATGTAAAACAATGTACTAAGTATGCACACAATGGACATACGTAGTATGAAATGTAATGTAGAACGATGTACTAAGTAATGCACACAATGGGCACACCTAGCATGAAATGTAATGAAATCATGTACTATAATGTACTAACGAACATAGCAGGTATATGATGTGAAAACAGGAAAGCATGAAAGTAATAAGTAGGCACATGTGTTCCACCCCAAAAAAGTTTGGAAAACAGTAAAAGAGGGGTCTATGTACTCACTTGAGATTGCTCAGTAGTCCTTGAGTAACAACCAAACAATGCTAGAGATCACGGAAATCAAACGGCACCTAATATAGGTAACTATGTTAATTAACCGGACCTAAATCGGAAGATTGGGTAGCATTAGGGTTTGTAAACCAAATGAGTGTAGGAACTCATATGATATGGTTTAACAAAGCCTACATACTAAATGAAACTTAACCTAAGTGCTTTTGACCCATTACGACCCGTTTAGGAAGCTTATGCTACTTTAACGCGTCGTGCGCGTGAAACGCGTTCGGACCGCCTAACTAGTCCTATGACAAGTAGAATATGCCTAAACATGTTACATAATCAGTTATGTGACAAAGGTTTAGGTTACATATGCTTAATTACCAATTATACATGAAAAGGGTATTCTGGTAATTTACCTAAGGCATATAAACTACCTATCATACAACTACTTAAACGAAGCGACCATAGGGTATAACCTCAGAAGGTTATTCCCTATATACTATGGTCACCTAATGTATTTGGTCGGATCCTGTTGATCGACCAAATGGGTCGAGTTCGAAGGTATAGGCGATTTATTAGATCGCCTACCCTACGACTCTAGACAACGTGGTAATCAGTGGGCATAGTCCCAAGGGACTATGACCAACGTGATTACACTCACGTTGCGAAGTTCAAACGAACTTCGCATTGACCATTACTGGTCAATGCTGAAAGTCAAACAAAGTTTGACTTTCGGACTCGAAAAGCAATAAAATAAGGAAAAGAACGAAAGAATACTTACCCAGGGTCCCCGAATGCTAATCCCGATCCAAGAATCTCAGGTATGAAACAATGGTTTCAACTTAGAGTTTCTCAAATCAGAATTCTTGTAAGTTATGCAATGGGGGGCATGGGGTATTTATAGTATTCGGTGCACCGTTGAGATCGTTTCATGGAAACCGTGATTCGATCCCATCCGTACACTTGTTGGAAGGTTATGGAAGCTAAAATTGATGCTTATCATCTGACTAAGCAAGTTAGAACATGTGGTGGAGGATCAAACAGCTGCAACTTGTGGTTAAATGCATTTAATCTGGTCAGAAGGACTGACGCGGGCCGCCTAGCTCTTCAGATCAGAAAACAAGTTTCAGAAATGACAGTTTCAGTCCCTGCACGTGTTTAAGGCCATTTCCGACACTTCTAAGGCCCGTAAAGCCAACTTTAAAGCCCTAAAATGTTGCCTAAACATTGAGGACATGAAACATGCTCAAAAATATGCCGGGTGTTGGTTCGTTTGGTCGTACGAACGCGATGTTCGCTTAATTACGACGGAATGCGCATAAGCGCGAAAAACGATCCAAATGACGAAACGAATGGATTTTTTGCAAGCCAAACACTAAAGAATAATATAGTCATGCTTACATAAATTTTTGGATGTCCGGATGTATTCAGAACGTAAGTTATGCGCGAAAATGCAAACTTGTGCACTTTTTGACACTTTTAGTCCCTGAATGACACAAAAGTTTATTTTAGCATACCGAACACCTCAAAGCCTATTTCTAAGCTATGTAAAGGATATTTATGGTATGTTTAAGTTATGGTCATGTTCCGGAATGTCTGTTACAGTTTAAATTGGCATACTTTCGCAGTTTGTCAACTTTAGTCCCTGTAAGCGATTTAACTTTGATTTCACCACACCAAACCTTCCAAAACTTATATCAAAGTTATGTAAAGGTTATTTAAGGTATGTTAAGCCTATTTCACTATTCCGGAGTGTTCGTTGCATTAAACTGGTTATATTTACCCATCAGTGCGCGTATAACCTTCCAGAAAGCGATATAGAGTTTGAAATCGAACAAGAATTGATATGTGTAAACGATACACATATTTTTACAAATCCCAAGTATGAAATACAATATTTCATTGGTTGGGCATTTGTTTGATGGTCTCAGTGACACAGGTGTCACAAACCCTTATATATTTAAACTAGTTTCGATACATACTATGCGTTAAAAACGCTTAAAAAGGCGATTTGGAGCCATTTCCGGGTTTTGTATAGAAAGATGATATTTTTATTATTCCAGAAGGCTCAAAATATTTTATTTATCATATTAGATCAGTAGAAAAAGGTTTGGGGTCAAACGGATTTGTAAAACTCATTTTATAGCCCAAACGGGCAAAACCGGCAATTACCGAATCAAGCCTAGAACCCTATGTTATGCTCAGCCTAAAAATAAATAAAAATATTTAAAAATCCCAAAATATTATTTTATATCAGTAGGTAAAAAGTTTGGTATCAAAAATTGGGTTTAGATAGGCTATACGCTAATTACGTCATTTAATTAACAAAAAGCTTTCTAATTACGCTATTGAGCATAACTCTTAACCTATACCTCAAACTGATGTCAAATTTTGGGTACAAGTTTATAAATCAGTAACTAAGGTTTCTACTCTTTCACATTTTCAAAAATCACGTTTTAAGGTCAAAAGGGCATAACGGTCAACATTTAGGCATTTAACGGAAACATGCATGAACTAGGATTTCTATGGAACCAAGTTGTATAACCTCGGAGGGTTATACTAACTTATAATATGGTCCTAATGGAATCCTAATGCATATCTAAACTAAGCTAAATCGGGTCAGAACTGAAAGTCAAAGCAAAAGTCAACTTTTGCGACTTTCGCTTCCGAACCGAGCCTATACTTAGAATTGTCGGGTTGAACATGCTTAGACATGTTCAATTAATAATTACCAAGTTATTAATATGAGAAAACTGATTTTATGGCTTCTATATTAATAGTTATGTATTTATTTAAAACTAACCCGTTCGACTTTTATTTGACCCGACAATTTGACTAAGTAAACGTGGTAATTAGGAGGTGCCCTTTTGAGGGTTTAACACCCACCTAATTACGGTCACGTAGCCATGTTCGTTGCGAACAATGGCTCAACCATTTGAAAGTCAAAGCGTTTATCGAAAACGCTTGACTTTTCGGCTATAAACGCTAAATAATTAAACTAAGCACGAAAGGGGACTTACAAAGGGTCCAAAGGACCGAGGGAGGTTCTCAAAAGAGTTCAAGATCCTCACAATTCAGAGAGTTTATCAGATTGAAGGAGATGTGCAAATGAGAGCCAAACATTCAATGGGTATTTATAGGATTTAGAGGACCGTTAGGATCGTTCCTCGATAAATGTGATCAAATCTGGACCGTACACTTTTACCCCTTGTTTTAGCAATCTATTGGCTGCCCAAGGACTGAAGAAAACCATTTTCAATTGATTAAAACAGCTGTAACAGCTGGTAACAGCTGGAAATCAAGTTTCTGAAATGGCAGTTTTGGTCCCTGCATGCTTCTAGCCCCTTTCTGATACGTTTGAGGCCCGTTAAACCATTTTTAAGCCTCTACAATGATACCTAAACATGAGGGACATGAAACATGCTCAAAAACATGTCGGATGTCGGTCTGTTTGGCCGTACGGTCACGTTGTTCGTCTAATTACGACGAAACACAAACGGACGCGAAAAACGGTCCAAATTACGCGACGAATGAAATTTTATCAAGGCGATCACTAAAATAAAATATTTTAGTGCTTACATAAATTTTTGGGTGTCCGGAGATATTCAGATTGTGAGATATGCGTGAAAATGCAAACTTGTGCACTTTTTGACACTTTTAGTCCCTGGTGGACTTGAAAGTTTATTTTTGCGCACCAAACACCTCTAAGCCTATATATAAGCTATAGAAATGATAATTAGGGCATGTTTAACTCATGGAAAATTTCCGGAAGGTCCGTTACCATACGAATCGACATACTTTTGCAGTTTGACGCAAATAGTCCTTAAATTGCGCAAAGTAGCGCGAAATGCCGTTTAATGTTATACAAGCCTTCCATGGCCCATATTTATCCTTCCCAAGCATATACTTAAATATTAATACGCTCTCGTTCGCTTAGATGGTCACCGAAAGGCATAGATTCAAAAGTTGACGCTTTAGGTCCCTCTATTGCGCAAACTTGCGCATCTCATCATTTAATAGCATTGAAGCCTCATCTAATCCATATTAGGCATTCTTGAAAGTATTATTAAACATCACGATACTTCGGGTTCTCTAAAAGGTCATTTAGAGGTATAATTAAACATATTGTCACTTTTAGTCCCTCTAACTTGCAAAGTTGCGCGTAACTTTACTTATAGGCATAAAAACCTTAGACGGACATTATTTGGCATTCCCGAGAGTATAATTAAATATTATTAAGCTCCCGGTTTGTTAGAAGGTCACTCAGAGGTAAGAATTAACATGTTGACGTTTTTAACCCTTTATCACGCAAACTTTCAATTAATTACGCAAACGGCTACACTTATTCATCAAGTGGCACATTTGTGAATATAAACATCATAAGAAACTTATTTTTAGGTAGGTTATCACTTCCAGTCCTTACATAATCAAAGTTTTTGATTTTTCGACAAATTAGTCCCTAAATTTCAGTGTTTGACTTTATTAGGGTTTATTACACGTGTCAATACATCATTGGACGTGATTTTACGAGGTGTTACAACGGCAGCGGAATCAGTGGCTTTCTCATCCCACTCCTCGTAGTCAAGAAGCTCTTCCTTGTAGACATTTTCCTTAATCCTTGTTCCCCCATTTCTGTACCTGATCTAGAAACATCACCGAACCGCAACGGTGGTGCCAGATCTAGAGAAAGATAGATGAGATAAAGATGGTGCCGGTTTGAAGATTATACAGGCTGTGACGGTGGTTGCAGACGACAGTGGTGGTGGTGGCCAAGGCTGTGGTGTTATTTTTTTTTGTTACAAAGGGTGAGGGGCCTATAAAGGGGTGTAAAAATACATAAATGCCCTCCCATGAGGTGCATATGATATGACTTAACGTTTGAAATTAACCGGTTAGATTTAAATGACCTATGGTGTAATGCTTTTGAAAAAGAAAGGACTATGACTGTAATTATTGAAGTTAAATGATATCAATTGCAATCCGATACAAACATAAATGACGAAAAGTGTAATTTACGCTAATTTAGAGCTATATTAGATGAGCATTAAAACAACTTTCACTAATAATTTACATATTTACATGTTCATAAAACAACCTGAAAGTTCTAAACCAAAGGTTAAGAACACTTAGTTTGTAAGTCAATAAAATCCATGTATGAGTTAATACAAACCTCAAAATAAGGCAAATTGGAAATAAATAATCCCAACTCACTGTTATTGGCCAATAATAATCCCAACTCATTTAATCACCAATAATAATCCGAACTATTCACTTTTGTTTGTAAAATACTCCAAGTTAAAAAAACACTAACTAGGTTAAAAAATTGCTGATGTGTCATATGACGTGGCAGTCTACGTGGCATTTTTCGATGACGTGGCAGCTGATGTGGCAGTCTACGTGGCATTTTTCGATTACGTGGCAACTGATGTGGCAGGTGACATGGCAAGCCACATCAGCAATTTTTTAACCTAGTTAGTGTTTTTTTAACTGGGAGTATTTTACAAACAAAAGTGAATAGTTCGGATTATTATTGGTGATTAAATGAGTTGGGATTATTATTGGCCAATAACAGTGAGTTGGGATTATTTCAATCCAATTTGCCTCAAAATAATATAATGAAATCTAAATGCAATTATTTTCATCATGAACAATACCTTAAGATGAGTGGGAGCTACTAAAACAAACTTATGCTTAAATAGATGACATTCTTTTGATAAGTATGTGTTACATAACTTGAAGTATTGTTTACACATACTTTAATATGATAGATCTTACATGACTACTTATAAAGAGTTTCGTATCATCATTGATAATATATGAAAGATAATATAAAGAGATTCGTATCATCATTGATCATATATGAAAGACGTTATTCAACAACATTGTTGTGGTTCCACGATTCAATTATGTCATCTACCATCTAACGTTGTAATACTTATTTCATTGTTGGTACTCATTCCATACGAGCTTGAAGATTGTGCAGTATCTTGCATGTATGCTCCAATGTAAAAACCGGGTTCTTTGGGTGTAGGCAACAGACCCTCACTTCCCAGCATCAGGATCACAGAAGGCATGGTCGGTCTATCTACTGCATGACGTTGAACACATAACAAAGCAACATGTATACACCGTAGGATCTCAGACACATTGGTTGATTCACCTAGGCATTGAGGAACTAATTGTAATGAACTTCCTTCATTATGGAGTCCCCATGCCTGTCGAGTTCAAAGAATACAAGTCTTATCTTTCATTGTTTCATAAAGGCAAATTACATCCCATTTCCATTTATGTAACTAACTTTATTTTGACTCAAGATACCATAATTTTTTTAATTTAGATAATCTTTAAAGTTATTCACCGAGTAAAGAAAAAGTTAACATGTTCGAAATTCAACTTTTTCTAAAAGTAAGGAAAATTTGGAGAGAAAAAAAAAAATACTTTAGTATAATATTAAATTTAATTTGAAAACTATTTATCCAGGTTCCCCTCACCGAAATTAATTTTTTTTCTTTTCTTATGATTTCACTCGTGATATAATTCAACATCTATACTATAAAAACCTAATACAATTTCGTTTCATCTTTTTGCGTATTTGATATAACTTTTATTGAAAATCCAATTTTGATATAATTTTGAATTTTCAATAATTTTATTGAAATCCGAATTATGGTAAAAGTAAGGTGCTATTAGGATAATACGTGACTAAAAATAATATAAATTGTTTACATCTCGTTTTCAATAACCATATATTTATATATTGTTTTAAATGTGGAATATTGTAACTTATTAAAAAATATAAATTATATATTAAATAAAAGTCATATAAAGTATCTAAACCACGCTATAAACCTTAGACGCAATATATTAAATAATAATTGTATTACTTTTAAAACTTTTCTTCAAATTCAGTACTTTTAGAACTAAACTACTTTTTTTATCAGTATTTTGTAAGTTGATAAACTTTTGCTGAAAACACAGATATGAAGGTTATCACTGTGTTTTTTTATGGATGACAATTTGAATTTTCAAAAGTATTTGTCAAAACTTACATGTCCAATAAGGTTGTTACTGTGTTTTTTATGGATGAATCCTCTATTCTTTTCCCCACAAACAATTTCTAGCAGTACTACCCCGAAGCTATATACGTCTGATTTTGTCGAAAAGATGCCATCTCCCGCATACTCTGGCGCCATGTAGCCACTGTGTGGAATAAAAAATTAACTTAAGTGATTCCCAAAATAAATTGAAAATAAGTTTAGGTAAATGAATCTCACTATGTTCCAACCACTCTGTTTGTGTTTGCTTCTAACTGTTTTCCTCCAAAAGTTCTAGCCATGCCAAAGTCTGATATCTTCGGGTTCATATCCATGTCGAGCAAAATATTACTGACTTTGAAATCTCTATGTATGATTCTAAGCCGGGAATCATGGTGAAGATAAAGAAGTCCGCGAGCAATTCCATTAATAATGTGGTAACGTGTAGGCCAATCAAGGAGTTCGCTTTGAGATTTATCTGTGCATAGTATAAATGTTAGTCGTTGATGTGACATTTTTCTATGTTTTTTACTTTTTTTTCTTATTACTTCATTTACCAAATATGAAGGAATCAAGGCCTTTGTTTGGCATGTATTCATAAATCAACATTTTTTCGGTTCCCTCTATACAACATCCCAAAAGCTTGACAAGATTGCGATGTTGTAGTTTAGATATCAAGATGACTTCATTCTTGAACTCATTAAGTCCTTGAGTGGATGTTTTGGCTAGCCGCTTCACTGCTATTTGTTGTCCATCTTCAAGTACACCCTAAAACATAACAAATTGATGGCATGTTTTATGACTTGTTTCATTTAACTATTTTCTATTGTAATTGTTTAGCAAATCACAATACACTATTTTTTATCACAAAAAAACAAAAACAAGAGCATGTAATTCCTATCAATTGTGGTTTAGTTGATGAATGTGATCGAACTTGTCCACAACCACTATGTGGCACGCAAGTTGTTTTCAATGTTGATTATTTCAAAATAACAGACAAAGAAGAAACGATACTTACGAATTGAATTATTTGATTTAGTGTTTGAGGATGATTCTATTATATAATTCTCTAATCTCCTTTGATGTCCAACTTATTATGGCGATATTATGTACATTATCGTGATATTAAGTATATTAGATAAGAGAACAATTATTATATAAGTCTCCATATTTATAGATTCACAAAGGACTATATTGTCCATCCAAATATTGTTATGGAGCATAATATAGTTATCAGTAACTTATTCCTACATCAACTTATATATAAGGGCTTACTGGTGAGTTATTATAGCTTGATATTTAACTAATACATTGGAAGATATAAAACCATTTTATTATTAGTTTAGTAAATTATAAAAGTCAAGGAAACACGTGCCAAGGGAGTATGTCGCAACACTGCTCATGAGCTCATCCTACTCCATGTATTCTGACTTAGAATTATATGAGTTAACGTTTTTTAAAACTTTGAGAATCATCTTGTAGTTCCATGTATTCTTAGAGATTATATGTGTATTTTTTTTTAAGAATCATCTTAGTGTAACAAATGAAGTGTAGGTATTTAAAGTTTTGAAACTGCTCAGATAGCAATTTGAATCATGACCTCATCACATTCAAACTAAAATAGAGGTTAGATTAAAATGATTTTGCTTGGGTTGTCAAATCTTTACAATATAATAAAGACAAAACACAAGAACGAGTTTCCTTTATAGTATGAAAACATGTTCCCAAAGTAGTATAAATATATATATAAAACAGACCAAAGAACTTCTCCAGTGACGAATTTAGGAGCATCATATTGTTTTTACCGTAAATTAATAAAATGGGGCAATTTTTTTTTTTTTTTTTTTTTTTTTTTTTTTGTAACAGTAGATCCGGGATTTTATTAGTATGAAGCAGTCAATGTTTTAGATGTTTCAATTTCATACAAGCAAACCTAAAAATTTCTAACATAGTTTGAATCGGGTCCTAACATAAGTTTATGAATCTTCTGATATCTATATCTCTAATAAAGCAAACCATTGAGGTGTAACACCCCAAAATCCAAATTTTTATAATTTCTAGTATGTCTTCTATTATATAGCATGAAATAATAATAACTAGGAATACTAACCTAGTTAGAATGTAAGTGACCTCTTGGCTTAGGTTAAGAATGCATTACAAAGGTTAACCATAAAGTAAAATGTTCAATATTTGAGGGACCAAACTTGGGCAAGTGGAAAAGTAATAACATAAAAAAAAGGTTAACACAAAACACACACATCAGGGATGTGTGTGTGTGTGCGGCGTGAAGAACACGAGAAAGGGGGGGGGGGGGGGGGAAAGAACAAAACCCTAACAACTCAAAAATCAGCAAATTGGAATGGAAATCAAGGCTAAATATCATGCATGGACCTTAACACATGATCATCTAGCCTTGCTAAACATGTGGTAAGTCATAGTTTTTGATTTAATGATTTTTGCAAGCATGGTTATGTGATATATCTTTGATTTCATATGAAATTAAGTATGAGAAGGTGTTAGAATCAACGAACAAAACTTGGATTATGAATGGTTTTGAGTAGTTTGATGTTTAGTGGTGAAACCACCATTGATGGTGAGGATGGCGACATGGGTATGTCACCCATGTCCAACCTTTGTTCAAATCCTTGGTAGATTATGATGTGTGCAATCAATCCTTGTTAGTTATGTTGAACATGGTATGAAATTGAATTGATATTTTGTATTTTAGATGATTGAAAACAAGAACTAGGAAAAAAAGTATGAAGAATACTTGTACATTATGTTTAAAAACTTTTACGCATGCCAAGTGTTTGATGAAATGACTAGGTGAAGTTATAAGGTGAAATTGTATGCAAGAAAGTGGTAATTAGATATAGAATATGATAAAGAAGTGTTTGATAGTAAACTAACATGAGAAGTGCGTTTAAATATAGTTCGTTGCTAAGCAGGATCTTGGTGCAAGTGTAGAATTATGGAGGTTTCTAGTATGGTGTGTGCATGTAACTAAATGATCATGTGGTTAAATGAGTATTTTACTATGAGTATACCATATGCTTGTTGAAATGATTAATGGAAGCCGAATGTGAAATGTAAATTAATATGGTCGTTCTTATGTATCATTTTATATGCTAACAAGAACGTGGATGTAATGAAATGAAAGTATAGGAATCATGTCAAGATGGATGGAAGCATGAGAGGCTAACAGATCAAGGGGACATGATGAAGCAAATGCAAATACAAATACAAATACGAATGCAAAAGGTAAGTGATTTCCGGAATCACTTCTTATTTTGTTTAAGTAAGGTAGCGTTTAGCTAATTAAGCATGATGACGATTGAGGTTAAATATGGTTATGGTTGTATGAAATCAGTGATTACAGCTAAGTAGACCGAAAGAGACAATATGAGGTCGTATTGATATGACGATTGATATCTAAGTAATGACTACGGTATTGTAACCGGGTAATGGGTAGAATTGCATATAAGCGCGCTAACCGGGAATGGGGACTTAGGTAAATGGTCAAAAGACTTAGCTTTTGTCCTTAAACAAAAGAGTTGTTTGACAATAATACGAACGGGTCGAATAAATGTGCATAAGCTTTGTAACGATAATGAAACATGTAAGAATTAAGGACCCGGGTAAAGATTTTTAGTTAATAATGTTAAGCCATGTTTTACGGACAACAGAAATAAGTTTTGAGTAAATTGGTTATGGAATGTCCGAGATATGCGAGTTTTAGTAATAAAAATATGTATGGGTCATCAATTTATGAATGCGTAGGAAAAAGAATAGTGTAAAACGGATTAATAACGAAAGAGTTATGCACGTTTTGGTGAGTTTTCGAAGTTAAGGAAAATGCAGCATTTAGCTGCAACATTCTGGTAAAAATAAAGGGTCGTCACGCGACAGCAAGGGCCGGAGGCCGTCGCGCGACGTGACGGGTACCTGTTGCGGTGAAAAATTGTTTAATTAATTCGTTTCGTATTGCGAACTCGTTCAAACACGTTCTAAGCTACGTATGACTAATCCATCTAATGTTTTATGAGTTGTAGGCCTAACCACTCGGTTTCGATTGTAAACGTTTATGCATTCCAAATGATTATCTTATTTCATCGTTTATGATGATGGTTTGTTTATAACAAATGTTATGTTTCTCCTTATAGTATAAAAATATGGAATTGCTTACGTATTAGAGAAGGAAAGTTATGGGCAAATGTGTTTAGGAACGAGTAAGTACATACACTAATGTATATAAGATTTATATTATGGAAGGTTGTGATTTCTGACATGCTAGTATAAATTTAATAAAAAAAATTAAGAATGGTAATCAAGAGCTCGTAAGTATATATATATATATATATATATATATATATATATATATGAATGTAGAGATGCATGTATGTATGTTGTAATTGTTATGAATGTAAGTAGGAATGGTTTCAATGCGTTTGAGTATTGACGAATACTAATGATTTTGTCTTGAGATTGGAATGTAATGCAGATATGATAACATCGGGTTCAGGAAGACTTGAAGTCGAACTCGGAACAAGAGAATTCAAGAGGATAATCAAACGGATTAAGTTTATATTATTGAATGTTATATGGTTTTTAATTATATGATAATAATGTTGTATGATGTTGTCGATGACTAATGGTTAAGTTGTAAATGATGTCCGCAGGAACTACATGGATTTTCTCTATTATTAAAGAAGATAAGCGGGCGCAGATCGATTCAAGGAGCAAGGTTTGTACGGGAAGAACGGTCACCTAGCTTGGATTATGTAACATATGTAGCATTATTTTATCCTGAATGTTGTTAATTCTTTTAGTAAATGATAAGCATTTTGTAACTGAGTCTTTACGTAAGCAATGTATTTCGTAAAGAAAGAAAATTTTAAGGCCCGTTTTCCGCTGCGTCGGTAATAAGAATAAACGTAAGTTAGAGCGTTTCAAGTTGGTATCAGAGCCATGGTTTTAGGGAAATCAAGTACGAGGAGGTAAGTACTTGAACTCAAACCCGTGTGCTCTGTGAATAGTGACCGTACAATCCGAGACTCGATCAAGACCGAAAGGTAAAATTTAATACAATTAAGTATATGTGTAATGATACTAATAATGATGGATGTTTTAAGGTGAGCCTGGATGGACAATGAGGATGTTACGTAGTCGCGGACTAGCAAGGAAGTGAAGGCAAGTAATAAGGCAAGCATTGAATCTCAGGTACATGAATTTTGAGAAAATTTGTATGTACCGATAGGTAGTATATTTTTAAGGATAATAATGAAACCTTAGAAGGATTTAAATAAATGAGTCACGAACTGAAAATGTTTTCCCCGGATATAAGATGATGATTCCCATGATGACTCGAGGCTAGTATGTGGATTGCGCCCCTGGCCAGTGCGCAAGAAGCATAGGAAGCTCGAGAAAACATGAGAATCATCTCACTTATGTCCGGTCAAACTAGTAAAAATGGGGTCCAATGATTCTTAAAGGATCAGATCAAATGTAAGAAAGAAAGATGAGAATGAAAAGTTTAAGCTTACGATGGAATGTGAATCAACTTAAGAAAGAAGGGTGGGAAACCACTAGAAATATGATGTAGAGTGTCGCGTCGAGACGCGATACATGAAATAGAATATGGAATGAAGTGTTGGGATGCAACACTTGAAGTTGAATGTAGAAGATTGATACTAAAACGTATCATAAGAAATGAAATAATAAATGATACGATGAAAGAAAGAAAGTATGAATGATATGTTAGAATATGTGAGACGGAATCGAAGCATAGAATGAGTGAAGAGTATGAATGATATGTTTGAATACGCGAGACGGATTCAAAACATAGAAGGAAATGGAAAGTGGAATGAAAAGTCCGAATTCGCAAGTAAGTACGGACCGAAGAAGTAAATATTCTTAAAGCAAGTATTATCCAAGATATGTTTAAAACCTTTATCTATATAAATATAATTATGTGAATGTGTTGTAAGCAAGATGTTTGAGAGGGACAAATAGGTCATACGGATCAATGGCGATTGACATTTGAAACCCAGTATTTAATGTTTTAAATTGTCAAGTCTTGTACTTGTAGCTGAGCAAAATGTATGGTTATGCAATGTCATAAATTGGAAGGAAATAGTCAATGCAAGGTATGGATAACGAGTCAATGGATTTGACTTGCGCCAGGTATGCACAAAGGTTATGTTTTTATTTTTTGTAAATAGGAGCTTATAGCTCGACTAAAGAAGGGTGTGTCAGAACTGGGTAATTGCTAAAACTAGGTCAGAATATATATTTACAAATGGACTTCTGAAAAGTTAAACAAAGTAAGTTGATAATTATTAAGCAAGTAATAGTAAAATAGCATGAAGTATTTGAGTTACTATGTAGGTAAAACCGATGAAAGCTATTGTAGTAATAAGAAACCTTGGTTGAAAGAAATAAGCTTTGAGCAAGTTACGTGATAGATATATTACTAAATGACTCTTGCGGATCAAAATGAATGACGGGCTACGACCCAAACAATAACTTTAGTATGGACGGGAAGGGTAAGCTTTGCAAGAAGTACTGAAAGGATGTATTAAAGTCTTTGTATGTAAGAATGAATGAAAAAAAAGTACAATCGTGTACTTAATTACATCCATGATAATTAAGAAACGCCAGTTTGACCTTGAAAAGTCAAACTGCAAAAAGGTTGATGAAATAATTAACAAAATGAAAGAATTGTGGGTGTTTTAAACACCGTATAGAATAAATTTGGAAAGAAAGTAATAATGACAAGTACCGATGGAAAATGCTAATTTTGATGCTAGGCTTGTTGGCCATATTCATTTGAACAAGATACTGTTGGAAGGATGCTCCTGAGCGGAAGCCCATTTCATGAAAGGAAGGGATCGAACCGGCTTTGACACGGACTCATTCAGAAGTGGGCCAATCCGGTTTGCAGATCGTTAATCTATGCAATGAAATCGAGATTAGTAAATTGATTAACCCATGTTGGATAGGTATGATACGGTAAGGAATGTTAATTTTTAACAGTCGACATAGGAAGGAAAATTTTGTCACTAAAAAGAAAGTTTCAAAACCTTGAGTGAAAGTTTCGGGTGATGATTAAGTTCTAGTATGATAAACTTACACAACACGTGTACTCGTGTAGAATAAGTAAGGCATGAAGTGAGAGAACTATAGTAACTGATATGAATGAGCCTAACGTAAAGGTATGCCTGGTAAAAGTAACTATAGAAAACGTAGAACAATTCTTAACCATGGAATTTAATATGAATGAGTGAGTATGAAGTAGTAGTTTCATTACAATTACGAGAAAGAACTGGTTATTGAATGTCTTTGGTACGAGTATGATGTTAACGAACCCCCCCCCATATGAGTACGAAAATGATTAGAAGACATGCTAGTAATGGAATGATGGGATTTATTTATGTTGACCAAAATGAAATACCATAGATGATATATGAATAGAATGGAATGAATTGAAATATTTAAAATAAGTAGAAACATGAGGGTATTATGATTAATAAGAAGGATAGGAACAAGTCGTAAACATAGGCTGGCAGCCAACTGAATGATGAACGAATCGTTAGTAATGAAATGTGCTAGGAAGAAGCACAATAAAGTGTAATGACACTAATAAGAGCTCTGGATAAATTTCTGACCTATTACGTGTTTGTGAAAGTAAGTTACTTAATTCAAGAAGGTATGAACACTGCGTATAATTATGTTTGCTTAGGAGCAAAATCTTTAGCCTAGATCCCGAATGTATTCAGTATGTATTATGCACTTTGAATGAGTATAATGAAAAGGTAAGAGTAGGAATGAGAAAGGTTTCGGGGACGAAACCTCCTTTAAGGGGGGTAGACTTGTAACACCCCAAAATCTGAATTTTTATAATTTCTAGTATGTCTTCTATTATATAGCATGAAATAATAATAACTAGGAATACTAACCTAGTTAGAATGTAAGTGACCTCTTGGCTTAGGTTAAGAATGCATTACAAAGGTTAACCATAAAGTAAAATGTTCAATATTTGAGGGACCAAACTTGGGCAAGTGGGAAAGTAATAACATAAAAAAAAGGTTAACACAAAACACACACATCAGGGATGTGTGTGTGTGTGTGCGACGTGAAGAACAGGAGAAGGGGGGGGGGGGGGGCGGAAAGAACAAAACCCTAACAACTCAAAAATCAGCAAATTGGAATGGAAATCAAGGCTAAATCTTATGCATGGACCTTAATACATGATCATCTAGCCTTGCTAAACATGTGGTAAGTCATAGTTTTTGATTTAATGATTTTTGCAGGCAAGGTTATGTGATATATCTCTGATTTCATATGAAATTAAGTATGAGAAGGTGTTAGAATCAACGAATAAAACTTAGATTATGAATGGTTTTGAGTAGTTTGATGTTTAGTGGTGAAACCACCATTGATGGTGAGGATGGCGACATGGGTATGTCACCCATGTCCAACCTTTGTTCAAATCCTTGGTAGATTATGTTGTGTGCAATCAATCCTTGTTAGTTATGTTGAACATGGTATGAAATTGAATTGATATTTTGTAGTTTAGATGATTGAAAACAAGAACTAGGAAGAAAAAGTATGAAGAATACTTGTACATTATGTATAAACACTTGTATGCGCACAAAGTGTTTGATGAAATGACTAGGTGAAGTTATAAGGTGAAATTGTATGCAAGAAAGTGGTAATTAGATATAGAATGTGATAAAGAGGCGTTTGATAGTAAACTAACATGAGAAGTGCGTTTAAATATAGTTCGTTGCTAAGCAGGATCTTGGTGCAAGTGTAGAATTATGGAGGTTTCTAGTATGGTGTGTGCATGTAACTAAGTGATCATGTGGTTAAATGAGTATTTCACTATGAGTATACCATATGCTTGTTGAAATGATTAATGGAAGCCGAATGTGAAATGTAAATTAATATGGTCATTCTTATGTATAATTTTATATGCTAACAAGAACGTGGATGTAACGAAACGAAAGTATATGAATCATGTCAAGATGGATGGAAGCATGAGAGGCTAACGGATCGAGGGGACATGAGGAAGCAAATGCAAATACGGATGCAGAAGGTAAGTGATTTCCGGAATCACTTCTTAGTTTGTTTAAGTAAGGTAGTGTTTAGCTAATTAAGCATGATGACGATTGAGGTTAAATATGGTTATGGTTGTATGAAATCGGTGATTATAGCTAAGTAGACCGAATGGGACAATATGAGGTCGTATTGATATGACGATTGATGTCTAAGTAATGACTACGGTATTGTAACCAGGTAATGGGTAGAATTGCATATAAGCGCGCTAACCGGGAATGGGGACTTAGGTAAATGGTCAAAAGACTTAGCTTTTGACCTTAAACAAAAGTGTTGTTTGACAATAATACGAACGGGTCGAATAAATGTGCATAAGATTTGTAACCATAATAAAACACGTAAGGAATAAGGACCCGGGTAAAGATTTTTAGTTAATAATGTAAAGCCATGTTTTACGGACAATAGAAATAAGTTTTGAGTAAATTGGTTGTGGAATGTCCGAGATATGCGAGTTTTAGTAGTAAAAATATGTATGGGTCAAATAGTGGAAAACAAGTATGTAAAGCCAAAGGCTTTAAGTTAAGATTTCTCTTAGTCCGAATGTTATTTTACAAGCTCATATGATAGAAAATCAATTTAAGAATGCGTAGGAAAAAGAATAGTGTAAAACGGATTAATAACGAAAGAGTTATGCACGTTTTGGTTAGTTTTCGAAGTCCAGGAAAATGCAGCATTCAGCTGCAACAATCTGGTAAAAATAGGGGGTCGCGTCACTCGACAGCAAGGGCCGGAGGCCGTCGCGCGACGCGACGGGTACCTGTTGCGCGAAAAATTGTTTAATTAATTCATTTCGTATTGCGAACTCGTTCAAACATGTTCTAAGCTACGTATGACTAATCCATCTTATGTTTTACGAGTTGTAGGCCTAACCACTCGGTTTCGATTGTAAACGTTTATGCATTCCAAATGATTATCTTATTTCATTGTTTATGATGATGGTTTGTATATAACAAATGTCATGTTTTTCCTCATAGTATAAAAATATGGAATTGCTTACGTGTTAGAGAAGGAAAGTTATGGGCAAATGTGTTTAGGAACGAGTAAGTACGTACGCTAATGTGTATAAGATTTATATTATGGAAGGTTGTGATTTCTGACATGCTAGTATAAGTTTAATAAAAATAAATAAATAATGGTAATCAAGAGCTCGTAAGTATATATATATATATATGAATGTAGAGATGCATGTATGTATGTTGTAATTGTTCTGAATGTAAGTAGGAATGGTTTCAATGCGTTTAAATATTGACGAATACTAATGATTTTGTCTTGAGATTGGAATGTAATGCAGATATGATAACATCGGGTTCAGGAAGACTTGAAGTCGAACTCGGAACAAGAGAATTCAAGAGGATAATCAAACGGATTAAGTTTATATTATTGAATGTTATATGGTTTTTAATTGTATTATAATAATGTTGTATGATGTTGTCGATGACTAATGGTTAAGTTGTAAATGATGTCCGCAGGAACTACATGGATTTTCTCTATTATTAACGAAGATAAGCGGGCGCAGATCGAGTCAAGGAGCAAGGATTGTACGGGAAGAACGGTCACCTAGCTTGGATTATGTAACATATGTAGCAATATATTATCATGAATGTTGTTAATTCTTTTAGTAAATGATAAGCATTTTGTAACTGAGTCTTTACGTAAGCAATATATTTCGTAAAGAAAGAAAGTTTTAAGGCCCGTTTTCCGCTGCGTCGTTAATAAGAATAAACGTAAGTTAGAGCGTTTCATGGGGGACACATGTCACCCTATGGTTGATGCCAAATAAGCAGCCACATAAGCATGCATGTGGCATATCTCAAATGAGAGGACATGTGGCATTGCTCTAAGGGTAGGAATGATTTTGGCTTCTTTGATACGCTTGGTCCCTACTCTCTCTCTTGTTCTCTCAGAATCTATCAAACGATTGCTCTGAAACCCTAATCGGTGATTCCCCCTAATCGGCGATTCCTCTACTCAGCAACCCTAATCGGCGATTCCTCTACTGAGCAACCCGGAAGGTTTTAATCAACATTCATCGGAGTTCAAGACTTTAAACTCGACGGCAATCTCTTTGTGTTTCGATTATTCTATTCTGTCATTTGATTCGTTTGATTTCGTTAACGGTTGAATGTTAAAAGCACCCCCTTTCTTTATTGAATTGCGTTTATATGCTCGATCGCTGATTTAGATGGAATTTTGTTTATGGGTTTGTTGATAAATGGAATTTCGATTAGTAATTTACTATTTTTTGTGCCTTGATTATGATACTCTGTTTGCACTGTTCAATTGGAAGCTCAATTGATGATTGATGAGTTTGATTTGCTGATTAGTACTTCAATTTTATAAATTCTAATTGCAATTATCTGTTTGAATCTTATATTGACCGGTGATGGACCTGGTCAGCCTCAACCTAGAATGGCATTTACTGGTGATGCTTTGGTAATACGTGGATGTGGAAGAACGGATTTTCAGGTTAAGTAGTATAATTAGTATTTTAATAAGTGGAAACATGGTCGATAATAGTTAGTTTTTTTTATAATATTTTTGTTGCAGGGTGGATGTTCTGAGCAGCTATATGAATCGGTCCACTCACAGGAAAGAACATACAATTCTACCAACTGAAAGATGAAGAACTGATATGCATTATGTTCTTGATTTTTTTTTTTTAAAATGCAACTGAATATCTTTTGGTTTTCATCTGTCTAGATCTTTACATTGCCAAAGGACACGTTCAACTATCATGTTCATGATTACAAAGGTTTCACGCTTAGACTTTTTTTTGGGCAATTTACATATGGAATGTAGGTTCAACCAATGGTTTTCAGGTTAGCACTGTGGGAGAAGAGATGTTATATAACCCTCGCCCTATCATATCGATTAATTTGATACTAATACTATTACTACTACAAGGAAAACATCTGGGAAATGGGGTTCGACATTTTGGAAGGACTGTCAACCAATGCATCAAGGACGTGGGTCTGACTCAGGGCAGGAATCGAAAAGTAGTTCTGGTTATAACGTTGAAGACGGATCAGGCAATGATTTGTCAGAAGTAAATAAAGGTCAAAATGTTGATGAGATATTGTCTGGTGAGTATTATGAGCTGGATGGAGATGAACAAAATGATTTGATTTACCACAAGTTAGTAAATAATGAAGCTGGTTATAATTCAATACCACAGCGGCATTTTGCCGCTCATAACTTTTTGTCTAGAAACAAGTCAAAAGCTTGTTTTGGGAGTGAGTATGTCCAGGATGCTAATTTTGAAGATGGTGAGGAGGAAGAAGATGGTAACATAATGTTTTTGGGCAATATATATTTGTTTTCGAAATTTTGTTTTGTTGCGATTACTATATGCACGTTTCTTAAAAGTTATTTCATTTATTTGTTGCAGAAGATGACCCTGCAGGATAAGGTTTGAAAGGGTGATGTTGGTGTCATTAAGTTGGAGGGGAGGTGGCGTAAGTCCAACTTTATGGTGAATATAACCTGTGATCAGGCTGGTATGCGGTAGTTGGTGGAAATGTATCCTTTCCACTCAGATTCAGATTGTTCGAAGTGGGTCGAGGATCCAAATGGGAGTCTTTAGGGACCAAGTTTTGGTAAATTATTTTTCTCTTGATGCAAAATAATGTTGGTTCATACCAGTTTTTTTGCTGTATGGCTGTTGACATAGGTCTTTGCTTGACCATACACAGGACACGACAACTGAGCTCAAAATTTTAAGTAAGTTGATTATAATTGCCAGTTTTTTATGGTTTTTTTGTTTTTGTTTTTGTTTTTGTTTTTTTTTTTTTTTTTTTTTGTGGTGGGTTGATTTGAAATTTGACTTCAAGTTTGTGTAGTGTCTGGTTAATCCGGTTATTGACTTTTCAAGGGCCGATTGTCGTATTTATTATATGTGTATGAGTATCTTGATGTTATTGGGTTTTTGTAGGAACTGGTTCCTAAAAACTCTAGACGCACAGAGATTTGAAGAGATTTGGCAGGTTTCGAATACTCCTCTCATATGCCTTCTTTGATTTAATATAAGTTACCTTTCTGAATAAATTTTAAGCATTAAAGTTGACACATGCAAAATCGATGGTAATTATTAAATTGTCACATGCTTTTATTAAACTTTAGATTTTGTAATATGCTAATAAAATCTTTTTTGAATTTATTTTTGTTGGCAATAAAACTCGATGCGTACTAAAGGTGGGTGTGCTTCTTGCTTGCTTCATTCATGACCTATACCAAGGTAGTAATTCTGTTCAGCTATTTAGGAACTTGAAGTTGGTTTCTAGATTATGTTATACACTAGGTATAGGGTCCACACTCTTGCAGTCATGCCAATCTGCATCATAAGCCTCCATAGATGCAAAAGGTGACTTTGCACTTGGTGTGCCTTTGCATTGAGATATACTACAAAGACCCAGTTTTAAAAAGATTAGCAGTTGAATGCATAAATTGACCACGTCAGCAATCAGCATGACCACTTTTAACCACAAAAGGGTGTAGCGGTTCACCCCTCTTTCAAGTCCTTACCATAATTACCTAATTATTTTTTAAAACAAAATCAACCAATTGGAGGTGAATGGTGTAGAAGTAGGTAAGTAAGAAGGTGTGAATCATACCACGAGCCAATCAAAATATGAGGCTTTCACGAAGTGCGCGGGCGGTGTGCGGGTGTGGAATGGGGCAAAAATGCTCCATTACGTTTGGTCTAACAGAAAAGGAATTATGTGGCTGGTAGGTATATGTTTACGGTTTTAAAATACATATTG
Organism: Helianthus tuberosus; assembly: GCA_030545235.1. Taxonomy (NCBI): domain Eukaryota; kingdom Viridiplantae; phylum Streptophyta; class Magnoliopsida; order Asterales; family Asteraceae; genus Helianthus; species Helianthus tuberosus. The sequence goes on along the minus strand of CM060411.1, from coordinate 59,053,800 downwards.
ATATGTGGTTGCAACTTATAATTACAAAGTGATTTCCTATTTTTGTTTGAAATTAGGCAGGTGTTTATCTCACAGCCAGTGGAAACAATTATATGACGGTCCTTTTTCCACTAAATCCGGTAGTGCAGAAGGTAAAGTATGAAAATATTTTTTTGCCGTGAAACCCAAATTTTGTTGTACGTATTGTTTATTTGTGATCATTTAGAATGTTGCTTTAATGAGAGGTAGGAATATGGGATGTATATGTAATTTTACATATCGACCCCACATGATCATAAATAGAAGATTAATTTGTATGTGTAACTTTTGGGTTGTCCAACATTCCTTCTTTTTCCAATTAGTAATAAAAAATAATTAATATAAATAATTTGATCGAGCTCGGGAAGTGTCTAAGGTAATCTATTTTTCTGTCCTTGATTCTTACGCGTTTGTTCCTAGGGATGAACTCGGTACCAACCGGTATCGAAAATACATGTACCGAGAAACCCAAAAAATGGGTACTGGTACCGAAAACACCTGGTACTTTACGGTTCGGTGCTAGTACAAACTGGTATTTGATGGTAAATACCCGTACCAACAATGCAAAATGTAGGCACTGAATCGGTAGCGAAAATTGAGTCGGTTCTGAGAATTTGGTATTATCCACATTCAACCCTACCAGACCAAGCTCATGTTACTTATTAAATTTAAACAAAAATAATAGGTAGACAAAGATGGGAATGTAACGAGTAAAACAACAAATGTAGTCTACAAGGAAGTTTTTTCCGGGATTTAATAATTTTCTGTTTGTTTCTTCCAATGTATGCGTTTGTACTGAATATTTCATTTCAAAGTAAATAATATGGTTTTTGGTTGAAGCCCGCGTATTACGTGGGCCTTAACCTAGTGTACTAATATAATAATACATCACGAACTTTAATTTAGTATATTTGTTAAAGTGTTTGAGGTTTTTTTTAGTAATAAATAATCTTGACAATAGTTTAAAGGGTAAGTTACACTTTTCGACCTTTATATTTATACCACCTTTAAGAAATTGTCTTTTACCTTTTAAAATATCAAAAATCATCCCTTACGTTTTAAAAACTATACACTGCTTATCCTTTTTTAGTTAAGTTTTAATTAAAATCTAATAAATAATAAGTTGATAAAATAATAAATAATATGTAAATTAATTAATAAGTTACTAGATAATAAATTTATTGAATGCTATACAAGTTACAATTGAGCTTTAACTGTAAATTATAAATCATAGATATAATAGAAAATAATAATAGGCTTGCGTGGGTTCCGGACTTCCAAACACTTTTTTCATTGTAAAAGAAAATTCTAAATAATATAGAATTATGTTTTCGTTTTAAACAAGAGTCATTTTTCTGGAGTCTGTACAACTCATGCTAGAGATGTTATTTGTCGAATCCCCTAACTCTGGTTGGTGATTGAAGAGACTTGTCAACGCTCATAGAGATCTTCCTTCAAGTCTTCAAAACAAAACACCGTTAGCCTCGTCACAGAGGGCCCTGGGGGAATCCGTGACCAAGCTTCGGCGTGAGAATAAGTAAACTTACTAGAGACAAAAGGTAATTCCGACGTGATGGAGCTGCCGGAATATTTGGTGTGAATCCTAGGTTTCGAGTATTTAATGTGATTGGGAGAATGTTCGAAATTAAAGCTACTTGTCCGAGTAAATGTTTGTGTGAATAAATGATAAGGTTCTTCAATGCAACATGCAACGATCATATGCCCAAATTATATAGAAAGATAAACATATCATATAGCGAGGATCCCAGTGCAATCTAAAGGTATTCCTATGTTCAAGAAAGGATTTCTGGTCACGCTGGATATGTGTTCCCTTATCACCGGCGAGATGCTCTTTGCGTTTAATGAGGCATGTACCTTCCTTGTACTTCCCTGGTTGGTGTCGTTTCTCTTTTGTTGCAGGCATTTAATGCCTGTGGCTGAGAAGACGACGTGAGTTGATAGGCTTTCTTATTCCGGCTCTTTTACTTACACAGCAGATCTTTGAGAATGCGAGAATGGCCTTTTGGGGAGCCCGACTAAGGGGCTCTCGTCGACAAGTCATCCTTAGTCTAGGGTCATGGATTTTCGCATGTGGGCCTAGACTCACTAGCCTACGACACTACGACTGTATGAGTGGGCCCTAGTGATGTACCGGCATCATCTCTGATGATGCCCTATTCTACAACATCTATATGATCCAACGGTCAGGGGGTTAGAGGCATCTCCACGTGTGTCGATCTGGCGGTTATTTTTTGAACCTTTGATAAGACAGTTACCGCTCACTTGATGGTGCCATTAAAACCTCGAAACTGCTCATTATCTTAATTATCGTTCTTCCTTTTCTCTGCACTTCACCCTTTACTCTCCTCCTAGATTTCATTATTTCTCCAATCATGAGTCGAAAGGGCAAAGCCTCGACTCGTCGATTATTAGCCAGGAGGAACTCGAGTCCTTCATCGTATCCTATCGTATTGCATCCAACCTCTCACCACGTCTTCCTGGTCCCAATGATCTGGCGACTTGCTCGTCGGAGAAGATTGTGATTTTACACCCTTTCTTTCTCGTTTTGTGGTGTTCGATACCCATTGTCGCCATTTAAAATGAGCCTTCTAAAACATTACGGGATTCACCTTTCTCAACTACATCCTTTGGCTTTTCTGAGAATCGCTCATTTTTAGTTGCCTTGTGCCGCTTTCGCCGGGGAGCCGTCGGTGCCACTGTTCCAGCGATTTTACCGTTTACGGTCCGACGGTGACTGGTTCACCTTTGAGAAAAGGAAAGTAAATATTTCTCTTCCCTGTTATTCTTTCATGCCGACCACTACTTACCCGAAAGAGTGGAAATATTGATTCATCTTTGTCTCTCCATCGCTGTTATCCGAACCCCTTTCTATCTGGGATCCTGCCGCTGCAATAGAGGATGGCGTTCCTCCTTTGTCTGATGTTGAAGATGCACTGTGGAGACGTATGTATGAGCATTCTACTCATGCTTTCAACTTTACTGAGGGTATCCTGGCGATGGGATGTTTGCGTCCCTTTTACCCAACTCCCCCTAGGGCTTTCTTGGATGGCAGAGGTAAGTTTTCCCTTGGTGATGTTTTACTAAGTCTTATTGTTTAGGATTTATGTACTGCTTGCTTTATCATTCCTATGTTTATCCTTCTGTGCAAAGATGTCTTTGTAGAATTTGATGCAGGCTAATGCGAGGGGTGTGTCCTTTGTTGTTGAGGGTGTTGTGAATAAAGAAATGGGAGCTGTTATTGGGGGTGAGGCCTCTAATGTTGAGGGTCAGAATGTTGAAGCTGTCCCTGGGGATGGGACTCCTTCCCTTGAGGGGGCTTCCCCTAAAGGGTCCGATGGTTCTCAGAACTCTCCCCAAGTTGAAGACATAAGTAGTGGTAATGAATATCTAGAGACCCGGTTGTCCCAAAAGTGCAAGCCTGATCTGGTTGTGGGTACAAGCGAGGCTATTCCTGAGGTCCAGAATATTTGTTCTAGGTTGCGGAACACTAGCAACAAGAAATCTCAGCCTGCTTCCTAGACCATGTCCGAGGCCCTTCCCGTTGCCACCAAAGTTTCTTTATCTAAATATTTGAAGGTTCTCCGGCCGATCTCAAGCCTTGTCTTGGGACCCCTTCCTGTAAGTTAGTTGTGGGATTTTTCCTTTGCTCTTGTGTAGTCTTGGATCTCTTATCCTCTTTCCCGCTTTTTTTTTATTGTTGCAGGGAAGTTTGAAAGCTCCAATTGCTATCCCGTCGACTTCTGCTTCGTTGAAGATTAAACAGAAGGATTCGGAAGTGAATGTGGCACTTACTGAGGCTGTCCATGTTTCTCCTAACCAGGCCTCCCGTCAGAGCATATTTCAGCCCCCTTCTTCGTTCCGGGTCCGGACTCCCTTGGCACCCTTGTTTGCCGAGGGTTATCCTCCTCCTTATGTTCCTAACTGGAAGATAACTTCTTCATCTGTTATCAACACTAGGGAGACTGCCTGGGACTGCATGTAACATGCTCTTCCCCCTTCTCAGAGGTTTATGAACACTGCGTTAGATCCGTAGATCCTTGAGGATCAGTACTGCATGGCTGTATGTGAGGGCTTCTTTCTGGGTGCTTGCATGTCGCAACGCGTTCAGCGTTGAAGGAGGAGAACAAGGACTTGGAGGATCGCTTGAAGACTTCACAAACCATTGCTGCATAACTTCAATTTCGAGTAGTGAGTGCTGAGAGAGGTCTTTTAGATAAGGAGGTATGTTCCCTTTTTGCTCTTTTCCTTTTGCTGACATATATTTTCCCTTGTTGCTGGAGTTGTGTTTTTCCTATACTTTTCTTGTGTTCTCTCTCACTGTTTTTCCTATCAGCATGCTGGGGCTTTGTTGAAGGAAAATGAGAGAGCTTGGAATGAGGAGCAGACCAAGTTAATGAGGGAGAGGGAACAATTGGTTGAAGATGTCAACCATTACAAGGCTGCTGCTTCAGTGTGTGGTTCTGATGTGGAAACCTTGTACGCTGAGTTGGGAATTGTTCAAGATGATAATCAGAAGCTAGTAGCGGAGCGTCATTGGTTGCTGTCCGAGGGTTTTGGGCGTTTCCTTGCTGCCTTTACACAATCTCTAGACTTCACGGGTTCATTGGAGAGAACCTATCAGGTGTACCACAATGTAGGGTATCAGGCGTGGTTGAAGGATGGGTATGCTTTCTCATCCCAAGGCATAAGGAGGAAGGAGACCCCCCGCTACAACTCTAAGGCCTAGAAGCAGAGTCCCAAGCTACATGAGGAGTTCACCGGTCAAACCCCTACTCTTCTTGTTAAACTGTCTGATAACCCTCTCATGTCTCTCCAAGAACTGAAGTCTTTGTTTGCTGTTGCTGATCCCCCTTCCGGTGATTCCCCTTCTAGAGATTCTTTTCCTTGATAAGTGTAACACCCCAAAAATATAAAACTTTATATTAGAATTATAAAGTATAAATAAACAAGAATTTACTAACTAGGAATTTTAACCTAGTTAACTACAAGTTTAGAAATAACTTGAAATAGGGTTAAAATAACCAAAACTTTTAGATAAACAAAAGTGGAGGGACCTAAGTTGTAGAACATGAAACTAGAATTGATTAAAACAAAATAAATAAAAACCAAACACACAAATTAGTGTGTCTGGTCGATCAAGAACGCAGGGGAGCGACCAGGACTCCTCACCAAACCCTAACTCCACAAAATCGATCAATTGAAGGTCCAAATCTAACCAAAAACAAAAATCAAGCATAGATTACTGATCCTCATCACAAGAGGATTACAAGGTATGTAAAATTAGATGAAAACTCTCAACTTGAAATTCTCATGAAATTGGGAAAATCTAATATTTATGGTTGCATGTCTGTTTTATGATGGATTAGGAACAATATAGAGTCTAGGGACAAACCCTAGACAAATACAAGTTGAGATCATGTGAAATTTTAGTGAAACCTATGAACACCATTGTAGGTGATTAGTGGGTTTTGTATAATTTGACGAACACTAGGAATTTGGGTGTTGTTCTAGTGTAAATTGACAATTGTGAAGTAACTTCAGAATTATAGAAGCTAACAATTATGTAAAATGGTTGATTGATGTGAAATTAGGTCTAAGTGATAAGCTAGAGACTTGATATTTAATCATGTAAAAATCTGCCCTTAAAGTGTTTGTGAAAATGCCTCAAAGAAGGCTTAAAATTGAAATTCAAAGTTGAAACGCATAATTATGATGTTTCGGTGTATTATGCGAATTATGATTTAAAGAGAGTTCTAAATATGTCATAAATGAACTCTATAGGAAAGGACGCAGGAGCGTCAACCGGACAAGCGGGTGGCGAATCACGTTTGAAAGGCCTACTTTGAAGGTATGTAACTTGACCCGTTACATTCAATGAATTGTTATTAATTATGTACGGTTACATTGTAGAATAAAGTTGTGTTGATCGTAGCGACCATTCTCGTTACTTAAATCCATAGGTTAAAGATTTGTTCGTAGTCGTTTGGTAGTCATCAAAATGGAGGATTCCGTAGATGAGCCAAACGGGTCGAATAATGGTGTACATAGTAGTGATTATATTTTAAGTAAAAAGCGATGGTGAGAATGGTCACAAGAGCATGAAGCCATAGGTTTGGTGGTGAAATGCCGGTGATAATAAGCCCCGAAAGTTGGGGTAATAAGCGCCTTAGGTTTACAAGTTAAATAGTAGCAGATTAAGTAAAGTTGAATGGGTTGAATAAATATATAATGACATATAGTCTTTCGGTCCGTAAATTAAATTTTCGGTATGATAATGGTAATAGGCACGTCAGTAATGAATTTACAGACGTATAGGAAAAAAATCACCTAAAACGGACTTACGAGTCAAAAGATATGCTCATTTGAAGTTAAAATCTGAGTTTTCCGGAGCTGGTAGAAAATGCAGCTCACCAAAAACAACCTGCTGGAAAACCGTCTCCCCCGCGCCACGCGGAGGGACGACTTGAAACCGTCGCGACATGCGAGGAGTCCTCGCGCCACGCGAACACCTGTCGCGCCACGCGACAAATGGAAATCCGAAATTTTATTTTATTTTTGATGGTTTGATACTAGAACTTGTTTACATGTCTTATAATCATGTCAATACTAACTTTTAAAGTGGTTTTGACCCAAGGTGACAAAGGGGATCTTACGGATGGCAGTCAAGCTATTTTTTGAAGAACCGAACACGACTTTTGAAGCTTCCGCTACATTTCAACTTGTATTAGACTATGTTTTTGGTATGTAAAGAAATAGTTAAACAACTTTTGAATGTTTTAACTTAGTCGTTAGTAGACTAAGTTTTTGTTACTTATGAAATCTATGTTATAACTAGACATCTTTTATCTAAAATGGTATGAATTATTATTAATTCAAGTAAAATTAGACGGGTGTTACAAGTTGGTAATCAGAGCTTAAGGTTGTCAACAAAGTGTTCGGTTCAAGCTTGATCGATCGTCCGGTCAGAATTAACTTATTATTTAACAGATTATAATTATGTAAGAAATGAGAAATGAATTGATGTGCATGGGAAGAGCGTGTTAACACACTCAAACCCGGAAAGTGCACTAAATGTGAACGGTTAAAGCAAGTTAGGAACTTGGCTAAACTGAAACAAATGAAGCAATGTTATAAGTGAAATGTTTAACGTTTAAATGTAAACATTTCAGTTTCAAGATGTCTGATGGAAACGATGATAATCCGGTGCAAACAAGCACCGAACAAATGAAAGAGATAATTGCCGAAGAAGTAGGGAAGGCAATTGAAGGTAGTCTATCCGGGTTTATAGACAAAATTCAAAGCACGGTGTTGTCGCTTATCGAAGAGCGAGTTAAAAGGTTGGAGGATAGTGTCAACCTTATGAAAGATAAAACGGGAGAACGTAAAGGGTGCTCATATAAAGAATTTATGGCGTGCAAACCGCCAATCTATAACGGGGAAGTTGACCCGATAATCTGCCAAAGATGGATAAGTGACGTCGAAGGAGTGTTTGAATGAACCCACTGCGAAATAGGTGACTTTGTTGCTTACGGAACATGTCAATTGAGAAATCAAGCCAAGGATTGGTGGGACAATAAAAAGAAAGAAATGGGAGCCGAAGCGGTAAGGGTCATGACTTGGGATGAGTTTAAGGTGCCGTTCCTTAAACATCATAGTCCCAAAGCAGTTATCAACAGGATCAAAGAGGAATTTATCCAGTTAAGACAAAAGGGAGAATCAATTGATAAGATCACGGGCATCTTCATGGATAAGCTGAGATTTTGTGACGAGTTAGTCACCACTGAAGAGCAGAAGATATACTACTATTACAACATGCTGAGTGCTGAATACCGGGAGTTTATGACTCCCTCAAAATATGAAATTCTCATAGAAATCATCAACACCGCCCGGGAGCGGGAAATCGAGTTAAAGAAACAAGTTGAAAGGGGTGAGCAAAGGGCACATGATGTGAATCCAAGCCCTACAAAGAAAGCTAGAACTGCTGAATCGGGGAAGAAAGTGGAGGCTAAAGGCGGGTCGCCAAGTTGCAAAGTATGTGGAAAGGGGCACAAAGGTGAGTGCCGCTTCAAAGACAAGCCGTGTCCGGTATGTGGGAAGACGGGGCACACAGCATCGCTATGTCCCGGAAAAGTTTCCGTTTGTTACAAATGTTATCAACTCGGCCACAAAAAGTCTGAATGTCCCGAGTTGGTTGGAAAGAGAGACACAAAAGAGTCTCCAGCAGAAGCTCCCAAAGCGAAGGCTAGGTCCTTCCAACTTACCGCGGCTGAAGCAAAAACAGAACCCGATGTGGTTTCATGTATATTCACAATAAACTCAATTCCAGCATGTGTATTGTTTGATACGGGTGCGAATAAATCCTTCATTTCGCATGGATTTATTCGACATCCTTCATTTGTATTGACGAAGTTATCTGTGCCCTTAGAAGTAGAAATAGGGGATAACAAAAGTTTTATAGTTTGTGACGTTTGTCGAAGCTGCAAATTAAGCATAGACGATGAGGAATACTTGATAGATCTAATCCCGATGTCAATGGGGGAATTTCAAATAGTCGTTGGGATGGATTGGCTATCTCAGCACCACGCGAAGGTCGTGTGTTTTCGTAAGGAGATAAAGTTAATATCTCCGAGCGGGAAACACGTTACTATCTATGGCGAAAAAGGAGGAAACCCCATAGTATGCTCAATGTTAAAAGCTCACAAGCTTATGAAGCGAGGATGCAAGGCATTCATGATATACGCAAATGAGCCCGAGAAAGAATCACGGAAGATTGAAGATGTACCGGTAGTACAAGACTATAAAGATGTGTTTCCGGAGGATTTACCGGGGATACCGCCTGAACGGGAAGTAGAGTTCGGGATCAAATTGATTCCGGGCGCAAAACCCGTAGCTAAAGCACCGTACCGACTCGCACCGTCGGAGTTACAAGAGTTGATGTCCCAAATTCAAGACCTGCTTGACAAGGGATTCATAAGGCCGAGTGTATCTCCTTGGGGCGCACCGGTACTGTTCGTGAAAAAGAAAGACGGGAGCATGCGCATGTGTATCGATTACCGGGAGTTAAACAAACTCACGGTAAAGAATCGATACCCGCTTCCGAGGATAGATGATTTATTCGACCAATTACATGGTGCGAACTGGTTTTCAAAAATTGACCTTAGATCGGGGTAGCACCAACTAAAGGTCAAAGAGGACGATGTGCCGAAGACGGCTTTCCGCACGCGATACGGACATTATGAATTCCTCGTGATGTCATTTGGGCTAACAAATGCACCCGCTGCTTTCATGGACCTCATGAACCGGGTTTGCAAGCCAATGTTGGATAAGTCAGTCATCGTGTTTATCGATGATATTTTAGTGTACTCAAAAAGTGAAGCTGAACATGCACACCACTTACAAGAAGTGTTAGAGACACTTAGACGAGAAAGGTTGTATGCGAAATTCTCTAAGTGTGCCTTTTGGTTACGAGAGGTGCAATTTCTTGGCCACATCATAAGTGCCGATGGAGTATTAGTAGACCCGTCAAAGATCGAGGTCGTGTCAAAATGGAATTCCCCGAAGAACCCTTCAGAAATTAGAAGCTTTTTGGGGCTTGCGGGATACTATAGGAGATTCATTCAAGATTTCTCCAAGATTGCGTCACCGCTAACAAAACTAACCCGGAAGGAAGAAAAGTTCATTTGGGGTGTTGATCAAGAAAGAGCGTTTCAAACGCTAAAAGAGAAGTTAACTCAAGCTCCGGTACTGACATTGCCGGACGGGGTCGAAGACTTGGTGGTTTAATTGGATGCTTCACTATTGGGACTCGGATGCGTTTTGATGCAACGGGGCAAAGTTATAGCTTATGCCTCGAGGCAATTGAAGATACACGAGAAGAAATATCCCACGCACGATCTCGAGTTGGCTGCGGTGGTATTTGCATTAAAAATATGGAGGCACTACTTATATGGGGTAAAGTGCACTATATTCACCGATCACAAGAGCTTGAAATACTTCTTCGATCAGAAGGAGTTAAATATGCGACAAAGGCGATGGTTAGAAACGGTGAAAGATTTCGACTGTGAAATACACTATCACCCCGGAAGGGCAAACGTGGTGGCGGATGCTCTAAGCAGAAAGACAGATTATGCCCCGATACGAGTACAATCATTGCAACTCATTGTGACCTCGGGCTTACTTGAACGAATCCGAGAGGCACAAGATGAAGCAGTAAAGACGGAAAACTGGAAAAAGGAAAGGATTGTTGGCCAAGTTAAAGATCTCGAAGAAGACACTCACGATTTGAAAACACGTTTCAATAGAATTTGGGTTCCTAACACATGTGAAGTTAAAAAGCTCCTACTAGATGAAGCTCACAAGTCTCGTTATTCCATCCATCCGGGAGCGACCAAGATGTATAATGATTTAAAACAAAACTATTGGTGGCCCGGGATGAAAAGAGATATTGTGAAATATGTGGAGAAGTGTTTGACCTGCTTGCAAGTCAAAGCGGAGCATCAGAAACCATATGGTAAATTGCAACCATTGGACATCCCAGTTTGGAAATGGGAACAAATCACCATGGATTTGTTGACCAAATTGCCCAAAACTAACCGCGGGTTTGATGCTATATGGGTAGTCGTGGATAGATTGACGAAAAGTGCTCACTTCATTCCGATTCGTGAGACTTATACATCCGAGAAGATGTCGGAGGTGTACACCAATGAAATCATACCACGTCATGGGGTACCGATATCCATTGTGTCAGACAGAGATACTCGGTTTACTTCAAATTTTTGGCGTGAATTCCAAGAACAAATGGGAACTAAATTGTTCATTAGCACCCCTTACCATCCACAAACGGATGGGCAGAGTGAAAGAACAATACAAACGTTGGGTGATATGCTGCGGGCTTGCATTATTGACTTCTGGGGTAGTTGGGATGTCTATCTACCCTTGGTCGAATTTTCATATAACAATAGCTATCACACGAGCATTAAAATGGCCCCGTATGAAATGTTATATGGAAGAAAGTGCCGAACCCCGGTATGTTGGGGAGAAGTGGGTCCACGAGGACTAGCACCTACTGATATAATCCGAACTACGAATGAAAAGATCGACATGGTCCGAACACACCTAAAAGCGACTCAGGATCGACAAAAGTCGTACGCGGATAAACGAAAGAGGCCGATTGAATTTCAAGTGGGCGATAAAGTAATGCTGAAAGTATCGCCATGGAAAGGAATAATACGGTTCATAAAAAGAGGAAAGTTGAGCCCAAGATTTATTGGGCCATTCAGAATCACCGAGCGGGTTGGCAAAGTAGCATATCGTCTCGAACTACCCGAGGAGTTGAGTGGGATACATAGCACATTCCACGTGTCACATCTTCGAAAATGTTTAGCAGACGAAACTGCTCGTATCCACTACGATGATATCGAGGTGGATAACAGCCTCAATTATGCAGTAAAACCAATTGCGATTTTAGATTGTAAAGAGAAGAGTTTGAGGAACAAAGTGATTAAGCAAGTCAAGGTCAAATGGGAGCATAGGAAAGGTTCGGACACTACGTGGGAGTCCGAAGAGGAGATGCGACGTCTCCACCCTACATTATTTGGTACGTACTTTGGTTTCGGGGACGAAACCCTTTTAAGGGGGGTGGACTTGTAACACCCCGAAAATATAAAACTTTATATTAGAATTATAAATTATAAATAAACAAGAATTTACTAACTAGGAATTTTAACCTAGTTAACTACAAGTTTAGAAATAACTTGAAATAGGGTTAAAATAACCAAAACTTTTAGATAAACAAAAGTGGAGGGACCTAAGTTGTAGAACTTAAAACTAGAATTGATTAAACAAAATAAATAAAAACCAAACACACAAATTAGTGTGTCTGGTCGATCAAGAACGCAGGGGAGCGACCAGGACTCCTCACCAAACCCTAACTCCACAAAATCGATCAATTGAAGGTCCAAATCTAATCAAAAACGAAAATCAAGCATAGATTACTGATCCTCATCACAAGAGGATTACAAGGTATGTAAAATTAGATGAAAACTCTCAACTTGAAATTCTCATGAAATTGGGAAAATCTAATATTTATGGTTGCATGTCTATTTTATGATGGATTAGGAACAATATAGAGTCTAGGGACAAACCTTAGACAAATACAAGTTGAGGTCATGTGAAATTTTAGTGAAACGTATGAACACCCATGTAGGTGATTAGTGGGTTTTGTATAATTTGACGAACACTAGGAATTTGGGTGTTGTTCTAGTGTAAATTGACAATTGTGAAGTAACTTCAGAATTATAGAAGCTAACAATTATGTAAAATGGTTGATTGATGTGAAATTAGGTCTAAGTGATAAGATAGAGACTTGATATTTAATCACGTAAAAATCCGCCCTTAAAGTGTTTGTGAAAATGCCTCAAAGAAGGCTTAAAACTGAAATTCAAAGTTGAAACGCATAATTATGATGTTTCGGTGTATTATGCGAATTATGATTTAAAGAGAGTTCTAAATATGTCATAAATGAACTCTATAGGAAAGGACGCAGGAGCGTCAAGCGGACAAGCGGGTGGCGAATCACGTTTGAAAGGCCTACTTTGAAGGTATGTAACTTGACCCGTTATATTCAATGAATTGTTATTAATTATGTACGGTTACATTGTAGAATAAAGTTGTGTTGATTGTAGAGACCATGCTCGTTACTTAAATCCATAGGTTAAAGATTTGTTCGTAGTCGTTTGGTAGTCATCAAAATGGAGGATTCCGTAGATGAGCCAAACGGGTCGAATAATGGTGTACATAGTAGTGATTATATTTAAGTAAAAAAGCGATGGCGAGAATGGTCACAAGAGCATGAAGCCATAGGTTTGGTAGTGAAATGCCGGTGATAATAAGCCCCGGAAGTTGGGGTAATAAGCGCCATAGGTTTACTAGTTAAATAGTAGCAAATTAAGTAAAGTTGAATGGGTTGAATAAATATATAATGACATATAGTCTTTCAGTCCGTAAATTAAATTTTCGGTATGATAATGGTAATAGGCACGTCGGTAATGAATTTACAGACGTATAGGAAAAAGAATCACCTAAAACGGACTTACGAGTCAAAAGATATGCTCATTTGAAGTTAAAATCTGAGTTTTCCGGAGCTGGTAGAAAACGCAGCTCACCAAAAACAACCTGCTGGAAAACCGTCTCCCCCGCGACATGCGGAGGGACGACTTGAAACCGTCGCGACACGCGAGGAGTCCTCACGCCACACGAACACCTGTCGCGCCACGCGACAGACGGAAATCCGAAATTTTATTTTATTTTTGATGGTTTGATACTAGAACTTGTTTACATGTCTTATAATCATGTCAATACTAACTTTTAAAGTGGTTTTGACCATAGGTGACAAAGGGGATCTTACGGATGGCAGTCAAGCTATTTTTTGAAGAACCGAACACGACTTTTGAAGCTTCCGCTACATTTAAACTTGTATTAGACTATGTTTTTAGGATGTAAACAAATAGTTAAACAACTTTTGAATGTTTTAACTTAGTCGTTAGTAGACTAAGTTTTTGTTACTTATGAAATCTATGTTATAACTAGACATCTTTTATCTAAAATGGTATGAATTATTATTAATTCAAGTAAAATTACACTGGTGTTACAATAAGCATTAGTAAACAATATTCGATATGGTTGTAACTCTCTAACATTTACTTGCTACTTTGACTTTTGCTTAAGTGGGTTAGGGGCCTTTGTGTTGGGGCCCTCTAGGACTTTATTAACTGCTGCTACTTTTTGTACCTCGTTATTAATGTTTACTTCTTGGATGTGGTTTTGTATGCGGGTGTCTGTGTGTTGCCCCCTTCTTTTTTTATTTTGAAGGAACTGTTTGCAGCTGAGACATGGTACCTGTGCTCTTGGAGAAACTCTGGTGCTCCTGGTGTTTTAGGCTTTTGGTTCCTGATTTGTAACTTTGGCCATTAGTTGTAAATCATATTGGATGGGGTGTTTCCATCCTTGCTTTGTTTTCAATATAGTCTTTTGACTATGTTTACTTTATAGTTTATATACAAGAGACAGTTTTTCCAGTTTGTGATTGCTCCTTGTGGCAGTAAATTGTGTTTGTCATTTGGACTAGTCGACTTTGTCCTTGTCCCACGACCGGGCTATTTGACACGTTTTGCTATGTCTGTGTACACACTATTTTTTCTTTATATATGTAAGGTTCGGAACCATTGGACACGTCTGCCATGGTGTGTTGCCTTGTTATTTGACCATGTTTTGATAGCCTTTAGGTGCTTGAACAATTGTAAACAAACCATTCGTTACTGTTAGTTAGAGTAATATTCAAGAACATGTTTTTGTTCAAAATACATGCATAATACAAAAAGAGAGAACCTATTTCTTCATCGCTAGCCACACAAAATGGGCACTTTGGCTCCATGTCTTCTTCTTGTTCCCTCGTCCCTGCTTCCTGGGGCGATCTTTCATACGTAGTACTTCCTAAGTTGCGTCAGGTTCCTTGTTCTTGGAACCTCTTTCCCTTAGAGTGTTTCCAATTTGCAAGCTCCTTTTCCATTTTCCCGCTTGACCCTGTAGGGCCCTTCCCACTTGGATTCTAGCTTTTTGGTGCTTTCTTGCAAACTGGCCTCATTGTCCCTTAGGACCAGATCCCCTGGGACCAACTTTAGCTTCTTCATTATGGCATTATAGTATTTTTCCATCTGTTTCTTGTATCTCGCTTCTCTTATTGCCGCGATCTCTCTCCTTTCTTTTAGCAGGTTGAGGTTTGTCCTGAGGTCATGCTCATTTTCTGCTTCTCTCAGCTTCATTCTTGCTGTGGGAGAGCCGATCTCAACAGGGATGACCGCCTCAATTCCATAGGTCAAGCTAAAAGGTGTTTCTTAATTGGAGGTCTTAGGAGTCATCCGATATGCCCACAGGATAAACGGTAGTTCTTCCAGCCAGCCCTTTTATTTTCGTCCCAGCTTCCCTTCATCCCCGTAATGAGGCTTTGATTGGCTCTTTCCACTAGCCCGTTGATTTGGGCATGAGTGACGGGTGTGAAGACCTGTTGTACGTGCATTTGTTCACACCAGGATCTGAAAGGTTTTCCTATAAACTGGACTCCATTATCACTGACTTGCTCCAAAGGGATCCCGAACCGGCAAACGATGTTGTCCAAGACAAATCTCCTCATTTGTTCACCCGTGATCTTTGCTAGAGGCTTGGCCACTACCCACTTTGTGAAACAGTCAATGGCAACCACCTTAAACTTGATCCCTCCTGGGCTTTTCGGTAAGGCCCTATAATATCAATGGCCCATTTCTGGAATGGCCATGACGTAGAGACTGAAACCATGGGGTGTTCGTGTCGGTGGGTCAGTGGGGCATGAACTTGACAGTTGTCCCACTTCCTGATCTCCTCCAGGGCGCTGTCATACATGTGATTCCAATAGAATCCAACATTCATCGCCTTGGCTACAACTGTCTTGGGCCCTAAATGCATCCCACGTATACCCTCATGGGTTTCTTGGATCACATACCTCGCTTCTTCTTCATCTACACATTTTAGAGACGGTCTCAGGTATGACCTCCGGAAGAGTTGGCCATCTATGATTTCATATTGAAGTGCCATTACTCTTATTTTCCTGGCCAATGGTTCATCCTTAGGGAGAGTTTCGTCCCTTAGGAATTCGGTAATGGGGGTCATCCAGGACTCCTTTGTTTTTTCGACGGAAGCTACTTCCTCGTTCGTGATAGAAGGTGAGGTGGGGACTTCTACTTTCACCTCCTTGACCAGGTGGTCAAAAGCCATAGAAGCTAATTTTGCTCAGAGCACCTGCCTTCCTGTTCCTCCCTCGGGGCACTTATTGCAGCTTGAAAGTGGTGAAGGTTTTATCGAGTTCCTTCACCCGAGTCACATACTGGGCCATGGTATCGTCCTTAGCATCATACTTCCTATTATATTGCTTAACAACCAGTTGTGAATCCGAGTAGGCTTCGATGTTTTTTGCCCTCATTCTCTTGACCAGTCTTAGCCCGGCTAGAAGGGCTTCGTATTCAGCTGTGTTGTTAGTATTCTCGAAGTCTAGCCTGATTGCATAGGTCAGCTCAATTCCTTCTAGGCTGATGAGGGTAATACCTGCATCGTTACCTTCTTCGCTAGATGCCCCATTGGTGTGCAGTTTCCACACTGCATTCTCTTCTTTCCTTTTCTGTTGTTCTTCTAGCTCCTTCCACTTGAGGAGCTCTTTTTCCTCTTCTTTAGGTACTTCTACACGGAAGTGCCAGGACTTGTCCTTTTACGCCTGTTCTTGCTTTGTACTCAATGGTGTGTTCCCCCAGCTCTACTGCCCATTTGGCGAGTCGGCCAGAAAGCTCCAGTCTTCTTGATGCGAAGACTAGTAACGATGTCAATTTTACCATAGGTAGATATCTCTCTTCCGGCCCTTTGAGTGTGCCGCTGAAAAAATATATCGGTATTTGTTTGCCCAGTCTTTCCACCATCATGATAACACTAACCGTTGTCGTGGATGTTGATAAATATAATGAGATGTCTTCCCTGGGTACTGGTGTGGCTAGAGTAGGCAAATTGCACATGAGCTTCTTCATTTCTTGGAAGGCTGCTTCAGCTTCCTGGCTCCAACGAAACTTGCTTGTTTGTAAACAATCCTTCAGGACTTTCATAAATGGGATTGTCTTGTTAGCCACTTTTGACAAGAAGCGATTGCGATCAATCTTCCGTTTAACTACTGAATGTCCTTGAGGGACCTTGGGGATCTAATCTCTACGACTGCTTGCTTTTTTTTTTTCTGGATTGGCTTTGATCCCCCCTTTAGTCACTACTACCCCCAAGAACTTCCCTTCTTCTACCCCAAAATAGCACTTTCCTGGATTTAACTTCAGGTTTACTTCCTGCATGGTTCTGATTATTTCCTCCACGTCTTCTAGCATAGCAGCTTCTGTGAGGCTCTTAATAACAATGTCATTCTAATAGACCTCTAGGTGTTGCCGTAGTTGGTCCTTGAACTATGTGTTTATGAACCTCTGGTAGATCGCTCCCGCGTTCTTGAGCCCGAACGACATCTTGTTATAGCAGAAGGTCCCCTCATCTGTTACGAATGTCGTCTTCTCTTCATCTTCTAGGGACATCTGAATCTGGTGGTACCCCTTGTATGCGTCCAAGAAACACTTTAGGGGGTATTGGGCCAGCGAGTCTATCTAGACGTGAATCTCGGGTTGGGGTAACAGTCCTTCGGGCATGCTTTGTTCAGTCCTTTGTAGTCCACACACATTCTCCACCCTCCATCTTTTTTACTTACCATCACTAGGTTTGCGACCAGGTTGGATACCTGACTTCTTTCACGATGCCAGCCCTAAGGAACTTCTTGGTTTCCTCATAACCGAGTATGCTTTAATCCATTGATGAAGCTGCTTATCTTCATTACCTCGGGTACCCCCTTTATGTTCATGCTCTCCTTGATGAACATCTCCATGTATTGATCTACCAGTTTGTTGTCCCTTTGACGGATATGCATGATCTCATTAGGGTTCTTGACCACCTTCCTCTGCTGTAAGGAACTTCTCACACAGGTCCTCATAGCTGTCGATACTTCCTGCCGGGAGACTATCAAACCAAAGACGGGTTCCTTCGGTTAATGTCTGCACAAACATGTGACATCCGGTGGGCATAGACCACCGACCAACCTGACCGACTCCCCTAAAGGCCTGGAGGTGGTCCTCAGGGTCTTTGGTCCTATCATATTTATCCAGGTTACCAGGCAGTTTGAGTTTTGGAGGCAAAGGTGCCTCGGCAATTCGCCTGGTGAATTTTGAGACCTCCATCATTCTTTTGATCTCTTTTGGCAAGTAGGGCTTGTCCAGTTCATCATTATACTCACCTCCATCATTCTTTTGATCTCTTTTATCACCTCCCTTCTCGTCCATTATCGCAACTTTTTCTTCAGGGGTCATCTGCTTGAACACCGCCATGAAGGTTATTAAAGGGTCTGGGTTGGCACTCCCGTCGTGAGAAGAGGTGTTACCTTAATTTTGGGGTGTGTCAAAAACAAACCTCGATCGTAAACTTTCCAGTCTTTCCATTTTTTCCAAATCATCAAGCTAACTCATCCTTGTGTCTAGACACAAACTCTAGGGTGATGTCGCTCTTTTTAGGTGGTGGTTCTGTGTCGTTGATGGCCTCGAACTCACCGGTGATATCCTCGACAGTGACCTGCTTCTCTGATGTCTGGGTTACCTTCGAAATTTTAGAGTTGGGAAGTGCTAGGGTCGTCATTCTGTGAGCCGTCTTTGAAAGAAAACCCTTCTAAACATAAGTGTTATTGTTAGGATATCTCTGTTGACAGAGGTCCCACGGATGGCGCCAATGTCGAATCCCCTAACTCTGGTGGGTGATTGAAGAGACTCGTCAACGCTCAGAGAGATCTTCCTTCAAGTCTACAAAACAAAACACCGTTAGCCTCGTCATGGAGGGCCCGGGGGGATCCGTGACCAAGCTCCAACGTGAGAATAAGTAAACTTGCTGGAGACGAAAGGTAATTCTAGCGTGATGGAGCTGCCAGAATATTTGGTGTGAATCCTAGGTTAGAGTATTCAATGTAATTGAGAAAATGTTCGAAATTGATGCTGCTTCTGCGAGTAAATGTTTGTGTGAGTAAAAGTTAAGGTTCTTCAATGCATAACTGCAACGATCATATGTGCAACTTATATAGAAAGATAAGCTTATCACATAGCGAGGATCCCAGTGCAATTTAACGGTATTCCCATGTGCTAGAAAGGATCTCTAGTCATGCTGGATACTTGTTCCCTTATCACCGGCGAGGTGCTCTTTGCATTTAATGAGGCATGTACCTTCCTCGTACTTCCCTCGTTGGTGTCGTTTCTCTTTTTGTTGTAGGCATCTAATGTCTGTGCCTGAGAAGACGACATGAGTTGATGGACTTTCTCGTTCCCGCTCTTTTACTTACACACCGGATCTTTGAGAATGCGAGAATGGGCCTTTTGGGGAGCCTAATAGAGTGGCCCAAGATGAGGAGCCCGACCAGGGGCCTTCATCAACATTATTTTTCTTCAAAATTTTTCATTGTTCTTCTCCTTTCTCTCTAATATTTTATCTAGGTGTATCCTAATAGTTTCTTAGGAAAATCCAATACTTAAAACCGAAACACAAACTTTTTTTTTGTATTTTGCCATGAAGGGTATCCGGGCAACCCCTGACCTCCACCTTGATCCCCCTAACCTTCCCTATTTAGGTATGAGACCATCACAAGTCACAATGTGTTGTTGAAACATCACAACTCTTTGTAAAAAAGTATGTTAGTTGTCAGCTAAATCAAATCTGTCCCTGAGTGTTCAATTACATTAGTAGGAGAATCTTGAGAACAACGTTACCATTAATTATTGCATAAAATTCAAGTTGATGCCGAAGCACACTTACTACTGATAACAGTTGCTACTGCTCACAACTATTGCTGATAGTATAATTGCCATTTTTGGACCAAGTTGGTGCTAATCAAAGTTACTACAGATGAGTAGTTACTACTTACGACAAGTTACCGTTGATGACGAGTTACAACCGAGTACTAGTTACCACTAATGATTAGTTCCTACTAACAATAAATTTACATGTAACTTTCCATTAACCATGAAAATCTTAAGCAACTTCCATGGCTTTTCAACTATTCTAATACTGCTAGGGGATCTACGTACCCCTTTTTGGATTAATCGGTTGGTTATGGATCACGGGTCATGGGTCAACGGTTCACTAGTCGGGTCTAGCTAACGTGTTAAGAGTTGTTTGACCAAATCTAATTAGAATAATGGGATTATACCCATGATTTAAAGATTGCACCTGAGTTAATAAAGAATACGTGGTGTGTTGACCAAATAAGTTGGAGGAAAAATAGAGTTTCATGTGGTGGAAGTCATGGGGCATGGAGCTTTTACGTGGAATTTATTTTCAGCACATGTTTTTATTTGTTTTGTTATATATATATATATATAGGACAAAGATCCGTTAGGAACCACCTCTTATTGCGAGAACTGCGAGAACCAATGTAAACATAACTAAAAAATGCCTAAAAATAGCTAAAAATCACACAATTTTTTTTTAATATTTTTTTATAAAAAAATCGCTATTTTTCGAAGAAAAAAAAAAAATTTTGGCTACTAAAAGTAGCGATTTTAACATAAAAAATATTAAAAAAAAATTTTAGATTTTTTTTTAATTTTTTTGATTTTTTTAGGTTTTTTGAGGGTTTAGTTTTTAGCATTTTAGCTTGGGGGGGGGGGGGGGGGTTAGGTTTTTTTAGGTTTTTTGGGAGTTTTAGTTTTTAGCATTTAGCTTGTGGGGGGGTGGGGGGGGGGGGGGGGTTAGGTTTTTGGGGGGAGGGGGGTGGGGGTTAGGTTTTTTTTAGCTATTTTAGGTTGTGTTCACACTGTTTTTTGCGGTTCTCGCAATAAGGGTGGTTCTCGCATGAACCTTACCCTATATATATATATATAGGGGAGGGTTTAAATGAGAATGCTAAATATTGCGAGAACCGTGAGAACGAACGAAAAAACCAATTTTTTTAATACAAACCTCATTGTAATCAAAATACAACATCAAAAAAAGAATTTATAACATCAAATAATTCATTTCTCCTTTCAAAATCACTCTTTTTAGAATTTTTACACATGTGTAAATATAACAGATTTACACATGTGTAAATGAAAAACTTACACATGTGTAAATTTTCTTTTTTTACGAATTCACGTAAATTTAAACGTGTAAATTAAATTTCTAACATTGTATTCGAATAATAATGATGAGTGTAGAAATTTTTTTTGAATTTGAATTGTTTTTGACCAAGTTCTCGTGATTTTTTCATTTGTTCTCACGGTTCTCACAATATTTAGCGTTCTCATTTAAACCCTCCCCTATATATATATATATATATATATATATAGAATATAGATGATGTGAGAAGTAGTAAACTATTTGAGAAACTTGAGAAACATTCTGGACCATACATTTTCCCTAAGCAAAAAAATGCAAAAGAATGGTAAAAAAATGCAATTTTTTTTTTTTTTTGGAAAAATCGCAGCTCTTTCTTTAAGGATTTAATTTTTTATTTTTAAAACAAATTTTTTTTTTGTATTTATACATATGTGTATATTGTTAATCTTTTGACTATACATATATGTATATTGTCAATTATACATATATGTATATACATGTTTAAAATTGAAAAATAAGTGTTATTTAGGGTTTAACATTAGTATTTAGGGTTTAGCATTAGGGTTTAGGGTTTAGCTTTATGGTTTAGGGTTTAGCTTTAGGGTTTAGCATTAGGGTTTAGCAATATTATTTAGGGTTTAGCTTTTGGGTTTAGCATTAGAGTTTAGCTTTAACTTTTGGGTTTAGCTTTATCTTTAGGGTTTGCATTAGGGTTTAACATTAACGGTTTAGCTTTAGGGTTTAGTTTTAGCTTTAGGGTTTAGCATTTGGGTTTAGCATTATGGTTTAGCTTTAGGGTTTAAAATTAGGGTTTAGCTTTAGGACTTAGCATTAGGGTTTAGAATTAGGGTTTAGTTTTAGGGTTTATGGTTTAGCATTAAGGTTTAGCTTTAGTGTTTATGGTATAAGGTTTAGGATTTATAACACATATTTTTTCAATTTTAAACATGTATATACATATATGTATAATTGACAATATACAAATATGTATAGTTAAAAGATTAACAATATACGCATGTGTATAAATCCAAAAAAAAAATTAAAAAAAAAATAATCCTTAAAGAAAAAGTTGCGATTTTTCAAAAAAAAAAAAAAAATTGCATTTTTTTCACCTTTTTTTTTTTTTTTTCATTTTTTTGCTTAGAGAAAATGTGTGGTCCAGATTGTTTTTCAAGTTTCTCAAATATGGTGGACTTCTCTTAGGATCCCTACCCTATATATATATATAGGGTAAGGTTCATGCGAGAACCACCTTTATTGCGAGAACCGCGAGAACCAATGTGAACACAACCTAAAATAGCTAAAAAAACCTAAAAAAAACCTAACTCCCCCCAAGCTAAAATGCTAAAAACTAAACCCCAAAAAACCTAAAAAAATCTAAAAAAATAAAAAAAAAAATCTACATTTTTTTTAATATTTTTTATGTTAAAATCACTACTTTTAGTAGTCAAATTTTTTTTTTCTACGAAAAGTAGCGATTTTTTTATAAAAAATATTAAAAAAAAATTTTTTGTGTGATTTTTAGCTATTTTTAGGCATTTTTGATTGTGATCACATTGGTTTTCGCGGTTCTCGCAATAAGGGGTGGTTTCTAACGGATCTTTGTCATATATATATATATATATTTATATGATAGTGCTAGTATGTTTCTTTGTACCCATATTTTCAGTAGAATACAACTTTCATTTTTTCTTTTTCTTTGCAAGTTATATATCCCACATACATAATACATACATACATATGTAATTTTTGTAGTGTGTGTTAGTGGGGCCTGAACCAACATTTGGTATCAGAGCCTAGGGCTCGAGAAGTGGGTTTGAAGATCGGAGGAAGCCACCCCCGCCGGCGGTTGTGTCGGTCGGTGGAGGGTAGTTGTAAAAGAAGATGTTGTCTCGTGACTTTTATACAGCAGAAGACGAAGACTGGGAGGTGGTTTATGTCAGTCGTTGTTGCGAAGAGTACCAGTTAGGATGACGGGGGTGACGGGTGAACACCGGTGTGTCTGGTAGCTGTTAGTCATGATCAAAGGAGTTGAAAGGGCTGTTTGATAGAAGATATTGTCGGTACCTTGGTCAGGTTGTTAGTGATAAGAGGAGACCGGCGTATGTGCGTGAAAAGCGGACATAAATGATCCGTCAAAGCAGGTGGCTTTGTTTTCGCTTCGTTTAGCAGTTGAACAAAAACCATATAAGCGGGTAGCTTTGTTTTCTTTGTCGGTAGAGTGGCCTCTTGAACAAGGGTGATTGGAGAAAGGTAAAGAAAAAAACACGGTGTAACATTATGGCGTTGGATTTCAAAACGGGTGGCTTCGGATTTGGCCGTGGAAGAAGTCGTGAATCCGTGATAAGTCAAGATTGTTAGTGAACGGTTCCAACGAGATACCATGTTACATGTTACAAGTGTGGTGGTTTTAATTTGGGATGAACCGGGAGACTTTGGACGTGGTAGAGGTGAAGGTCGCGTCTCCGGTATAAGTCGTAGTATGGTTCTAGAGGAGACGGTGGTTCGGTGTTGTAAGTGACAGGTGTGAACAAACCGATTAAGGGGGTGATTGTTGGATTAATCGGTTGGTTATGGATCATGGGTCACGGGTCAACGATTCACTAGTCGGGTCTAGCAAACGGGTCAAGAGTTGTTTGACCGAATCTAATTAGAATAATGGTAAGATACCCATGGTTTAAAGGTTGCACATGAGTTAATAAAGAATACGTGGTGTGTTGACTTAAAAAGTTGGAGGAAAAATAGCGTTTCATGTGGTGGAAGTCATGGGACATGGAGCTTTTACGTGGAGTTTATTTTCAGCACATGTTTTTATTTGTTTTGTTATATATATAGGGGAGAGTTATCTTGAAAACGCTAAATATTGTGAGAATTGTGAGAACGAATAAAAAAACCAATCAAAACCGAATTTTTTAATACAAAACTCATTGTAATAAAAATACAACATCAAAAAAGAATTTACAAAATCAAATAATTCATTTCTCCCTTCAAAATCACTCTTACTAGATTTTTTTACATATGTGTAAATATAACAAATTTACACATGTGTAAATGGCAAACCTACACATGTGAAAATTTTCTTTATTTACGATTTCACGATAATTTAAACGTGTAAATTTAATTACTAACATTGTATTCAAATAATAATGATAAGTGCAAAAAGAAATTTCGAATTTGAATTGTTTTTTACAAAGTTCTTATTGTTTTTTTTATTCGTTCTCACGGTTCTCGCGATATTTGGCGTGTTAGTGGGGCCGAACTAGACCCACAAGTGGATAGTAGCCCAACCTTACCACAGGGTGATGCCTCATTGGAACCCACAGGTCATTAGGGGTTTCACCCCTTGTAACACCAGGTTCGTTGGTGCCAAAGATGAGAATTGCTTCGAACAACATGAGTATGCTACACCTCCTTACTTGTATCAATGTTTATTACGATTCTAATCTGGCCTTAAGTAAATCAATCTAATCTAAAATGACTTGATAAGTGTAAAATCACCAGCATAAACACCATATTTACAACACAGAAGGTCAAGGAGTCATGGAATACCTTGTAAACTGGGCCATAACCACCCTCTCCAAGTTTGTTGTTCATTGAAAAGTTGTTTGTCGCTTTAAGTAATGCAGACAAGCCAAAATGTGGTAGCTCTAGATCTTCGTTGCCACTTCTATTCTCATGATCAAGTTCAAACTCGTTTTGGGGCATCCCTGTGAAGTGAATAATTCTTTTGAAAGAGCTAGTAATGCTCAATACATATATGTGACAAAATGATTCAGTAGGTTTTATACAATTTAAAATATATTTTGGGGGATATTTAAGTGTTCTTGTTATGTTTGGATTATAAAACATAACATGAACGGACAAATTTCTAAGTAGATAAATACTAGTTTAAACTACATACCTTGTTGATATTGCTTCTTCCTATTAAAGCGATAAACTAAGCATATTGAAACTAGGATGAAGAAAACCAAAAATGCTATGAGGACCATTACTTTTACGCTTATCCCTTCATTTGAGCTATTCCTGTTTTCTATTGCACTTGAGCTGTTCCTGTTATCTATCAAGTTTGTGCCAAAATTTAATTTAATGTTCATGTGATGATATTTTCTTATGAAAATAAAAATAAGAGTAAATTACAAAAATCATCCATTATGTATGTCACTTATTGCAAACTGTGTCTTCAATAATTACAGAAAACGTACTCGATGTTTGCAAACTCTTGCAAGTTATGTCCTTTAGTCCTAACTCAGTTAATTTTTGTGGTTAAATCTGAATAAATAGACCCCACATAAGGGTATTTTTGTGGTTAAATCTGACCAAATGGACCTCACATGAGAGTAAAATGACCAAAATACCTTCATGTCGGGTCCATTTGGTCAGATTTAACCACAAAAAATTAACTGAGTTAGGGCTAAAGGACATAACTTGCAAGGGTTTGCAAACACCGAGTACGTTTTCTGTAATTATCTAAGATAAAGAACACAGTTTGCAATAAGTGACATATATGTAATTTACTCTAAAAATAAATATATTGTTTTGGTTTACCTAATTCTGAAGGTGGCATGCGTATATAAAGAGTGTCCCCATTTTCAGAAAACGTTCGGATATCAATTAAGTCACCGAACCAGAGCAAGCAACCACTTCCAGCCCCTGAGATATTGGAATTTGTGTACGCAGTACATGAACAATTGCTCTTGCACATCTTCTCACAGTCCACAAGGGTCATGGTCTGGTTATACCATGACGCCTTAGTGTCGGGTAACTTCAAGTTAGAATATTTATTGAACCCATCCCCTGGTCCACAATCCAAAGGGATAGCACGTTGGCACCCTTGTGATGGATCTGCACCTCTCCACTGATCAGGAGATCTGGGTTTAAACCCCTTTAAACATTCACAAACCGGGGTATTGTCAATGTTGCATGTCCCAAATGGCCCGCACACAGCATACCAATCACATTGATCGTTTATGGGGGCCCAATAAACTGTCCAATTTTGTTTGCCATCATTCCATAACAAGCGATTTAAAAGACCATTTGGATGTAACACTAGACGCATCAAAACGGAAGTATTTATAAGATAATTCTCGTAGTAAATTTCTTTTTCATTAAGAACAAAGGTGTAGTTGTAAATAGTGTTCGGTCTCATATTGGGGAATCCGCTATACCTGAGTCCATTCCATGGACCAAGCCGGGACTTTATGTCTGGGCCGTCCATTAGGATCGCCTGAGGATAACCTCGGGTATCAATCCCATAAGAAAAATTACCGGAAGCAGGATCATCATCGGATTTCCATGACGTCAGGTGCGATTCAACCCCAGTAACCAAATTCTTGCCATACTTCATTCCGGGAAGAAAGGTGTCTGTCAAAAAGTCGAAACTTTGCCATATGGGATTTTCTTGATCACCTTGCTCATAAATTATAAAGTTGCCTGTATCTAGAAGCTGCCCAATCGGATTCAACACCGATGTTCTTGATGATTTCACTGACGACCATAGGATATTGCCTGTGGTGGCATCCTGGATAGTTAAAACTCCCAGAAGGGTGAGAGTTAGCTCGCCAGAGGTATGCGTGAGCGGTGCGTTCCGATTGGCTACCCATACAACGGTTTGTTTCGATATTTTCTTGTACCAAATCCCGACATAATGGTTCATGGAGTTGCCTGGGCTAAAAAAACCAAGTTCGAAGGTTTCCTGTGGCGAAACGATGGTTTCATTGTATCTAATGGTTTGGCTTGCAGATAGCGTACTATCTGCAGCATAGATACAAATTATAGGTGCATAAACTACAAGGAAGCCACAGATCAACCTGGTCTTGGTCACTCTTGTATCCTCCATTAACGTATCACTAACCATACTTTCATAATTTTGAAATAAGAACCTTTTTTATTCAGTTTTGAAAATAAAAACAAAACTCCGTTTTAGATGGACCCATGCAGTATCAATTACGCATATACATTTTCTTTCTTTGAAAGGGAATAGCGTTTGTTGTAAGTCTTTCATTGACATTATTCGTAGAAATTTATACGATCCAAAATAAAACAAATGTGTGTTTGTTATTCGTTAATAATCAAATCAACCATTTTTTGGAATACTGATATAATCCCAAATACTTGTAGCATGTACAAATGGATTACCATAAAGCTCTTATTCTCTATTGACTATATACAACTCACGACTGAAAACTCAAATCTTTTGTAAAAGTATGAAATTAAAGTCACGTAAAAAGTTCAAAGACTTAAACCCAAATCTTTTATAATTAATCTAGCCTATGGTGAAATGTTATTGTTGATCCATGTTTATAACGGCCATTTCAAATGGGATGGATGAATATCCTAGCTTAAATTAGAAGGGCTTGAATATCCTAGTTTTAAGCAACACTTGACTACATAATCACAATAATTATATGAACATACCAACATTACTTAAAAGTTATTCGTTTAATTCGCACAATAACATCCTAAAACTGCATAAAACGTGAAAAACTACATCATGTCATCGTCGTCTTCTTCTTCTTCGATGTTATAAAAATGTCATCATCAACGTTTGCAGGCCGCTTTCCCCTCAAAGCGAGATAGTCATCAACTCGGTTCAAAAACGACGAGGTTTGGAACAACTCGGAAACAAATTTCTACAATATTATATATCAAAACCCACATTAGCATACTAACATACTACCAACATATATATACCAAAGTTCCCAATCTTCTAAGAAAACTAAAACATAGCCCAACATTTACCAAAGTAAAATAAGATAGTTTACCTCCGAATATTGTTGTTGAGTTTAAGACTGTGCACCAAAGACAATCGAGGGCATATTTTAATAAAGTTTATGCCTAATCCCCTGTAATTCGGAGGTTGAGAACTACCACATTCTCCGGCACGTTCGTTTTGACCCATAATCTCCCGTTCTAAAGTCAGCTGTATTTTACAAAGATGATTATATATATAGTGTGGATCCTATGGAAAGTGTGTTTTTCCTAGAAAGTCTAGAAAGCGATCTAGGCCATCCAATGGGTGTGTTTAATGGTTGAGATCATCTTGGTGGCATTTTGGTAATATGTGTTTCTTAAAAATAGGATTATTTAATTAATCAGGGGTAGATATGTCATTTAGCTTGTTTTAAATATGGAAATAACTGTCATTCCATAAACCACCCCACATTTCTTGCGATTTTTTCTCTCTCTATCTCTCTCTCTCTCTCTCCCTTTCTCTCTCCCTTTCTCTCTTCCTTCTATCCTTGATGAAGAAACACAACATCAAGAAAACACATCGTGACAAATGTCACACATCGTACCAGCATGAATGGTAAAACACAGCGTCAAGAAATCCTCGAGCATTACCAGCACGAATGCTAAAACACAACGATATTAATCTGCTTGCTATTATAACACAATGTCAAGAAATCCTCCAACATTACCAGCATGGATGGTTAAACATGGCGTCAAGAAATCCTCCAGCATTACCAGCATGAATGCTAAAACACAACGGTATTAATCTGCTTGCTGTTAAAACACAATGTCAAGAAATCCTCCAGCATTACCAGCATGGATGGTAAAACACAGCGTCAAGAAATCATCTGGCATTACCAACATGAATGCTAAAACACAACTGTATTAATCTGCTTGCTGTTAAAACACAATGTCAAGAAATCCTCCAGCATTACTGGCATGGATGGTAAAACACAACGTCAAGAAAATCCTCCTTCTAAAACACAACTGTATTAATCTGCTACTTTTTTTTGAATTTACACAGAAGATTATTACCAAGAAGGTGATCATGTGTACCCGAGGTTCAAGGTTCTTGATGCATACAAAAGGGCGCTTGCAACGTGGACCCAATGGGTAGATGAGAACATCGACATCAATAAAATCGTCTTTTGTTTCGTTCACATCTTACTATGTTTCGAAACCACCATTCAGAAAATCATGGAGAAACAGTTTCCATAATCTTATGCATTGTTAGTTAATGAGAGATAAACTTCAAAAAATAAATAAAATGTCAAATTACCCAAGTGCCCTTTTAGTTAAAATCCCTCCATGCCACGTGTCACATTCTTATTGCTTCCTAGACTTTCTAGGAAAAACCCACTTTCTACCCAACTCCTCCTATATATATATAAAAGAAAAGTGTAAAATACAATACGGCTTAACGTACATCACGTACGACAACGTGCGTGATTAATGTTTTCCAACATGCGTGATTTGGATTTTTTAGTTTATAGCGTGCGTGATTTTTAAATAAACGTGCGTAATTATCTATCGTACGTGATGTACGTTAAGCCGTATTGTACATTAACTGGCCTCTATATATATATGTATGTATGTATGTATATATATAGGGTGGGGTTCTAGAGTGAACACTAGTGTATTTGTAAACTGAATGAACAAATCTTGGCCATTGATTGACATCATCAAATCTTGAT
Organism: Helianthus tuberosus; assembly: GCA_030545235.1. NCBI lineage: Eukaryota > Viridiplantae > Streptophyta > Magnoliopsida > Asterales > Asteraceae > Helianthus > Helianthus tuberosus. The sequence goes on along the minus strand of CM060411.1, from coordinate 59,024,608 downwards.
CAAATCCTGGCCATTGATTTACACTTGTGTATTGATAATCAAGGAATAGAATTAGTTCACACAGTTCACTATCAAGGTGGTTGTTCATAAATGAACCTAAACCCTATATATATATATATATATATATATATAGGGGAGGGTTATCTTGAGAACGCTAAATATTGCGAGATACGTCAGAACGAATAAGAAAACCAATCAAAACCAAATTTTAATACAAATCTCATTGTAATTAAAATACAACATAAAAAAAAAAAAGAATTTACAATATCAAATAATTCATTTCTTCTCTCAAAATCACTTCTATTAGAATTTTTACACATGGCAAACTTACACATGTGTAAATTTTCTTTATTTACGAATTCACGTAAATTTAAACGTATAAATGAAATTTATAACATTGTATTCGAATAATAATGATAAGTGTAAAAAGAAATTTTGAATTTGAATTGTTTTTGACAAAGTTCTCGCGGTTTTTTTATTCGTTCTCACGGTTCTCGCGATATTTAGCGTTCTCATTTTAACCTTCCCCTATATATATATATATATATATATATAGGGCAAGGATAAATCGAAAACCCACTTGAGTTGAGAAAACCCAAGAAGCTCAACATCTACCATTGATTTAAGTGATCAAGGGTTATGATCATTTTAAGTATATTTTTCTGATATTACTTTTAGTTTAATAATAAGCAAAGTACATGGAAGAGTATTAAGGGCATCAAAAATGTATCTGCATGTACAATGGTCTGCACCAGATCTCTCTCTCTTTTTCTTTTCAAACAAACACCAGATCTCTATGCAACCCTTCAAAACAAACACCAGCCCTCTCTTTCTTTTCAAAACTTCAAACACACTTCAAAAATTCAAACACACTTCAACATGTGATCTGCACCTCTCCTAGAAGAAAGAACTTACACCCATTTCCTGAAATTTTCACAACTAATCATACAAAACGATTTGGTGTCTTCTGGTTCTTCCACTTAAACGACTTGACAGACTAAAAAGGTAAAGTATCTTCCTTTACAAAATATATTCAAGATTTTTTTAAGAATAACAAAAAATGTATTTGATCATCCATTGAAACTACCAGTGTCGTTTTTTTTGTGGGTTTGTTTGTTTATAAATCCGTGAAAAAAGGTTCGGTAAGGGGAGAAAATGGGGTTTTGTGATTTTTTTGGGTTTTTTATAGTTATTACAGTTGAATAAAAAATATGTAAGGGGTTTTTTATACTTATTAAAGTTGAATAACAGATGCTTTAGGTGGAAGAACCAGAAGACATCAAAGATTTAGGGAAAACGGTGAAAAGTGTGAGAACGATTTTGGTGTTGTCACGTGGCATTGACGCTAAATTACACTAAGGGTAATATTGTCAAAAAACCCACTCACATGAACTGAGTGTTCAAATAAATCGCCATAAAAACACCCAATCCAGAAAAACGCCATGAAAATACCCAGTTGAAAACGCCATAAAACACCCAGTTCAGAAAAACACCATGAAAAACTCAGTTGAAAACGCCATAAAACACTCAGTTCAGAAAAAACGCCATGAAAATACCTAGTTAAAATGCATTAAAAACACCTAGTTTAGAAAAACACCATGAAAATACCTAGTTAAAACGCATTACAAATACACTAGTGTTCACTCTAGAACCCCACCCAATACATACATACATACATACATGCATGCATGCATGCATGCATGCATGCATGCATGCATGCATGCATGCATGCATGCATACATACATACATACATACATACATACATACATACATACATACTGTGACAACCCTCACTAAACCAGGTATCCGTACGACTTAATTAATAATTAATTACTGCTTAATTACTGTGCTTACTTGAACTTGTGGATAAACTGCTACTTGAATACTGATACATGTACTTACTTGCATCATACTTTGCTTGCTGTCACTCCATGTTTTGCTTACAGCACCTTTGTGACAAACCTTGATGCACCAAAAGCATAGTAGCACAATGAACGGATAACCTATTAAACATGCTGTCATAACTAGCACCAGGCAGGTACTGCCTCTAAGGCCTATAAGAGCCTGAGATAGTTTGCTACACTAGTGGTGAGTGTAGGGATATAAGGGTTGTAGAACTGCGTCACTAGGAATGAGATTACAGTGACCGGATGTGCCTAAAACGTACTTTAAGTACAAAAAATTCAGCACTTTAAATAATAATTCAGCATTTAGCTACCTAATAAAGTGCCAAAACATGAGGAAAATGTTACTAGACACTTTCCAAAGTGTCGGGAATAAGTTGTGTCACTAAAAATAATAATAACGACACTTTAAAGCTTTGTTAAGCACTTTAACGGATTACTATCCAACCAAACAACCGGACCTTACCCGGAACATAAAAATATTGCCATTTACATTGTTTATCTTTTTCTGAGCCAGTTAGAGTCCCTGAATACCCTAACACCCGCTATAACGCATAACATACTAATAACCGAGTTAACCTCCACACTTAACTAACTAATACTTAATGTTTAGTTGGAAACCAACCGGATTACCCCCCCCCCCCTAACGAATTTGGTCCCCTTGGGGGACACCCATGTCCTATTTTGATTATAATAATCACTAGTGTCTAATATCTATTAGACACATAATCCTTTGGATAATGATCCTATCATTTGCCTATAAGTTCAAGACATAACACATCATTATTTCCATCACTCAACTCACAACACACACTCTCTCTCTCCTCTCCTTGCTAAACTCACGGCCGAACACACCCACAACCATCCATCCATTTTCGAGTCTTGATCAAGCTATTCCAAGGGTATACAAGTGTTAAGGGTCTCACATAAGGAAGCTTGGTGCATTCGGAACGCGAAGGACCTCACCTCATTGCCTTTATCCACGCATTTTTCGACTAGTTTCTTCCCTAGCCTCGAGCTAGTAGTAAGTTGCTATAAACACACTCTTGAACTATTTTAAGGTGGTTAAAACGATATATGACGGTTAAAATTCATGAACATGCAAAATGATATGAAAAAGTCTACTAAAAATGCTAAATATGTTGGTTAAAAGCTTGATTGTTGTGTAAATCATGTAGGATTTGTTTTGTGTAATTATTTGGGCCCGATCTAGGTTGTGGTAGCTCGGATCATCGTTTAACCCGGATTGGTCATGATCATGGATCATGACATAGAGCTTGTTTAAGTGTAACAAGGGTTAAGTGATGAAACTCTACCACACGAGAAACTTGAACTTGTGTAAAAACGATTTTACTTACGAAGTGGTGTTTAAAACTAGTAGATCTACGGATCTACAAGCGGTATTTTCAAAGGACCGAGTGTCAAAGAAATCATATTTTTCTAAAGCCGGATCTTACATGAACAAGAATGAATTTTTAAACACACAAGTGTGTAAACACTTGTGTAACACTAAGTTTCGACAAAGAATTTGTTTTGTCAAATTTTACAAGAAGATGTAAAGATTTATTTTCTTTAAAAACGAGACTTTTACGAAACCGGATTGATTTATACAAAAGATCCACTAAAAGTAATGGGATTTACTTCATATTTTGGATAAATCACAAGTTCATGTAATTTATGCGATTTATATATATTTTGACTAGTTGATGCTTTGAACATTGTTTTGATTGAATGAGAAAATTGTTGGTTCGATTTATAAAAGAAAATGATACGCTTAAAAGCGTAGCCACCTCCAGTTACAGGGGAAACTCTGGCGAAATTTTTCCAAAAGCC
>CM060411.1:58785585-59020670 GCA_030545235.1 Helianthus tuberosus | reverse complement strand
AGTAAGTGTGCTTCAGCATCAACTTGAATTTTATGCAATAATTAATGGTATCGTTGTTCTCAAGATTCCCCTACTAATGTAATTGAACACTCAGGGACAGATTTGATTTAACTGACAACTAACATACTTTTTTCACAAAGAGTTGTGATGTTTCAACAAAAACATTGTGACTTGTGATGGTCTCGTACCTAAATAGGGAAGGTTAGGGGGATCAAGGTGGAGGTCAGGGGTTGCCCGGATACCCTTCATGGCAAAATACAAAAAAAAAAAGTTTGTGTTTCGGTTTTAGGTATTGGATTTTCCTAAGAAACAATTAGGATACACCTAGATAAAATATTAGAGAGAAAGGAGAAGAACAATGAAAAATTTTGAAGAAAAATAATGTTGATGAAGGCCCCTGGTCGGGCTCCTCATCTTGGGCCACTCTATTAGGCCTCCCCAAAAGGCCCATTCTCGCATTCTCAAAGATCCGGTGTGTAAGTAAAAGAGCGGGAACGAGAAAGCCCATCAACTCATGTCGTCTTCTCAGGCACAGACATTAAATGCCTACAACAAAAAGAGAAACGACACCAACGAGGGAAGTACGAGGAAGGTACATGCCTCATTAAATGTAAAGAGCACCCCGCCGGTGATAAGGGAACACGTATCCAGCATGACTAGAGATCCTTTCTAGCACATGGGAATACCGTTAAATTGCACTGGGATCCTCGCTATGTGATAAGCTTATCTTTCTATATAAGTTGCACATATGATCGTTGCAGTTATGCATTGAAGAACCTTAACTTTTACTCACACAAACATTTACTCGCAGAAGCAGCATCAATTTCGAACATTCTCTCAATCACATTGAATACTCTAACCTAGGATTCACACCAAATATTCTGGCAGCTCCATCACGCCAGAATTACCTTTCGTCTCCAGCAAGTTTACTTATTCTTACGTTGGAGCTTGGTCACGGATCCCCCCCCCCCCCCCCGGGGCCCTCCATGACGAGGCTAACGGTGTTTTGTTTTGTAGACTTGAAGGAAGATCTCTCTGAGCGTTGACGAGTCCCTTCAATCACCAACCAGAGTTAGGGGATTCGACATTGGCGCCATCCGTGGGACCTCTTTCAACAGAGATATCCTAACAATAACACTTATGTTTAGAAGGGTTTTCTTTCAAAGACGGCTCTCAGAATGACGACCCTAGCACTTCCCAACTCTAAAAATTTCTAAGGTAACCCAGACAGCAGAGAAGCAGGTCACTGTCGAGGATATCAGCGGTGAGTTCGAGGCCATCAACGACACAGAACCACCACTTAAAAAGAGCGACATCACCCTAGAGTTTTGTGTCTAGACACAAGGATGAGTTAGCTTGATGATTTGGAAAAAGTGGAAAGACTGGAAAGTTTACGATCGAGGTTTGTTTTTTTACACACCCCAAAATTAAGGTAACACCTCTTCTCATGACGGGAGTGCCAACCTAGACCCTTTAATAACCTTCATGGCGGTGTTCAAGCAGATGACCTCTGAAGAAAAAGTTGCGATAATGGACGAGAAGGGAGGTGACAAAAGAGTGATGGAGGTGAGTATAATGATGTACTAGACAAGCCCTTCTTGCCAAAAGAGATCAAAAGGATGATGGAGGTCTCAAAATTCACCAGACGAATTGCCGAGGCACCTTTGCCTCAAAAACTCAAACTGCCTAGTAACCTGGATAAATATGATAGGACCAAAGACCCTGAGGACCACCTCCAGGCCTTTAGGGGAGCCGGTCGGGTTAGTCAGTGGTCTATGCCCACCGGATGTCACATGTTTGTGCAGACATTAACCGAAGGAAACCCGTCCTTTGGTTTGATAGTCTCCCGGCAGGAAGTATCGACAGCTATGAGGACCTGTGTGAGAAGTTTCCTTAGGAACTTCCACCAGCAGAGGAAGGTGGTCAAGAACCCTAATGAGATCATGCATATCCGTCAAAGGGACAACAAATGGGTAGATCAATACATGGAGAGGTTCATCAAGGAGAGCATGAACATAAAGGGGGTACCCGAGGTAATGAAGATAAGCAGCTTCATCAATGGATTAAAGCATACTCAGTTATGAGGAAAACCAAGAAGCTCCTTAGGGCTGGCATCATGAAAGAAGTCAAGTATCCAACCTGGTCGCAAACCTAGTGATGGTAAGTAAAAAAGATGGAGGGTGGAGAATGTGTGTGGACTACAAAGGCCTGAACAAAGCATGCCCGAAGGACTATTACCCCAACCCGATATTGACGTCCAGATAGGACTCGCTGGCCCAATACCCCCCTAAAGTGTTTTCTTGGACGCATACAAGGGGTACCACCAGATTCAGATGTCCCTAGAAGATGAAGAGAAGACGACATTCGTAACAGATAAGGGGACCTTCTGCTATAACAAGATGTCATTCGGGCTCAAGAACGCGGGAGCGATCTACCAGAGGTTCATAAACACATAGTTCAAGGACCAACTACGGCAACACCTAGAGGTCTATTGGAATGACATTGTTACTAAGATCCTCACAGAAGCTGCTATGCTAGAAGACGTGGCGGAAATAATCAGAACCATGCAGGAAGTAAACATGAAGTTAAATCCAGAAAAGTGCTATTTTGGGGTAGAAGAAGGGAAGTTCTTGGGGGTAGTAGTGGACTAAAGGGGGGATCAAAGCCAATCCAGAAAAAAAAAGCAAGCAGTCGTAGAGATTAGATCCCCAAGGTCCCTCAAGGACATTCAGTAGTTAAACGGAAGATTGATCGCACTCAATCGCTTCTTGTCAAAAGTGGCTAACAAGACAATCCCATTTATGAAAGTCCTGAAGGATTGTTTACAAACAAGCAAGTTTCGTTAGAGCCAGGAAGCTGAAGCAGCCTTCCAGGAAATGAAGAAGCTCATGTGCAATTTTGCCTACTCTAGCCACACCCGTACCTAGGGAAGACATCTTATTATATTTATCAACATCCAAGACAACGGTTAGTGTTATCATGATGGTGGAAAGACAGGGCAAACAAATACCGATATATTTTTTCAGCGGCACACTCAAAGGGCCGGAAGAGAGATATCTACCTATGGTAAAAACTGACATCGTTACTAGTCTTCGTATCAAGAAGACTTAGAAGATATTTCCAGGTACACAAGGTAGTTCTGCTCATAGGACCAGTCCCTTCAAAAGGTTATGAGAAGGCTGGAGCTTTCTGGCTGACTCGCCAAATGGGCAAGTAGAGCTGGGGGAACGCACCATTGAGTACAAAGCAAGAGCAGGCGTAAAAAGGACAAGTCCTAGCACTTCCGTGTAGAAGTACCTAAAGAAGAGGAAAAAGAGCTCTTCAAGTGGAAGGAGCTAGAAGAACAAGAGAAAAGGAAAGAAGAGAATGCAGTGTGGAAAACCGCACACCAATGGGGGCATCTAGCGAAGAAGGTAACGGTGCAGGTATTAACCTCATCAGTCTAGAAGGAATTGAGCTGACCTATGCAATCAGGCTAGACTTCGAGAATACTAACAATACAGCTGAATACGAAGCCCTTCTAGCCGGGCTAAGACTGGCCAAGAGAATGAGGGCAAAAAACATCGAAGCCTACTCGGATTCACAACTGGTTGTTAAGCAATATAATAGGAAGTATGATGCTAAGGACGATACCATGGCCCAGTATGTGACTCGGGTGAAGGAACTCGATAAAACCTTCGCCACTTTCAAGCTGCAATACGTGCCTCGAGGGAGGAACAGGAAGGCAGATGCTCTGAGTAAATTAGCTTCTATGGCTTTTGACCACCTGGTCAAGGAGGTGAAAGTAGAAGTCCCCACCTCACCTTCTATCACGAACGAGGAAGTAGCTTCCGTCGAAAAAAACAAAGGAGTCCTGGATGACCCCCCATTACCTAATTCCTAAGGGACGAAACTCTCCCTAAGGATAAACCATTGGCCAGGAAAATAAGAGTAAAGGCACTTCAATATGAGATCATAGATGGCCAACTCTTCCGGAGGTCATACCTGAGACCGTCTCTAAAATGTGTAGATGAAGAAGAAGCGAGGTATGTGATCCAAGAAACCCATGAGGGTATACGTGGGATGCATTTAGGGCCCAAGACAGTCGTAGCCAAGGCGATGAATGCTGGATTCTATTGGAATCACATGTATGACAGCGCCCTGGAGGAGATCAGGAAGTGTGACAACTGTCAAGTTCATGCCCCACTGACCCACCGACACAAACACCCCATGGTTCCAATCTCTATGTCATGGCCATTCCAGAAAAGGGCCACTGATATTTAGGGCCTTACCGAAAAGTCCAAGAGGGGTTAAGTTTATGGTGGTTGCCATTGACTGTTTCACAAAGTGGGTAGAGGCCAAGCCTCTAGCAAAGATCACGGGTGAACAAATGAAGAGATTTGTCTTGGACAACATCGTTTGCTGGTTCGGGATCCCTTTGGAGCAAGTCAGTGATAATGGAGTCCAGTTTGTAGGAAAACCTTTCAGGTCCTGGTGTGAACAAATGCACATACAACAGGTCTTCACACCCGTCACTCATGCCCAAATCAACGGGCTAGTGGAAAGAGCCAATCAAAGCCTCATTACGGGGATGAAGGGAAGGCTGGGACGAAAATAAAAGGGCTGGCTGGAAGAACTACCGTTTATCCTGTGGGCATATTGGATGACTCCTAAGACCTCCAATTAAGAAACACCTTTTAGCTTGACCTATGGAATTGAGGCGGTCATCCCTGTTGAGATCGGCTCTCCCACAGCAAGAATGAAGCTGAGAGAAGCAGAAAATGAGCATGACCTCAGGACAAACCTCAACCTGCTAGATGAAAGGAGAGAGATCGTGGCAATAAGAGAAGCGGGATACAAGAAACAGATGGAAAAATACTATAATGCCATAATGAAGAAGCTGAAGTTGGTCCCAGGGGATCTGGTCCTAAGGGACAATGAGGCCAGTTTGCAAGAAAGCACCAAAAAGCTAGAATCCAAGTGGGAAGGGGCCTACAGGGTCAAGCGGGCAAATGGAAAAAGAGCTTGCAAATTGGAAACACTCTAAGGGAAGAGGTTCCAAGAACAAGGAACCTGACGCAACTTAGGAAGTACTACGTATGAAAGATCGCCCCTGGAAGCAGGGACGAGGGAACAAGAAGAAGACATGGAGCCAAAGTTCCCATTTTGTGAGGCTAGCGATGAAGAAATAGGTTCTCTCTTTTTGTATTATGCATGTATTTTGAACAAAAACATGTTCTGGAATATTACTCCAACTAACAGTAACGAATGGTTTGTTTACAATTGTTCAAGCACCTAAAGGCTATCAAAACATGGTCAAATAACAAGGCAACACACCATGACAGACGTGTCCAATGGTTCCGAACCTTACATATATAAAGAAAAAATAGTGTGTACACAGACATAGCAAAACGTGTCAAATAGCCCGGTCATGGGACAAGGACAAAGTCGACTAGTCCAAATGACAAACACAATTTACTACCACAAGGAGCAATCACAAACTGGAAAAACTGTCTCTTGTATATAAACAATAAAGTAAACATAGTCAAAAGACTATATTGCAAACAAAGCAAGGATGGAAACACCCCATCCAATATGATTTACAACTAATGGCCAAAGTAACAAATCAGGAACCAAAAGCCTAAAACACCAGGAACACCAGAGTTTCTCCAAGAGCACAGGTACCATGTCACAGCTGCAAACAGTTCCTTCAAAATAAAAAAGAAGGGGGCAACACACAGACACCCACATACAAAACCACATCCAAGAAGTAAACATTAATAACGAGGTACAAAAAGTAGCAGCAGTTAATAAAGTCCTAGAGGGGCCCCAACACAAAGGCCCCTAACCCACTTAAGCAAAAGTCAAAGTAGCAAGTAAATGTTAGAGAGTTACAACCATATCGAATATTGTTTACTAATGCTTATCAAGGAGAAGAATCTCTAGAAGGGGAATCACCGGAAGGGGGATCAGCAGCTGCAAACAAAGACTTCAGTTCTTGGAGAGACATGAGAGGGTTATCAGACAGTTTAACAAGAAGAGTAGGGGTTTGACCGGTGAACTCCTCATGCAGCTTGGGACTCTGCTTCTAGGCCTTAGAGTTGTAGCGGGGGGTCTCCTTCCTCCTCATGCCTTGGGATGAGAAAGCATACCCATCCTTCAACCACGCCTGATACCTTACATTGTGGTACACCTGATAGGTTCTCTCCAATGAACCCATGAAGTCTAGAGATTGTGTAAAGGCAGCAAGGAAACACCCAAAACCCTCGGACAGCAACCAATGACGCTCCGCTACTAGCTTCTGATTATCATCTTGAACAATTCCCAACTCAGCGTACAAGGTTTCCACATCAGAACAACACACTGAAGCAGCAGCCTTGTAATGGTTGACATCTTCAACCAACTGTTCCCTCTCCCTCATTAACTTGGTCTGCTCCTCATTCCAAGCTCTCTCATTTTCCTTCAATAAAGCCCCAGCATGCTGATAGGAAAAACAGTGAGAGAGAACACAAGAAAAGTATAGGAAAAACATAACTCCAGCAACAAGGGAAAGTATATGTCAGCAAAAGGAAAAGAGTAAAAAGGGAACATACCTCTTTATCTAAAAGACCTCTCTCAACACTAACTACACGAAATTGAAGTTATGCAGCAATGGTTTGTGAAGTCTTCAAGCGATCCTCCAAGTCCTTGTTCTCCTCCTTCAACGCTGAACGCGTTGCAACATGCAAGCACCCAGAAAGAAGCCCTCACATACAGCCATGCAGTACTGATCCTCAAAGATCTACAGATCTAACGCAGTGTTCATAAACCTCTGAGAAGGGGGAAGAGCATGTGACATGCAGTCCCAGGCAGTCTCCCTAGTGTTGATAACAGATGAAGAGGTTATCTTCTAGTTAGGAACATAAGGAGGAGGATAACCCTCGGCAAACAAGGGTGCCAAGGGAGTCCGGACCCGGAACAAAGAAGGGAGCTGAAATATGCTCTGACGGGAGGCCTGGTTAGGAGAAACATGGACAGCCTTAGTAAGCGCCACATTCACTTCCGAATCCTTCTGTTTAATCTTCAATGGAGCAGAAGTCGACAGGATAGCAATTGGAGCTTTCAAACTTCCCTGCAACAATAAAAAAAAAGAGCGGGAAAGAGGATAAGAGATCCAAGACTACACAAGAGCAAAGGAAAAATCCCACAACTAACTTACAGGAAGGGGTCCCAAGACAAGGCTTGAGATCGGCCGAAGAACCTTCAAATATTTAGATAAAGAAACTTTGGTGGCAACGGGAAGGGCCTCGGACATGGTCTAGGAAGCACGCTGAGATTTCTTGTTGCTAGTGTTCCGCAACCTAGAACAAATATTCTGGACCTCAGGAATAGCCTCGCTTGTACCCACAATCAGATCAGGCTTGCACTTTCGGGACAGCCGGGTCTCTAGATATTCATTACCACTACTTATGTCTTCAACTTGGGGAGAGTTCTGAGAACCATCGGACCCTTTAGGGGAAGCCCCCTCAAGGGAAGGAGTCCCATCCCCAGGGACCGCTTCAACATTCTGACCCTCTACATTAGGGGCCTCACCCCCAATAACAGCTCCCATTTCCTTATTCACAACACCCTCAACCACAAAGGACACACCCCTCGCATTAGCCTGCATCAAATTCCACAAAGACATATTTGCACAGAAGGATAAACATACGAATGATAAAGCAAGCAGTACATAAATCCTAAACAATAAGACTTAGTAAAACATCACCAAGGGAAAACTTACCTCTGCCATCCAAGAAAGCCCTAGGGGGGGGGGGTTGGGTAAAAGGGACGCAAACATCCCATCACCAGGATACCTTCAGTAAAGTTGAAAGCACGAGTAGAATGCTCATACATACGTCTCCACGGTGCATCTTCAACATCAGATAAAGGAGGAACGCCATCCTCAGCGGCAGGATCCCTGATAGAAAGGGGTTCGGATAACAGTGATGGAGAGACAAAGGTGAATCAATATTTCCACTCTTTCGGGTAAGTAGTGGTCGGCATGAAAGAATAACAGGGAAGAGAAATATTGACTTTCCTTTTCTCAAAGGTGAACCAGTCACCGTCGGACCGTAAACGGTAAAATCGCTGGAACAGTGGCACCGACGGCTCCCCGGCGAAAGCGGCACAAGGCAACTAAAATTGAGCGATCATCAGAAAAGCCAAAGGATGTAGTTGAGAAAGGTGAATCCCGTAATGTTTTAGAAGGCTCATTTTAAATGGCGAAAATGGGTATCGAACACCACAAAACAAGAAAGAAAGTGTGTAAAATCACAATCTTCTCCGACGAGCAAGTCGCCAGATCATTGGGACCAGGAAGACGTGGTGAGAGGTTGGATGGAATACGATAGGATGCAATGAAGGACTAGAGTTCCTCCTGGGTAATAATCGACGAGTCGAGGCTTTGCCCTTTCGACTCATGATTGGAGAAATAATGAAATCTAGTGGGAGAGTAAAGGGTGAAGTGCAGAGAAAAGGAAGAACGATAATTAAGATAATGAGCGGTTTCGAGGTTTTAATGGCACCATCAAGTGAGCGGTAACCGTCTTATCAAAGGTTCAAAAAATAACCACCAGATCCACACACGTGGAGATGCCTCTAACCCCTTGACCGTTGGATCATATAGATGTTGATGCCGGTACGTCACTAGGGCCCACTCATACAGTCGTAGTGTCGTAGGCTAGTGAGTCTAGGCCCACATGCGAAAATCCATGACCCTAGACTAAGGATGACTTGTCGACAAGAGCCCCTTAGTCGGGCTCCCCAAAAGGCCATTCTCGCATTCTCAAAGATCTGCTGTGTAGGTAAAAGAGCCGGAATAAGAAAGCCTATCAACTCACGTCGTCTTCTCAGCCACAGGCATTAAATGCCTGCAACAAAAGAGAAACGACACCAACCAGGGAAGTACAAGGAAGGTACATGCCTCATTAAACGTAAAGAGCATCTCGCCGGTGATAAGGGAACACGTATCCAACTTGACCAGAAATCCTTTCTTGCACATAGGAATACCGTTAGATTGCACTGGGATCCTCGCTATATGATATGTTTATCTTTCTATATAATTTGGGCATATGATCGTTGCATGTATGCATTGAAGAACCTTATCATTTATTCACACAAACATTTACTCGGACAAGTAGCTTTAATTTCGAACATTCTCCCAATCACATTAAATACTCGAAACCTAGGATTCACACCAAATATTCCGGCAGCTCCATCACGTCGGAATTACCTTTTGTCTCTAGTAAGTTTACTTATTCTCACGCCGAAGCTTGGTCACGGATCCCCCCGGGGCCCTCTGTGACGAGGCTAACGGTGTTTTGTTTTGAAGACTTGAAGGAAGATCTCTCTGAGCGTTGACAAGTCTCTTCAATCACCAACCAGAGTTAGGGGATTCGACAAATAACATCTCTAGCATGAGTTGTACAGACTCCAGAAAAATGACTCTTGTTTAAAACCAAAACATAATCTATATTATTTAGAATTTTCTTTTACAATGAAAAAAGTGTTTGGAAGTCCGGAACCCACGCAAGCCTATTATTATTTCCTATTATATCTATGATTTATAATTTACAGTTAAAGGTCAATTGTAACTTGTATAGCATTCAATAAATTTATTATCAAGTAACTTATTAATTAATTTACATATTATTTATTATTTTATCAACTTATTATTTATTAGATTTTAATTAAAACTTAACTAAAAAAGGATAAGCAGTGTATAGTTTTTAAAACGTAAGGGATGATTTTTGATATTTTAAAAGGTAAAAGACAATTTCTTAAATGTGGTATAAACATAAAGGTCGAAAAGTGTAACTTACCCTTTAAACTATTTAATACCATATAACACTTTTCGCCATATAAAAATGTTTTATTGTCAAGATTATTTATTACTAAAAAAACCTCAAACACTTTAACAAATATACTAAATTAAAGTTCGTGATGTATTATTATATTAGTACACTAGGTTAAGGCCCGTGTAATACGCGGGCTTCAACCAAAACCATATTATTTACTTTGAAATGAAATATTCAGTACAAACGCATACATTGGAAGAAACAAACAGAAAATTATTAAATCCCGGAAAAAACTTCCTTGTAGACTACATTTGTTGTTTTACTCGTTACATTCCCATCTTTGTCTACCTATTATTTTTGTTTAAATTTGATAAGTAACATGAGCTTGGTCTGGTAGGGTTGAATATGGATAATACCAAATTCTCATAACCGACTCAATTTTCGCTACCGATTCAGTGCCTACATTTTGCATTGTTGGTACGGGTATTTACCATCAAATACCAGTTTGTACTAGCACCGAACCGTAAAGTACCGGGTGTTTCCTGTACCAGCACCCATTTTTTGGGTTTCTCAGTACATGTATTTTCGATACCGGTTGGTACCGAGTTCATCCCTAAGAACAAACGCGTAAGAATCAAGGACAAAAAAAAAATAGATTACCTTAGACACTTCCCGAGCTCGATCAAATTATTTATATTAATTAGTTTTTATTATTAATAGGAAAATGAAGGAATGTTGGACAACCCAAAAGTTACACATACAAATTAATCTTCTATTTATGATCATGTGGGGTCGATATGTAAAATTACATATACATCCCATATTCCTACCTCTCATTAAAGCAACATTCTAAATGATCACAAATAAACAATACGTACAACAAAATTTGGGTTTCACGGCAAAAAATTATTTTCATACTTTACCTTCTGCACTCCCAGATTTAGTAGAAAAAGGACCGTCATATAATTGTTCCACTGGCTGTGAGATAAACACCAGTCTAATTTCAAACAAAAATAGGAAATCACTTTGTAATTATAAGTTGCAACCACATATCAATATGTATTTTAAAACAGTAAACATATACCTACCAGCCACATAATTCCTTTCCTGTTAGACCAAACGTAATGGAGCATTTTTGCCCCATTCCACACCCGCACACCGCCCGCGCACTTCGTGAAAGCCTCATATTTTGATTGGCTCGTGGTATGATTCACACCTTCTTACTTACCTACTTCTACACCATTCACCTCCAATTGGTTGATTTTGTTTTAAAAAATAATTAGGTAATTATGGTAAGGACTTGAAAGAGGGGTGAACCGCTGCACCCTTTTGTGGTTAAAAGTGGTCATGCTGATTGCTGACGTGGATGCCACACGTCTGAAAACGCCCACAGGAGGGTGAACCACTATGGATGGTGTTATCAAATTAAACACTTCCAACAACCTAAGAATCAAACAAAACCTTAGTATGGCACCACTACATTGCTCAGTTGGTGTCATGAACAAAATCCAATCCTACTAAAGTTCCACAAGCTATCAAAAGCATAAAGCACGTCACATAGCAAAAAAATTAATCAATCAACTAAACCTGAGCTGGCCGAACAGGAGACCTATCAATTTATGCATTCAACTGCTAATCTTTTTAAAACTGGGTCTTTGTAGTATATCTCAATGCAAAGGCGCACCAAGTGCAAAGTCACCTTTTGCATCTATGGAGGCTTATGATGCAGATTGGCATGACTGCAAGAGTGTGGACCCTATACCTAGTGTATAACATAATCTAGAAACCAACTTCAAGTTCCTAAATAACTAAACAGAATTACTACCTTGGTATAGGTCATGAATGAAGCAAGCAAGAAGCACACCCACCTTTAGTACGCATCGAGTTTTATTGCCAACAAAAAAAATTCAAAAAAGATTTTATTAGCATATTACAAAATCTGAAGTTTAATAAAAGCATGTGGCAATTTAATAATTACCATCGGTTTTGCATGTGTCAACTTTAATGCTTAAAATTTATTCAGAAAGGTAACTTATATTAAATCAAAGAAGGCATATGAGAGGAGTATTCCAAACCTGCCGAATCTCTTCAAATCTCTGTGCGTCTAGTGTTTTTAGGAACCGGTTCCTACAAAAACCCAATAACATCAAGATACTCATACACATATAATAAATACGACAATCGGCCCTTGAAAAGTCAATAACCGGATTAACCAGACACTACACAAACTTGAAGTCAAATTTCAAATCAACCCACCACAAAAAAAAAAAAAAAAAAAAAAAAAAAAAAAAAAACTGGCAATTATAATTAACTTACTTAAAATTTTGAGCTCAGTTGTCCTGTCCTGTGTATGGTCAAGCAAAGACCTATGTCAACAGCCATACAGCAAAAAAACTGGTACGAACCAACATCATTTTGCATCAAGAGAAAAATAATTTACCAAAACTTGGTCCCTAAAGACTCCCATTTGGATCCTCGACCCACTTCGAACAATCTGAATCTGAGTGGAAAGGATACATTTCCACCAACTACCGCATACCAGCCTGATCACAGGTTTTATTCACCATAAAGTTGGACTTACGCCACCTCCACTCCAACTTAATGACACCAACATCACCCTTTCAAACCTTATCCTGCAGGGTCATCTTCTGCAACAAATAAATGAAATAACTTTTAAGAAACGTGCATATAGTAATCGCAACAGAACAAAATTTCAAAAACAAATATATATTGCCCAAAAACATTATGTTACCATCTTCTTCCTCCTCACCATCTTCAAAATTAGCATCCTGGACATACTCACTCCCAAAAGAAGCTTTTGACTTGTTTCTAGACAAAAAGTTATGAGCGGCAAAATGCCGCTGTGGTATTGAATTATAACCAGCTTCATTATTTACTAACTTGTGGTGCATCAAATCATTTTGTTCATCTCCATCCAGCTCATAATAATCACCAGACAATATCTCATCAACATTTTGACCTTTATTTACTTCTGACAAATCATTGCCTGATCCGTCTTCAACGTTATAACCAGAACTACTTTTCGATTCCTGCCCTGAGTCAGACCCACGTCCTTGATGCATTGGTTGACAGTCCTTCCAAAATGTCAAACCGCATTTCCCAGATGTTTTCCTCGTAGTAGTAGTAGTAGTATTAGTATCAAATTAATCGATATGATAGGGCGAGGGTTATATAGCATCTCTTCTCCCACAGTGCTAACCTGAAAACCATTGGTTGAACCTACATTCCGTATGTAAATTGCCCAAAAAAGAAGTCTAAGCATGAAACCTTTGTAATCATGAACATGATAGTTGAACGTGTCCTTTGGCAATGTAAAGATCTAGACAGATGATAACCAAAAGATATTCAGTTGCATTTAAAAAAAAAAAAATCAAGAACATGATGCATATCAGTTCTTCATCTTTCAGTTGGTAGAATTGTATGTTCTTGCCTGTGAGTGGACCGATTCATATAGTTGCTTAGAACTTCCACCCTGCAACAAAATGGTTATAAAAAAAACTAACTATTATCGACCAAGTTTCCACTTATTAAAATACTAATTATACTACTTAACCTGAAAATCCGTTCTTCCACATCCACGTATTACCAAAGCATCACCATTAAATGCCATTCTAGGTTGAGGCTGACCAGGTCCATCACCGGTCAATATAAGATTCAAACAGATAATTGCAATTAGAATTCATAAAATTGAAGTACTAATCAGCAAATCAAACTCATCAATCATCAATTGAGCTTCCAATTGAACAGTGCAAACAGAGTATCATAATCAAGGCACAAAAAATAGTAAATTACTAATCGAAATTCCATTTATCAACAAACCCATAAACCTAATTCCATCTAAATCAGCGATCGAGCATATAAACGCAATTCAATAAAGAAAGGGGGTGCTTTTAACATTCAACCGTTAACGAAATCAAACGAATCAAATGACAGAATAGAATAATCGAAACACAAAGAGATTGCCATCGAGTTTAAAGTCTTGAACTCCGATGAATGTTGATTAAAACCTTCCGGGTTGCTCAGTAGAGGAATCGCCGATTAGGGTTGCTCAGTAGAGGAATCGCCGATTAGGGGGAATCACCGATTAGGGTTTCGGAGCAATCGTTTGATAGATTTTGATAGAACGAGAGAGAGAGTAGGGACCAAGCGTATCAAAGAAGCCAAAATCAATCCTACCCTTAGAGCAATGCCACATGTCCTCTCATTTGAGATATGCCACATGCATGCTTATGTGGCTGCTTATTTGGCATCAACCATAGGGTGACATGTGTCCCCCATGAAACGCTCTAACTTACGTTTATTCTTATTAACGACGCAGCGGAAAACAGGCCTTAAAACTTTCTTTCTTTACGAAATATATTGCTTACGTAAAGACTCAGTTACAAAATGCTTATCATTTACTAAAAGAATTAACAACATTCATGATAATATATTGCTACATATGTTACATAATCCAAGCTAGGTGACCGTTCTTCCCGTACAATCCTTGCTCCTTGACTCGATCTGTGCCAGCTCATCTTCGTTAATAATAGAGAAAATCCATGTAGTTCCTGCGGACATCATTTACAACTTAACCATTAGTCATCGACAACATCATACAACATTATTATCATATAATTAAAAACCATATAACATTCAATAATATAAACTTAATTCGTTTGATTATCCTCTTGAATTCTCTTGTTCCGAGTTCGACTTCAAGTCTTCCTGAACCCGATGTTATCATATCTGCATTACATTCCAATCTCAAGACAAAATCATTAGTATTCGTCAATATTCAAACGCATTGAACCCATTCCTACTTACATTCATAACAATTACAACATACATACATGCATCTCTACATTAATATATATATATATATATATATATACACTTACGAGCTCTTGATTACCATTATTTATTTATTTTTATTAAACTTATACTAGCATGTCAGAAATCACAACCTTCCATAATATAAATCTTATACACATTAGCGTACGTACTTACTCGTTCCTAAACACATTTGCCCATAACTTTCCTTCTCTAACACGTAAGCAATTCCATATTTTTATACTATGAGGAGAAACATAACATTTGTTATAAACAAACCATCATCATAAACAATGAAATAAGATAATCATTTGGAATGCGTAAACGTTTACAATCGAAACCGAGTGGTTAGGCCTACAACTCATAAAACATAAGATGGATTAGTCATACGTAGCTTAGAACGTGTTTGAACGAGTTCGCAATACGAAAGGAATTAATTAAACAATTTTTCGCGCAACAGGTACCCGTCGCGTCGCGCGACGGCCTCCGGCCCTTGCTGTCGCGTGACGCGACCCCCTATTTTTACCAGAATGATGTAGCTGAATGCTGCATTTTCCTGAACTTCGAAAACTAACCAAAACGTGCATAACTCTTTCGTTATTAATCCATTTTACACTATTCTTTTTCCTACGCATTCTTAAATTGATTTTCTATCATATGAGCTTGTAAAATAACATTCGGACTAAGAGCAATCTTAACTTAAAGCCTTTGGCTTTACATACTTGTTTTCAAGTATTTGACCCATACATATGTTTACTACTAAAACTCGCATATCTCGGACATTCCACAACCAATTTACTCAAAACTTATTTCTATTGTCCGTAAAACATGGCTTTACATTATTAACTAAAAATCTTTACCCGGGTCCTTAATCCTTACGTGTTTTATTATCGTTACAAAGCTTATGCACATTTATTCGACCCGTTCGTATTATTGTCAAACAACACTTTTGTTTAAGGTCAAAAGCTAAGTCTTTTGACCATTTACCTAAGTCCCCATTCCTGGTTAGCGCGCTTATATGTAATTCTACCCATTACCCGGTTACAATACCGTAGTCATTACTTAGACATCAATCGTCATATCAATACGACCTCATATTGTCCCGTTCGGTCTACTTAGCTATAATCACCGATTTCATACAACCATAACCATATTTAACCTCAATCGTCATCATGCTTAATTAACTAAACGCTACCTTACTTAAACAAAATAAGAAGTGATTCTGGAAATCACTTACCTTCTGCATCCGTATTTGCATTTGCTTCCTCATGTCCCCTTGATCCATTAGCCTCTCATGCTTCCATCCATCTTGACATGATTCATATACTTTCGTTTCGTTACATCCACGTTCTTGTTAGCATATAAAATTATACATAAGAACGACCATATTAATTTACATTTCACATTCGGCTTCCATTAATCATTTCAACAAGCATATGGTATACTCATAGTGAAATACTCATTTAACCACATGATCACTTAGTTACATGCACACACCATACTAGAAACCTCCATAATTCTACACTTGCACCAAGATCCTGCTTAGCAACGAACTATATTTAAACGCACTTCTCATGTTAGTTTAGTATCAAACGCCTCTTTATCACATTCTTTATCTAATTACCACTTTCTTGCATACAACTTCACCTTTTAACTTCACCTAGTCATTTCATCAAACAATTTGCGCGCGTACAAGTTTTTATACATAATGTACAAGTATTCTTCATACTTTTTCTTCCTAGTTCTTGTTTTCAATCATCTAAACTACAAAATATCAATTCAATTTGATACCATGTTCAACATAACTAACAAGGATTGATTGCACACAACATAATCTACCAAGGATTTGAAGAAAGGTTGGACATGGGTGACATACCCATGTCGCCATCCTCACCATCAATGGTGATTTCACCACTAAACATCAAACTACTCAAAACCATTATAATCCAAGTTTTATTCGTTGATTCTAACACCTTCTCATACTTAATTTCATATGAAATCAAAGATATATCACATAACCTTGCCTGCAAAAGTCATTAAATCAAAAACTATGACTTACCACATGTTTAGCAAGGCTAGATGATCATGTATTAAGGTCCATGCATAAGATTTAGCCTTGATTTCCATTCCAATTTGCTGATTTTTGAGTTGTTAGGGTTTTGTTCTTTCCCCCCCCCCCCCTTCTCCTGTTCTTCACGTCGCACACACACACACACACATCCCTGATGTGTGTGTTTTGTGTTAACCTTTTTTTTATGTTATTACTTTCCCACTTGCCCAAGTTTGGTCCCTCAAATATTGAACATTTTACTTTATGGTTAACCTTTGTAATGCATTCTTAACCTAAGCCAAGAGGTCACTTACATTCTAACTAGGTTAGTATTCCTAGTTATTATTATTTCACGCTATATAATAGAAGACATACTAGAAATTATAAAAATTCGGATTTTGGGGTGTTACAAGTCTACCCCCCTTAAAGGAGGTTTCATCCCCGAAACCTTTCTCATTCCTACTCTTACCTTTTAATTATACTCATTCAAAGTGCATAATACATACTGAATACATTCGAGATCTAGGCTAAAGATTTTGCTCCTAAGCAAACATAATTATACGCGGTGTTCATACCTTCTTGAATTAAGTAACTTACTTTCACAAACACGTAATAGGTCGGAAATTTATCCAGAGCTCTTATTAGTGTCATTACACTTTATAGTGCTTCTTCCTAGCACATTTCATTACTAACGGTTCGTTCATCATTCAGTTGGCTGACAGCTTATGTTTAAAACTTGTTCCTATCCTTCTTATTAATCATAATACCCTCATGTTTCTACTTATTTTAAATATTTCAATTCATTCCATTCTATTCATATATCATCTATGGTATTTCATTTTAGTCAACATAAATAAATCCCATCATTCCATTACTAACATGTCTTCTAATCATTTTCGTACTCATATGGGGGGGGGTTCGTTAACATGATACTCGTACCAAAGACATTCAATAACCAGTTCTTTCTCGTAATTGTAATGAAACTACTACTTCATACTCACTCATTCATATTAAATTCCATGGTTAAGCATTGTTCTACGTTTTCTATAGTTACTTTTACCAGGCATACCTTTACGTTAGGCTCATTCATATCAGTTACTATAGTTCTCTCACTTCATGCCTTACTTATTCTACATGAGTGCACGTGTTGTGTAAGTTTATCATACTAGAACTTAATCATCACCCGAAACTTTCACTCAAGGTTTTGAAACTTTCTTTTTAGTGATAAAATTTTCCTTCCTATGTTGACTGTTAAAAATTAACATTCCTTACCGTATCATACCTATCCAACATGGGTTAATCAATTTACTAACCTCGATTTCATTGCATAGATTAACGATCTGCAAACCGGATTGGCTCGCTTCTGAATGAGTCTGTGTCAAAGCCGGTTCGATCCCTTCCTTTCATGAAATGGGCTTCCGCTCATGAGCATCCTTCCAACAGTATCTTGTTCAAATGAACATGGCCAACAAGCCTAGCATCAAAATTAGCATTTTCCATCGGTACTTGTCATTATTACTTTCTTTCCAAATTTATTCTATACGGTGTTTTAAACACCCACAATTCTTTCATTTTGTTAATTATTTCATCAACCTTTTTGCAGTTTGACTTTTGAAGGTCAAACTGGCGTTTCTTAATTATCATGGATGTAATTAAGTACACGATTGTACTTTTTTTTTCATTCATTCTTACATACAAAGACTTTAATACATCCTTTCAGTACTTCTTGCAAAGCTTACCCTTCCCGTCCATACTAAAGTTATTGTTTGGGTCGTAGCCCGTCATTCATTTTGATCTGCAAGAGTCATTTAGTAATATATCTATCACGTAACTTGCTCAAAGCTTATTTCTTTCAACTAAGGTTTCTTATTACTACAATAGCTTTCATCGGTTTTACCTACATAGTAACTCAAATACTTCATGCTATTTTACTATTACTTGCTTAATAATTATCAACTTACTTTGTTTAACTTTTCAGAAGTCCATTTGTAAATATATATTCTGACCTAGTTTTTGCAATTACCCAGTTCTGACACACCCTTCTTTAGTCGAGCTATAAGCTCCTATTTAAAAAAAAACATAACCTTTGTACATTATCCATACCTTGCATTGACTATTTCCTTCCAATTTATGACATTGCATAACCATACATTTTGCTCAGCTACAAGTACAAGACTTGACAATTTAAAACATTAAATACTGGGTTTCAAATGTCAATCGCCATTGATCCGTATGAGCTATTTATCCCTCTCAAACATCTTGCGTACAACACATTCACATAATTATTTTTATATAGATAAAGGTTTTAAACATATCTTGGATAATACTTGCTTTAATAATATTTACTTCTTCGGTCCGTACTTACTTACGAATTCGGACTTTTCATTCCACTTTCCATTTCCTTCTATGTTTTGAATCCGTCTCGCGTATTCAAACATATCATTCATACTCTTCATTCATTTTATGCTTCGAATCCGTATCACGTATTCTAACATATCATTCATACTTTCTTTCTTTTATCGTATCATTTATTATTTCATTTCTTATGATACGTTTTAGTATCAATCTTCTACATTCAACTTCAAGTGTTGCGTCCCAACACTTCATTCCATATTCTATTTCATGTATCGCGTCTCGACGCGACACTCTACATCATATTTCTAGTGGTTTCCCACCCTTCTTTCTTAAGTTGATTCACATTCCATCGTAAGCTTAAACTTTTCATTCTCATCTTTCTTTCTTACATTTGATCCGATCCTTTAAGAATCGTTGGACCCCATTTTTACTAGTTTGACCGGACATAAGTGAGATGATTCTCATGTTTTCTCGAGCTTCCTATGCTTCTTGCGCACTGGCCAGGCCCGCAATCCACATACTAGCCTCGAGTCATCATGGGAATCATCATCTTATATCCGGGGAAAACATTTTCAGTTCGTGACTCATTTATTTAAATCCTTCTAAGGTTTCATTATTATCCTTAAAAATATACTACCTATCGGTACATACAAATTTTCTCAAAATTCGTGTACCTGAGATTCAATGCTTGCCTTATTACTTGCCTTCACTTCCTTGCTAGTCCGTGACTGCGTAACATCCTCATTGTCCATGCAGGCTCACCTTAAAACATCCATCATTATTAGTATCATTACACATATAAGTACTTGTATTAAATTTTACCTTTCGGTCTTGATCGAGTCTCGGATTGTACGGTCACTATTCACAGAGCACACGGGTTTGAGTTCAAGTACTTACCTCCTCGTACTTGATTTCCCTCAAACCATGGCTCTGATACCAACTTGAAACGCTCCAACTTACGTTTATTCTTATTACCGATGCAGTGGAAAACGGGCCTTAAAAATTTCTTTCTTTACGAAATACATTGCTTACGTAAAGACTCAGTTACAAAATGCTTATCATTAACTAAAAGAATTAACAACATTCATGATAAAATAATGCTACATATGTTACATAATCCAAGCTAGGTGACCGTTCTTCCCATACAATCCTTGCTCCTTGACTCGATCTGCGCCCGCTTATCTTCGTTAATAATAGAGAAAATCCATGTAGTTCCTGCGGACATCATTTACAACTTAACCATTAGTCATCGACAACATCATACAACATTATTATCATATAATTAAAAACCATATAACATTCAATAATATAAACTTAATCCGTTTGATTATCCTCTTGAATTCTCTTGTTCCGAGTTCGACTTCAAGTCTTCCTGAACCCGATGTTATCATATCTGCATTACATTCCAATCTCAAGACAAAATCATTAGTATTCGTCAATACTCAAACGCATTGAAACCATTCCTACTTACATTCATAACAATTACAACATACATACATGCATCTCTACATTCATATATATATATATATATATATATATATATATACTTACGAGCTCTTGATTACCATTCATTATTTTTTTTTTTTATTAAACTTATACTAGCATGTCAGAAATCACAACCTTCCATAATATAAATCTTATATACATTAGCGTACGTACTTACTCGTTCCTAAACACATTTGCCCATAACTTTCCTTCTCTAACACGTAAGCAATTCCATATTTTTATACTAAAAGGAGAAACATAACATTTGTTATAAACAAACCATCATCATAAACGATGAAATAAGATAATCATTTGGAATGCATAAACGTTTACAATCGAAACCGAGTGGTTAGGCCTACAACTCATAAAACATAAGATGGATTAGTCATACGTAGCTTAGAACGTGTTTGAACGAGTTCGCAATACGAAACGAATTAATTAAACAATTTTTCGCCGCAACAGGTACCCGTCGCGTCGCGCGACGGCCTCCGGCCCTTGCTGTCGCGTGACGACCCCCTATTTTTACCAGAATGTTGCAGCTGAATGCTGCATTTTCCTGAACTTCGAAAACTCAACAAAACGTGCATAACTCTTTCGTTATTAATCCGTTTTACACTATACTTTTTCCCACGCATTCGTAAATTGATTTTCTATCATATGAGCTTGTAAAATAACATTCGGACTAAGAGCAATCTTAACTTAAAGCCTTCGGCTTTACATACTTGTTTTCAACTATTTGACCCATACATATTTTTATTACTAAAACTCGCATATCTCGGACATTCCACAACCAATTTACTCAAAACTTATTTCTATTGTCCGTAAAACATGGCTTTACATTATTAACTAAAAATCTTTACCCGGGTCCATAATCCTTACGTGTTTCATTATCGTTACAAAGCTTATGCACATTTATTCGACCCGTTCGTATTATTGTCAAACAACTCTTTTGTTTAAGGTCAAAAGCTAAGTCTTTTGACCATTTACCTAAGTCCCCATTCCCGGTTAGCGCGCTTATATGCAATTCTACCCATTACCCGGTTACAATACCGTAGTCATTACTTAGATATCAATCGTCATATCAATACGACCTCATATTGTCTCTTTCGGTCTACTTAGCTATAATCACTGATTTCATACAACCATAACCATATTTAACCTCAATCGTCATCATGCTTAATTAGCTAAACGCTACCTTACTTAAACAAAATAAGAAGTGATTCCGGAAATCACTTACCTTATGCATTCGTATTTGCATTTGCTTCGTCATGTCCCCTTGATCTGTTAGCCTCTCATGCTTCCATCCATCTTGACATGATTCATATACTTTCATTTCATTACTTCCACGTTCTTGTTAGCATATAAAATGATACATAAGAACGACCATATTAATTTACATTTCACATTCGGCTTCCATTAATCATTTCAACAAGCATATGGTATACTCATAGTAAAATACTCATTTAACCACATGATCATTTAGTTACATGCACACACCATACTAGAAACCTCCATAATTCTACACTTGCACCAAGATCCTGCTTAGCAACGAACTATATTTAAACGCACTTCTCATGTTAGTTTACTATCAAACACCTCTTTATCATATTCTATATCTAATTACCACTTTCTTGCATACAATTTCACCTTATAACTTCACCTAGTCATTTCATCAAACACTTGGCATGCGTACAAGTTTTTAAACATATTGTACAAGTATTCTTCATACTTTTTTTCCTAGTTCTTGTTTTCAATCATCTAAAATACAAAATATCAATTCAATTTCATACCATGTTCAACATAACTAACAAGGATTGATTGCACACAACATAATCTACCAAGGATTTGAACAAAGGTTGGACATGGGTGACATACCCATGTCGCCATCCTCACCATCAATGGTGGTTTCACCACTAAACATCAAACTACTCAAAGCCATTCATAATCCAAGTTTTGTTCGTTGATTCTAACACCTTCTCATACTTAATTTCATATGAAATCAAAGTTATATCACATAACCATGCTTGCAAAAATCATTAAATCAAAAACTATAACTTACCACATGTTTAGCAAGGCTAGATGATCATGTATTAAGGTCCATGCATAATATTTAGCCTTGATTTCCATTCCAATTTGCTGATTTTTGAGTTGTTAGAGTTTTGTTCTTCCCCCCCCCCCCCCCCCCCCTTTTCTTGTGTTCTTCACGTCGCACACACACACACACACATCCCTGATGTGTGTGTTTTGTGTTAACCTTTTTTTTATGTTATTACTTTTCCACTTGCCCAAGTTTGGTCCCTCAAATATTGAACATTTTACGTTATGGTTAACCTTTGTAATGCATTCTTAACCTAAGCCAAGAGGTCACTTACATTCTAACTAGGTTAGTATTCCTAGTTATTATTATTTCATGCTATATAATAGAAGACATACTAGAAATTATAAAAATTCGGATTTTGGGGTGTTACACCTCAACGGTTTGCTTTATTAGAGATATAGATATCAGAAGATTCATAAACTTATGTTAGGACCCGATTCAAACTATGTTAGAAATTTTTAGGTTCGCTTGTATGAAATTGAAACATCTAAAACATTGACTGCTTCATACTAACAAAATCCCGGATCTACTGTTACAAAAAAAAAAAAAAAAAATTGCCCCATTTTATTAATTTACGG
Organism: Helianthus tuberosus; assembly: GCA_030545235.1. Classification (NCBI taxonomy): domain Eukaryota; kingdom Viridiplantae; phylum Streptophyta; class Magnoliopsida; order Asterales; family Asteraceae; genus Helianthus; species Helianthus tuberosus. Next base: position 58,997,474 of record CM060411.1, on the reverse strand, counting down.
TAAAAACAATATGATGCTCCTAAATTCGTCACTGGAGAAGTTCTTTGGTCTGTTTTATATATATATTTATACTACTTTGGGAACATGTTTTCATACTATAAAGGAAACTCGTTCTTGTGTTTTGTCTTTATTATATTGTAAAGATTTGACAACCCAAGCAAAATCAGTTTGAATGTGATGAGGTGATTGAGGTCATGATTCAAATTGCTATCTGAGCAGTTTCGAAACTTTAAATACCTACACTTCATTTGTTACACTAAGATGATTCTTAAAAAAAATACACATATAATTTCTAAGAATACATGGAACTACAAGATGATTCTCAAAGTTTTAAAAAAACGTTAACTCATATAATTCTAAGTCAGAATACATGGTAGGATGAGCTCATGAGCAGTGTTGCGACATACTCCCTTGGCACGTGTTTCCTTGACTTTTATAATTTACTAAACTAATAATAAAATGGTTTTATATCTTCCAATGTATTAGTTAAATATCAAGCTATAATAACTCACCAGTAAGCCCTTATATATAAGTTGATGTAGGAATAAGTTACTAATAACTGTATTATGCTCCATAACAATATTTGGATGGACAATATAGTCCTTTGTGAATCTATAAATATGGAGACTTATATAATAATTGTTCTCTTATCTAATATACATAATATCACGATAATGTACATAATATCGCCATAATAAGTTGGACATCAAAGGAGATTAGAGAATTATATAATAGCATCATCCTCAAACACTAAATCAAATAATTCAATTCGTAAGTATCGTTTCTTCTTTGTCTGTTATTTTGAAATAATCAACATTCAAAACAACTTGCGTGCCACATAGTGGTTGTGGACAAGTTCGATCACATTCATCAACTAAACCACAATTGATAGGAATTACATGCTCTTGTTTTTGTTTTTTTGTGATAAAAAATAGTGTATTGTGATTTGCTAAACAATTACAATAGAAAATAGTTAAATGAAACAAGTCATAAAACATGCCATCAATTTGTTATGTTTTAGGGTGTACTTGAAGATGGACAACAAATAGCAGTGAAGCGGCTAGCCAAAACATCCACTCAAGGACTTAATGAGTTCAAGAATGAAGTCATCTTGATATCTAAACTACAACATCGCAATCTTGTCAAGCTTTTGGGATGTTGTATAGAGGGAACCGAAAAAATGTTGATTTATGAATACATGCCAAACAAAGGCCTTGATTCCTTCATATTTGGTAAATGAAGTAATAAGAAAAAAAAGTAAAAAACATAGAAAAATGTCACATCAACGACTAACATTTATACTATGCACAGATAAATCTCAAAGCGAACTCCTTGATTGGCCTACACGTTACCACATTATTAATGGAATTGCTCGCGGACTTCTTTATCTTCACCATGATTCCCGGCTTAGAATCATACATAGAGATTTCAAAGTCAGTAATATTTTGCTCGACATGGATATGAACCCGAAGATATCAGACTTTGGCATGGCTAGAACTTTTGGAGGAAAACAGTTAGAAGCAAACACAAACAGAGTGGTTGGAACATAGTGAGATTCATTTACCTAAACTTATTTTCAATTTATTTTGGGAATCACTTAAGTTAATTTTTTATTCCACACAGTGGCTACATGGCGCCAGAGTATGCGGGAGATGGCATCTTTTCGACAAAATCAGACGTATATAGCTTCGGGGTAGTACTGCTGGAAATTGTTTGTGGGGAAAAGAATAGAGGATTCATCCATAAAAAACACAGTAACAACCTTATTGGACATGTAAGTTTTGACAAATACTTTTGAAAATTCAAATTGTCATCCATAAAAAACACAGTGATAACCTTCATATCTGTGTTTTCAGCAAAAGTTTATCAACTTACAAAATACTGATAAAAAAAAGTAGTTTAGTTCTAAAAGTACTGAATTTAATACAATTATTCTTTAATATATTGCGTCCAAGGTTTATAGCGTGGTTTAGATAATTTATATGACTTTTATTTAATATATAATTTATATTTTTTAATAAGTTACAATATTCCACATTTAAAACAATATATAAATATATGGTTATTGAAAACGAGATGTAAACAATTTATATTATTTTTAGTCACGTATTATCCTAATAGCACCTTACTTTTACCATAATTCGGATTTCAATAAAATTATTGAAAATTCAAAATTATATCAAAATTGGATTTTCAATAAAAGTTATATCAAATACGCAAAAAGATGAAACGAAATTGTATTAGGTTTTTATAGATGTTGAATTATATCACGAATGAAATCATAAGAAAAGAAAAAAAATTAATTTCGGTGAGGGGAACCTGGATAAATAGTTTTCAAATTAAATTTAAGGGGTATTGGATTTTCATAATCCCAAGTTTCACTAATTGGCCGGTAATAATCCCAATTCAAAAATTGCGTACAACAGTCCCAACTTGTAAGATTTTGGCCACCAATGATCCTTGTCTAACTGGGTTATAACCTTGTTGGGCTGGTGACCTGCAACTTATTCCGGTGACCCGTTTTACCCCTGAAACCACCAAACGAGACCGCCACCAATCATCTCCGACCTCCTGTAATCTTCTCCGCTTCTCAAAAGTTTAAAATTTCCACCATCTACGCAACTCCGGTGACCTGCAACTTATTCCGACGCCTTCTTTACCCCTGAAACCACCAAAGGAGACCACCACTTGTCATCTCCAACCTCTAGTGACCTTCTCCGCCGTCCAAAACTTCAAAAAACTAACTGGGTAATAACCCAGTTAGACAAGGATCACTGGTGGCCAAAATCTTACAAGTTGGGACTGTTGTAAGCAATTTTTGAAGTTGTTATTATTACCGGCCAATTAGTGAAACTTGGGATTATTAAAATCCAATACCCCTAAAGTTAATATTATACTAAAGTATTTTTTTTTTCTCTCCAAATTTTCCTTACTTTTAGAAAAAGTTGAATTTCGAACATGTTAACTTTTTCTTTACTCGGTGAATAACTTTAAAGATTATCTAAATTAAAAAAATTATGGTATCTTGAGTCAAAATAAAGTTAGTTACATAAATGGAAATGGGATGTAATTTGCCTTTATGAAACAATGAAAGATAAGACTTGTATTCTTTGAACTCGACAGGCATGGGGACTCCATAATGAAGGAAGTTCATTACAGCTAGTTCCTCAATGCCTAGGTGAATCAACCAATGTGTCTGAGATACTACGGTGTATACATGTTGGTTTGTTATGTGTTCAACGTCATGCAGTAGATAGACCGACCATGACTTCCGTGATCCTGATGCTGGGCAGTGAGGGTCCGTTGCCTACACCCAAAGAACCCGGTTTTTACATTGGAGCATACATGCAAGATACTGCACAATCTTCAAGCTCGTATGGAATGAATACCAACAATGAAATAAGTATTACAACGTTAGATGGTAGATGACATAATTGAAACGTGGAACCACAACAATGTTGTTGAATAACGTCTTTCATATATGATCAATGATGATACGAATCTCTTTCTATTATCTTTCATATATTATCAATGATGATACGAATCTCTTTATAAGTAGTCATGTTACAAATGTTAGACAACGATGAAACTTTGAGATAATAAGAAACTAAAGAGATAAATTATCACATAAGAGATATCTCTGAGATCAATCATATCAAAGTATGTGTAAACAATGCTTCAAGTTATGTAACACATACTTGTCAAAAGAATTTCATCTATTTAAGCATAAGTTTGTTTTAGTAGCTCCCACTCATTTTAAGGTAAGTACATTATTCTTGATGAAAATAATTGCATTTAAATTTCATTTTATTATTTTGATGTTTGCATTAACTAATACATGGATTTTATTGACTTACAAACTAAGTGTTCTTAACCTCCGGTTGAGAACTTTCAGGTTGTTTTATGAACATGTAAATATGTATATTATTACGGAAAGTTGTTTTAATGTTCATTTAATGTAGCTCTAAATTACGGTAAATTACATTTTTTGTCATTTATGCTTGTATCGGATTGCAATGGATGTTCTTTAAATTCAAAAATTACAGTCACAGTCATTTCTTTGTTAAAAGCATTACACCTTAGGTCCTCTAAATCTAACTGGTCAATTTCAAACGTTAAATTATATCATGTGCACCTCATGTGAGGGCATTTATATCTTTTTACACCCTTTATAGACCCCTCCCCCTTTCTAACAAAAAAAAAAAAAAAAACAACAACAACAACCCACCACAGCCTTGGCCACCACCACCACCGTCGTCTGCAACCACCGTCGCAACAGCCTGTATAATCTTTAACCGGCATCATCTTTATCTCATATAACTTTCTCTTGATCTGGCACCACCGTTGCGGTTTGGTGATGTAAACCCTAGTTTCTCGATCAGGTACAGAAATGGGGGAGCAAAGATTAAGGAAAATGTCTACAAGGAAGAGCTTTTTGACTAGGAGGATGAGGACGAGAAAGCCACTGATTCCGCTGGGGTTAATGTCAACAACAAAGCCGTTAAGAAGTAAGCTTAATTTTTGTTCTTTTTATGTTACTGGTAGGGTAAGTTCTTGAATCGTTATGTTCTTAATCCGTATAGATCTTTTTTGTCGTATATATTTTAGGTTTTTGATACACTTTAAAAGTTTTTGATTTGGAAAGATGATTGGAGTAGAGATCTCAGTTTATTGTGTTAAAATAGAAAGGAGTTTTAGTTTATTACAGTTTATTCATATGATTTTTTATTAAAAAGGTGGATTTTTGATCCATATGATTTTTTTGTTAAAAAGTTGTTTATGGTAGAATTAAGCTGTAGGGATAAGGGGATTTTTAGATATGGAGACTATTAACCTTTTTGCATTGACTGGCTTTTGTTTAACTTATCTTTGATGCAGGGGCATTCATAGTTCCGGATTCACATATTTTCTTTTGAAGCCAGAGCTACTTCGTGCTATTGTGGATTCAGGATTTGAAAAACCTTCTGAAGGCATTTGAAATATTGTTTTCATTGAATATATAGTGGGTTGGTGGTGGTGAGGGTGGGATTTGGTGGTGAGGTTGGAATTTGGTGGTGGTGGTGGTGGTAAGAGAGAGAGAGGGAAGGAGAGAGAACTGAGATTGATACAGAGATTGAGAGATTGGGGTTTTTTTTTTTTTTTTTTTTTTGTTTAAGGGTAAATTACATTTTTCGTCCTTTATACTAGTAAAATTACTAATCTACCCTTTTGTGCAAGGCACATGTCATACTTAATTTTGAAAATTTTAACTAGGTTAGGGCCAAAGGAACTAGGGTACAATGGTTTTAACCAATAAATGATTGTGACGGTAATTATTGAAGTTAAAGGGTATATATTGTAATCCAATACAAATATAAAGGATGAAAAGTGTAATTTACCCTCGAAATTATTATAAGCTATTTGAACATTGATTATCCTCAAAGAAATCTTTTGTAACACGGGTAAGAAGATTCTTTGATAATTTATTTTCTCATGAATATAACCTTTAATAATCAATCATGCTTCTTAGTGTCTTAACGTTTGTATTAGGATTTAGTTTAGTGATGAACACTCTCAGATAATTCAACCAAATTACAAACATTATGCTAACTTATAGAGTCAGGTTTGCTAATAAAAGCTTTAATCCATACGAAAAATTGATTGATGCTAACGGTTTAGTAAGAGAAGGTGGGATTGGTAAACATTCCAATATCCATTTCAACTTTAATTAGGGAGGTTACATAATCATCAAAGTTAGTAGGTTTTTAAACCTATATGACCTCCTGAGTTGATTATTGGGTTATTAGGGGTTTCAGTTTTACGTACTAGCTCTTAGTTAGGCGGCTATCGCTTTCAGATATGTTAGATTCTATATATGTTACAGTCGGTGCAGTATGGTGTACAAGAGGTGTAAGCGGAGTTAAATTTGGAGTAAAATTTAATGACCATAGTTCTCGAGATTTAGTGTTCTCGATATTATGAGTTCTTGATAGGTTGAGTTCTTTATGTTTAAGTTCTCTACATGTGTGAGTTCTCTAGTTTATGAGTTCTCTACATTTACAAGAACATCCACAATGAATTGTCTTACTCTATCTCTATAATTACACTAAAAACACAATTTTTCTCTCTTCTTTTCAATTACATAATATTTTTTATACTTTTATCATTACAATTTCTCTCTCCTCCGCTCACAACCACTTTCAAAAAATATTAAAAAATTATAGAGGTGAACAGTATCTCCTCCAAATTTACTAGGGAATAGTAACTTTTTCTCTTTTTCTTTCTCCTCTATTCACAACCATTTTAAAAAATATAGCGGTTACACTCATATAAATATGGATGCTTCATTGTAGGCTTTATTGTGAATGCTCTAAGTTCTCTACTTTCTGAGTTCTCTGTAAATGCGAGTTCTCTACTTTTATGAGTTCTCTAGATAATTGGTCTCTAGAAAATGAGTTCTCTAAATAATGAGTTCTCGGTAAAAATTTTAACATGCAAACCTGATACCGTGAAACCATGAATTTGATCCAATAAGGCAGATTCAGCCAATTTTAAGAGATTTTAATTTGAGTTCCCTTAAAATGGTCTCTACTTTTGAGTTCCCTTAAAATGAGCTCTAGTTTGAGTTTCCTATGAGTTCTCGAGTATAAGTGTTCTTTAGTTTTATGAGTTCACTTAAACCAAGTTCTCTTAAAATTGATGGAACAAAAACTTAGTTCTCTTAAAATGTATGGATCAAAAAATCTGAGTTCTCTTAAAATTTGAGTTCTCTTAAAAATTTATTGAACAAAAGATCTGTGTTTTCTTAAAATTGAGTTCACATAATTTGAGTTCTCTTAAAACATTATAGAACAAAAATATATGACCTCTCCTAAAGTGATGGAACAGAAACACATGAACCAAAAAAAACACATGTTTTTTTTTTTCCAAAAATCATGGACCTTGTGATAAGGGTATAATTCAAAAAATCATTTATACGGTTATCTTTATCTTATTACCTAATTTAAATCTATTACGATTATCCATATATTTCAAAATCTTTCAATTAATCCAAATTAAGGACTATTCTTATGAAAATGAGGAACATCTTCGAAGAATCTTTAGTCAATTCTGTAGGTCCACTCGGAGGATCAAGTTAACTTACTTCCTTGTTCTATGACACACCCGGAAGTGCGGAATCCAAGCGGGTATGTAAACCAAGCCAAAGAACACACAAACGCACAAAAGATTCAACGTTTAAAGCTTCAAGTGTATTAAACAGAAGAGTTTGGTTACAAGAGATAATACAAAAACTACACTCAAACTCTCTGTGTGGTCTATCATCTAATTGTGTTACAAGTCTCCTTCTATAGCCAAACATTCAGTACATTACGAAACATTGTACTAGCCAATGGATAAGGCCCACGAAATACCCAAACCCACGAAAGATGTGGGATCTTTCGTCCCATACTCAAATCAATGAAAACAAAATAAAGTGAACAAGGTTCTTCGTGGGTTCCATTTGGATGAATAACCTTATGGTTTTTGGGCTTCAGTCTTTCGTGATGTTTGGCCCAATAAGCATGTAAATATTCGATCACATTTGCATGGCAGGTTATTAATTCTTGCATGCATTGGTCAAAGGACATGACATCATCATGGTGATATCATGGTGATGTTAGCTGGTGGCTCTTCGTGCTTCGTGTGTCGATCGCTGGGTCGCACGACGGAGGAATGTCGCGACGTCGGGCTCAAACCAAGTTGAGCCGAGCCGAGTCGAACCGAACCGAACTGCATCCACAAATATGCATCAACAAACTCCCCCTTGGATGCTTGATGTGTGTAAAATGCAACATATAAATTACATCAAATGAGGCATAAAACTAACCCTTTTTAAGTACTAATGTTGGAAAAAGAGTGTTTTTGTCTTTCTTTTGTATTTTCAGGATTAAATGAGCTCAAATTCACAAAAGAAGCAAAAAGACAGCTAAATCCAACATAAATACAAGAAAAGGAACATAAGTGGACTGCCCGACCCCTCAACGGCATCTTCCCAAGCAAAATAGAGAAGGCAGAAGACTGAACACGCCCCGTGCTCAGCCAGCACGGGGCCGTGCCCAAGAAGCAGCAGAAAAGCCAAACCTATAGAAGCTTCTATTGCCCACCACGGGGCCGTGTCCAGTGAACACGGGGGCGTGGCGAAAGTACTGCAGGCGCATTAATTGTAATTGCGAATTACAATTAATGAAGGGAGAGAGTGTCAGACAGGCACGGGGGCGTGTCCAGCGGACACGGGGCCGTGCCCAGCCTTCTGTTCAGCCTATAAATAGGAGTGCTTGGTTTCATTTCAACTGATCCCTTGGCACACCACCTCTCTCACACTTCATCCACCACCCACCACTATCACAACACCATCATCCACCACCATCATCCATTGTCCATCGTAGAGTGTGTGAGTCGTCTCGGGATCCAAGATTGATCGTAAGAGTTCTTGACAATCAAGGCCATGTTTGCCTAAGTCTCTTACATCACTTGGTGAAGACAAAGTGTCTAGTATAATACTTTTTATTTCTAATCTTTTGCACTTTTTATTTGGTTTTGTATTAATGACTTTAATAACTAGTTACTTATGTTGAAGGTGATCTTTCCTTATCGTTTGTCGGTGGTGTCTTGGCATTATTTTACTGTCTATATAAAATAAAAGATTTTCACCATTCATATCTCCACGGTCTATATGGAGGTATGTTGGCTACCTGGTCGGGGGTTAAGGGAACGGTTTGGTAAAGGTCTTGCCATTGTTCAGCGTTTAGAGGTCCTGCAATGGACATGGGTCAAATTTAGTAGGACCTCCTTCAATGCTTCACGGTATTGGATGGCGGGGGTCCAAACTCTTTGATCCCCTCATAAGTTAACTACTATTAATACTATAACCCGGCTATTTAGGACTGTATCCCTGCTGACTCAGACTACTTAGTCGAGGGTAACGTCACCGCCAAAAGCGGGGCCTACCATAATTTGCATTAATAACTTAATTAATTATCTTCCAATAATCCACCCTTTTAGGATTGTATCCTTGCTGACTCAAACTACTGGGGTGAGGGTAACGTCACCTTCAAAAGAGGGGCCTACTACAATAACTAAGATAATCTCTTAAATATGTGCAAAAGTGCGGAAATAATCAAAGGTTATACTAGATACGAGTCGGAACCAAGTGATTCATCTTGTCTATCTGTTTTTCTTTTGTTTTTACTTTTCAGCATTTTAGTTAGTTTTTACTTTTCTTAGTTAAAAACATTTTTCTAAACTTTTTATTTTGATTAGACGTTGAGGATAAACCGGTACTAAAAGCTCTTGTGTCCTTGGACGACCTCGGTATCTTACCAACGCTATACTACGCTCACGATGGGTGCACTTGCCCATATGTGTGTTTAGTGTTAGTAAAATATCGTGTTTTATAAATTTAAAACTTGGCTAAAATAAGTGTTAAAGGGGCTTAAAATATACACCTAATATATATAGCACTTTACCGCACATCAATGCTGCTCGTGATGGTTCGTTCTTCACATTGTAGGATCTTCAGATGTCTCCGCTTGTCACAATTAGGAGGTGTATCAGCAGACTCCCCCTTTAACGTTGCTCGCTAGACGTGGATCTTCAAATCTTTAGATCCTTGTGGAGTTGATGAGTGGTCAGCTGCAACTCGATCATCTTGATGCTCTGACTGCATCCATGTCGTGTCTTCATTCCAAAGCTTGTCATCTGACACGTCTCTTCGCCTTTAGCTGGTTCGGATGCCACATCTGCACACACAACAGAGCTAAACACGTATTGAGAACAACCGCTTGGAATATAGTTAATATAAACATGTGACACACATGTGACTAACTCTCAATCAACTACCGTCCGAAAACAGTTTGAAAGTTTAAAATTTGATCATCTTTAGATTTTAACTTTCAAAATTTGTTAACTTTGACCGTTTATGAAGATGCAATTGTTTTAGGTTTCAATCAGGTTTCAGATGGGAAAGACTCGAGATCCAACATCGGCAATCAAAGATAAAATAGAAATAAAATCTTTTTGGCTTTTATAAAGTTTATATTAAAACACACCTAAAATCTGTGACAATTGTGCTCTGTAATCGATGTACAATGTAAAACAATGTTAATTATTAATAAAACAATGTGTTTTGGTGTTATTATGTGTGTATTTGTGTTTGATGATTTTACGTTTTGATTCGAGTTAGATTTCAAGCTTTAAATCACTTTCTGGAAGGTTATACGCAAACGAGTGCGTAAACGCAGTAAGTTTAACGCGACAAACACTCTGGAATAGTGACATAGGCATAACATACCTTAAATAACCTTTACATAACTTTGAAATAAGTTTTGGATGGTTTGGTGTGTTGAAAACAAGTCTATTCGATCGCAGGGACTATTTGTGTCAAACTGCGAAAGTATGTCGATTCTTGTGATAACAAAAATTCTGGAACTTGATCATAAGTTAAACATACCATAAATATCCTTTACATAGCTTAGAAATAGGATTTGAAGGGTTTGGTATGCGAAAATAAACTTATTTGATCAATAGGGACTAAAAGCGTCAAAAAGTGCATAAGTTTGCATTTCCGCGCATAACTTACGTTCTGATTATATCCGGACATCCAAAAATTTTTGTAATCATTAAAATATCTTATTTTATTGATTGGGATGCAAAAATATCATTCGTCGCTTAATTTGGATCGTTTTTGCGTTCGTTACGACTTCCGTCTTAATTACCCGAATAACGCAACTATACGACCAAACGAACCGATATCCAAGATGTTTTTGAGCATATTTTAAGTTTCCTATACTTTAACTTCATTTTAGAGCCTTGAAATGAGGTTAACGGGGCTTAAACGTGTCAAAAATGCATCAAAATGCAAGTTTTGGACTTGCAGGGACTAGTTTTGACAATCTGCCAAAGTTGTACTGGCGGGCCGCGTAAGATGAGGAGCTTTCTTACGCGGGGCATGACAGACCTTCAGACAGAAACAATGAATCTGGTCATTTGGGCTGGTTTTGATGGTTTTAACCTAAGGTTTTGCACTCTATGGGCTGGATTTTGATGGTTTTTCATGTCCCCATTGTTTCTAAAACCATGTGCCCAAGTGTAAGGCTAAGATGTCACACCCTCAATTGCATCTACGCAGTACCACCGCGAGGCATGTGACTGACCAGGATCCAGCCATCAATTATACTGAGCATTTAGTTAATAATAGGAATGTTTACCAACCATAAGGATTAGCAAACGCCATAATTAAAGTTCAAAAGTTTTAAGTTCAAATAACAGTTTAAATAAGTAGCGGAAGCATAAGCAAAATCATTCAAACAAGGTTCATAGTTTAAGTTTATTTAAAGAACCCAATACATGGGTTTACACGATCACTACACTTCCTCAAGCTGCAAGCTCCTGATTCACTGAGTACCTGCAAAGCATGCAGTAGGGTATCAACATAATGTTGGCGAGTTCACGAGTTGTCCAGTTTTAACTTTTCGAAAACGTAAGTTGTTTAGATAAGGCATTTATAATCACGTTATGAGGAGCTACCCTATCTGTAAGCTCACTAAACTGTCGATACCGAAACTGTTGACGAAAAGTTGTTGTGCCCCGAGTCAATGTCTATCATCATTGACCAAGATGCAAGGTCTACTAGTTCACGCCCGATCCCCTTGGTTACGGTGTGAGGTTGTCAAACCTAATAGCGCTATCAACTAATAACCCGTTCGCCCCCGGCGATTAATCGGTACTGTAAGCAGGGACTTTACGTGATAGAGATTCGTTTAGTTTTGCTAGTTGTGATTTATAAATAATATCTAAACGTATCTCCCCCGGGGATTGTGATTTAAAAGTACCCATTCGTATTTTCCCCCGGAAATATTAGTTTGGAAGTATTCTTCCCGAAGATGTCAGTTTGTCCGTGTCCCTCCCTGGGACGCATGCTTTTAGTGTGTGAACTCACCTTGGGTTGCTCGGCAGATGATTTACTTGGTCAAGTGCGCTGGTCACCACGTCCTAACATGGTTACCAGTATGGGTCAGGCTTGGGTACAAATAATTCACGTATATCTTTCACATGAATCTCATAGTACGCACAGATCACAAAGTGTTATTGGGCCTGTCTTATCATACTTAACAGTTAACAGTAACATGTATCACAGAGTCCAAGTTAAACAGTAGTAGGCATACACAGTGCACGCATTTTGGCCCAATAACGGAGACAAGCAGCCCAGTCGAGACCAGGTGGTCTCGACTCGAGAACATACGGTCTCGAGTCACAACCAAGGGGTCTCGGGTTGCCAAATGAAGGTCTCGAGTGGTGCATAAATGAGTCGCAACCCTGGAGGTCTCGATTCTAGTCTTGAGTCGAGATCAGGATATCTCGAGTCGCAACCAGGCTAGTCTCGAGTCCCTTATGGGAAGTGTTCTGGGTTCCGAGTTGTTGATCCATGGTCTCGAGTCGCAACACTGCGGTCTCGACTCGCAACCACGGATGTGAGCACATGAAATCCTTCTAGAACCTTCTGCCAGCATTTGTACTATCCAATAGAATTTCATATTCATGATTTTGTGTACTGCCCAATACAATTGCACTAACATGTTTTCTTGTCTAGTCCCCAAATCAAACAGATCAAAACATAGCAATTTTAAATATTCATATCATATTCAAATAGTTCATCATTAGGGTTTTTCATCATCTAATCAAAACAACTCTAACATACATCACTGTTTCATTTAAATCAGTATGATCATGCCAAAAATCATTTTTATCCTAGAATCATTTGGACACCATTCTTGTAAACAATTTCAGCCTATGACTCGTAGTACAACATTATCATCTTCATTGTTTCATAGAAATACAATATCACATTCTCATTAATACTTCCAAAACATGAATCATTATTGCATATAATCTTTTATCATGCAATTTATTCACCAAGTTAGCATCTTTATCATACAAAATCATGCAAGGAGACATTTAAACTAAGCATGTGTATCATTCATCAAACAAGCATCACAATATCAAATAGTGTGAAACACTAACCGGATGGTGTTCGAGTGTGAGAGTGTTGTGAAGTCAGATGAAAGGGGGCCTCCTAGCTTAGAATACGAGCTAGAACAAGAGCTTGATTTGCTACTATTGATCCGAGACAAGAGGGGAGAGTGATATTGCTAGGGTTTTGTTGAGAGAGTGAAGGAGAGTCTGTGAGAGTGAGTGTGAGGGAATGATGATTGAAAAGTGGCAAGGTTGGCTATCAACATGGGTTATATACTAGCCCCAAGTCGGTGCACCCTAATGGGTTCTCGAATGGGCTAAAGGGATTGCGGCCCAACTGATGTGGGTTACTCGAGACCGGGTGGTCTCGAGTCGGGTCCTTGTGGTCTCGGTTCACCGTTACAAACATTTTCATAACTATAAACCACATACACATATTTTAGTACAAGGATCACATAGCACACCAAGATAATTCACAACTTTCATTTAATAATATACGTACAGATAATGCTAATACAAGAAGGTTGCTCGGGAAAACCTAGAGTGTCACATTATCCCCAAGTTGTAAGAACTTTCGTCCCGAAAGTTAAAGTGCAGCCACTGACAAGCTAGTATGAGTGAGAACGTTTCAACGAAGTGTCACATCATCCCCCCGTTAGTTTGGAATTTCGTCCCAAAATTCTGAGGTAGCTTCAGTGCTGGGAGTTTCGTCTGGGAACAACTGGGGATATTTGCGCTTCATCTAGTCTTCCTGTTCCCAGGTAAACTCTCGGCCACGGCGCGAGTTCCAACGAACTCGTATGATAGGTATCTGGCTACGTTTGAGGGACTTGATCTCTCCATCCGTGATCTCAATCGGTTCCTCAGTAAAGTTCAGCTGATCGTCAAAAGTGAGTTCCTTGAAAGGAATGATGAGTGTCTCATCTGACAGACACTTCTTTAGGTTAGACACGTGAAAGACGTCGTGCACCGCACTCAGCTCTTCAGGCAGCTTCAATCTGTAAGCGACCTTACTGATCTTCTCGGTAATTTCGAATGGTCCGACATATCGCGGATTAAGCTTGCCCCATTTACCAAAACGAACCACACCCTTCTAGGGTGAGACTTTAAGTAGAACCCGGTAACCGACCTGGAATTCTAGCGGTTTCCTACGCTTATCGGCGTAACTTTTCTGACGGTCACGAGCTGCCGCCATGCGTTGTCTGATCTAGGCAATCTTTTCCGTAGTCTAGACGACAAGTTCCGGGCCAGTAATTTGGCTTTCGCAAACTTTTGCCCAACGCAGAGGTGATCGGCATTTACGACCGTACAATGCCTCAAAGGGTGCTGCCTGGATGCTGGTGTGGTAGCTGTTGTTGTAGGAGAACTCTACCAACGGTAAGTGTCGTTCCCATCCGTTTCCAAAATCAATAACACATGCTCTCAGCATGTCTTCGAGAGTTTGGATGGTACGTTCTGTTTGACCATCGGTCTGTGGGTGGTAAGCAGTGCTCATATCCAGACGTCAGCCAAAAGATCTATGGGTAGCTTGCCATAACTCGGATGTAAAACGTGGGTCACGATCAGAAATGATAGAGATTGGCACCCCGTGCCTAGCAACTATTTCTTTCATGTAGATTGCAGCAAGCTTCGAGTACTTATCGATTTCCTTGATTGCGAGGAAATGTGCAGACTTGGTTAGGCGGTCCACGATGACCCACATAGTATCATTCCCGCTCTGGGATCTAGGTAAGCCTGTGACGAAATCCATGGAAATTTGCTCCCATTTCCATGTTGACAGCTCTGGTTGTTGCAACAAGCCCGACGGCTTCTGGTATTCGACCTTGACTCTAGCACAGGTCAAGCATTTGCTAACGTAGGTCGCTATGCTGGCTTCCATACTAGGCCACCAATATGTAGTCTTGAGGTCGTGGTACATCTTAACCGAACCAGGATCTACCGAGTAACGAGACTTGTGTGCTTCGTCCATCACAAGCTCACGTAGATTTCCATAGAGTGGAACCCAAATGCGCCCTGTCACATAGTAAGCGCCGTCTTCCTTTTGTTCTAACCGTTTCCTCGATCCTCGCAGGGACTCGGCCCTGATGTTCTCTGCTTTTAATGCTTTAACCTGAGCATTTCGTATCTGAATAGGAAGATTAGAGTGAATGGTAAGTTGTAATGCATGTACACGCTTAGGTTTAGTTTCTTTACGGCTGAAGGCGTCGGCCACAACATTGGCCTTGCCTGGATGATACTTGATCGCGCATTCGTAATCGTTAAGGAGTTCTATCCACCTTCGTTGCCTCATATTCAACTCCTTCTGTTCCAAAATATGCTGGAGACTCTTGTGATCGGTGTAAATTGTGCACTTGGTACCGTACAGGTAATGCCTCCAAATTTTGAGTGCAAAAACGACCGCTCCGAGTTCCAAGTCGTGCGTCGTGTAGTTCCTTTCGTGGATCTTGAGTTGTCGAGAAGCGTAGGCGATAACTTTCTCGCGTTGCATCAACACGCAACCAAGTCCATGAATAGACGCGTCGCAGTAAACTACAAAGTCGTCGGTACCTTAAGGTAACGAGAGAATAGGAGCACTACAAAGGTTTTCCTTTAGCTTCTGAAAAGCAGACTCTTGAGCATCATTCCACTTGTAAGCAATACCCTTTTGGTGAGAGTCGTGAGAGGTTGAGCGATCTTCAAAAATCCCTTGATGAATCTACGATAGTATCCTGCCAGTCACAAGAATTGGCGAACTTCGGTCGGAGTCTTAGGGGTAGGCCAATTCTTTATAGAGGCGATCTTAGCTGGATCGACGTGAATTCCATCCTTATTGACTACGTGTCCAAGGAAATGGACTTCTCGAAGCCAGAAGTTACATTTCGAGAACTTGGCGTACAATTGTTCATTGCGAAGGAGTTCGAGAATAAGACGCAGGTGCTGTTCATGCTCCTCTTGACTTTTCGAGTAGATCAGGATGTCGTCGATAAACACAATCACAAACTTGTCGAGGTAGGGTTTGCACACTCGGTTCATGAGATCCATAAAAATTGCAGGCGCGTTGGTCATTCCAAAAGGCATGACAAGGAACTCGTAGTGACCATAACGAGTTCTGAATGCAGTTTTGGAGATGTCTTCATCGCGAACTCTCAACTGATGATAACCTGATCGTAGATCAATCTTGGAGTAGTAGCTTGATCCTTGCAACTGGTCGAATAGATCGTCGATACGTGAGAGTGGGTAACGGTTCTTGATAGTAACCTTGTTCAGCTCATGGTAATCGATGCACATACGGAATGTGCCATCTTTCTTTTTGACAAAGAGCACTGGTGCTCCCCAGGGTGACGAACTAGGACGGATAAATCCTTTATCCAACAGTTCCTGCAGTTACGTAGAAAGTTCCTTGAGTTCAGCGGGGGCTAGTCGATAAGGCGCACGAGCTATAGGTGCCGCTCCGGGGGTTAGCACGATTTGAAATTCAACCTGACGGTGAGGAGGGAGTCCAGGAAATTCCTCAGGGAATACCTCGGGATAGTCGCGTACGACGGGAAAATCTTAGATCCTCTTTCCCTTTTCCTGAGTGTCGGTGACAAGTGCTAAGATAGCGGTGTGCCCCTTTCGTAAACACTTCTGGGCTTTTAAGAACGAGATGATGCCTGTGACTTCTCTGCCTTTGTCACCTTGAACGATGAGGGGTTTGCCAGAAGGACAGGAAAAACGAACCATTTTCTCTTGACAGAGGATTTCACCCCGATGTTTAGATAACCTGTTGGGATTGAACCCTATCAGAGGAACAGATAATTAAAGCCAAAACTGGATCAGAGCAGTGGATCCAGAATAAGCAGACGTTTACAGATTAGTTCATGCAAATCTCTCCCCTTGAAAGTGGCTTTGTATCTGCTGATCTCCTATCTACTGATCTTACCAAGTGCTGATCCACAACTGCTGCCTTGCATCTACTGCCAAGTGTTAAAGACTGATAGAAGACCAAAGCTCTGCTGACTCAATCTACTGCCTTGAGTCAAGTACTGCTGATCCGGACAAGCACTGCTGGGTTCACAACAGTGGAAGGATGCAGCAGCTGTTTAAGTGTCTTTTATGTAATGTAATGTAATAGCAGTAGTTTAGTACATCAGTGTTTATAGATCAGAGGTTAGAGTTTGTTAGGAGGTTAGATGTCACTTTCATGGTGACGTCAGCTAAGATGCTCAGTGGTTTGCAAGTGCCTATAAATAGTTCAGTATTTTGTACTGTTCTATTAGCTCTTTTGATCACATCGTCTTCTTTGCACGAACAAACTACTGAGCTCTGGCTGAGGGGGAGTTTGCATTCTGACATCAATCATTGTAATCGTTGTTGAAATAAATTCAATCTTTCGATTCATTGTGTAAAGATGTTTGATAAAAGTATTACTCTCGTTTGATTGTATGCAAAGTTTGCTTTCATCTTATTTCCGCTGCACAACTCTTTCATTTCCGTCTTAATTTCAAACAAAAATACAATAAAAAAGAAACTCAGATCCAACAATTGGTATCAGAGCTTGGACAGTCAAATTTGATTTAACAATCATTTTGACGTAAATAGTTCAGCTCATAACAGTTGATACTGATCGTTTGTTCGTCCGTTGAAAAACAGAGCAAGGATTAATCACCATTAAAGTTGATTTCTCAGTGTCTGTAAAACAACAAGAATGACGTCACAATCTCAGGATGATAAAAACAACATCGGCTCGCTTTTTAAACCACCTATGCTAAAAAGAAATGAGTACAACATCTGGCAGAGGAGGATGGGACACATCCTCGCTCAACAAAGCACAGGTTGTTGGAAATCTGTTATTTATGGTCCCCATGTTCCTTCAGTGCCAAGTGCTGAAGATGCTAAAAAGTTCGTTCCAAAACCAGTTGAAAATTATACCAAAACCGACTTTCAAAAGATCGAACTAGATGCTAAAGCGTTTAGCATCGTAGCATCTGCGCTACCCAATGAGATATATGCTGGACTGTTACATTGTAACAGTGCCAAAGAGTTATGGGACGCACTTAAGGAACAATTTGGGGGAACTGAGGAAGTCATAGAAAACAATAGGGAAATCCTGAACCAACAGTATGAAACATTTTGCTACGTTAAAGGTGAATCACTAACGCAACAATTTGAGCGTTTCAGTTGTCTCATCAGTGAACTGAGGCTTGTTAATACCACTTTTACAAACTCAACTCAAAACAGCAGGTTCCTCAGGTCACTGCCAGAAAAATGGGACACCATAGCTTTTGTCACCCGAAACTCACCTGAATTCAAGGATCTGACCTTGACCCAACTCCACGGTCGACTCCTGACCTACGAAAGGGAGTTGAACCAGAAAAGGAGGTTACAAGAGTCAGGAAAAGTTACCGATGACTACACTTTCGGTAATACTGCTCTTCTGGGTCAAGAAGAATCTGGGAGCAGTGGTAAGGATCAGGGTTATGATCACTTCATTGACATAACTGCTGGTGCAAATTTTAACAACCCTGATCCTCACTCTGCTAGTTATGCATTCACTGCAAATGAAAACCAGATGTCAGACAATTTAAGCTTTGAATTAAATGATTTGCAACATTTTGATCCCACTGATTTAGAGGAAATGGACATCCTGCACCAACTGGCCTTGTTAAGTGTTAGAACTAGCAAGTTCTACAAAAGAACAGGGCGAAAATTCCCAGGTTTGCATGGGAATCTAAGGGTTGGGTTGGATAAATCGAAAATCAAGTGCTACAAGTGTAATAGGTTGGGACATTTCGCTAGGGAATGTAGGAGTCAAACTACTGGTCCCATCATTACTCATCCTAGCTCAAATCCTAGACCTCAAAACCAAAACACTGTGCACTATGCCCAATATGCCCCAGCAGCTCAAGTGAACACTGCTCACTATGCTGCTGCCCCTGTGCCAATACATTATGTCCAAACTACTGTTCCACAAATCCAATATGTTCAAACCCCTGCTCCACAGGTACAAGTGCAACCTGTTGCACCTCAAACCACTGCTCCAGCAGTAGCACAACCAGATCAACAAAGTTTTTTCACTCAAGGGTTTGTTGACTGGAGCAGTATGCCTGAAGACCTTAATGATGAAAATTTTGCACTCTATGCCTCTAATGATTCTTCACATGATGAGTTTTGTTTGATGGCATTAGAGTCAATACAGGAGGGGGTTGAAACTGAGGAGGAACAGCAGTGCTTTGAAACAATGGAAGAGGTGACAGAAGCAGTGGTTACTGCTGTGGCTGGTGAATTACTGTTGGAAGAAAGTTCAGGTACTCTGATTGAACCAATGACAGATCCATGGTCCGTAGAGGACAAAGAAGAAGAGAAAGAAGAAAAGGCTGGTGAAAAGAAGGTGAAAGCTGATGATGAAGAAGATCATAAATGTGATTGTGCAATGATGGCAGCTGCCAAGGTATCTCCTCAAGTTCTTGAAAAACTATGTTCTGACAATTGCATAATTGCTTTTGCTAACATTAAAGAGGTGAATGAAAACCTTCGGGATAAAATCTTGTCTGATGAGGTCAAATTTGAAAGGTCTTTAAAAGAACTTAAAATCAAATTGACTGAAAAAGAAAAAGAGAACAGCTGTTTAAAAGAAGAGCAAAGTATAACCAAAACCCAACTTCAAACTATGGTAGAAAAATACCAAGTTTGCAAAAAGGAGTTGGAGTCCGCCCAGATTACTTGTGAAAGATGGGTGGAATCCTGCAAAGGATATGAGGTTATGCTTGAAAAACAGAGAAAAAGCAATGTAAAGTTTGGGGTTGGGTATAGAAAACATGATGATGAAAACACTGCTTTTGAAAACTCTGTTCAAACCACTGATGTAACCACTGAGTTCATCCCCAAAAACAAGAATGGCCAAGAAGTGAAAATCACTGACAAACTTGGTAACAAAATCACACTTGATAGACCAATGGAATCCTCTACTTTTGAGGAGCTTGAAGAATACCAGTTTAAACCAAAATGGTCTGATGAGTGTGACATTCTTGAAAATTTCAAGCCAATGGACTTTACATCAATTAATGGTGTCAAGGCTCCAAAAGCTAAAGTCATACCTCTCAAGGACATCCCAGCAGTGGTTAAAACCTCTGCTGCAAAGGAGTCTGAAAAGACAAAGAAGAAAGAAAAAATTGATAACTTGTTTTGTGAATTCTGTGAGAAGAGGAATCATCTTACAAAAGATTGTTTCCACTTAAAAGCATATGATTTAAACAGAACAAGTGTCATAGTTTCAGCTGAAGGTTGCATTGTCTGTGGTAAAACAAACCACAAAACTCAAGCATGTGTGTATCTCAAAAAATTTGATGTGAAAAAGAATGAGTACATTGCTAAAACATCCTTGAGTCCATCATCATCATCAACATCTGTCAAATTCACCAAGAAACAACCACTGTTTGTGCCAGTTCAAACAGCTGTTACAAAACAGCTGAACCAAACATCTGTCAAAAGAGATGTTCAGGTTACTGATGCACCCCCTGCCAATCAGTTCAGAAAAGGCAGAGAAAAACAGTCTTACCAAAGGATTCCTCACGTTTATGAGGCCTACAAAAGGCCCTCTAAACCCAAAGTGAACAAGCATCCTTTTGGTTACCAGCAGATGATTGGTCAGGACCCACAACAGTGGTTAGAGAAACACTGTCCTAAAACAGTTCAAACCTCTGACCTAACCACTGTCCATCATCTTGCATCCATCCCAGACACTGTTGAGACCCAATCCAAAGCCTTGTTGGCTTTGGAGACCTTAATGAACTAATCCTTTTACTTCATGTGCAGGGAGCTTCTGCATGCTTTGATAGTCTTTGGTATGTAGATAGTGGAGGCTCCAGGCACATGACAGGATGTAAAGCCCTCCTCAAAGACTTTAAAATCCATGGAGGGGGTGATATATCCTTTGGAAATAATAGTAAAGGAAAAGTTCTGGGGTCTGGAACAGTGGAGTCTGGAAAAGTAAAATTTGAAAATGTCAATCTAATAGACAATCTAAAATTCAACCTTCTGAGTGTGTCCCAAATGAGTGACAAGGGTTTTGGGTCATTCTTCACAAAAGATTGTTGTAGGATTGTTGGACCAGAAATGGTCAAAAAGATTGAATCAATAATCAAGACTGGTCAAACTAAACTTGTTGCTCAAAGAAGTGGCAATGTTTATGTTGTTGACATGTCAAAAGAGTGTCCCAGAGCTGATGCCTGTCTGTTCTCAGCTGCCTCTAACAAAGAGACAGAACTTTGGCACAGAAGGCTGGGACACACAAATCTTAAGACAATCACAGAAATTTCAAAAAATGGTTTGGTAAGAGGCCTACCACAAAAATTGTTTTCATGTCCTGAACATTGCATTTCCTGCTTAAAAGGAAAACAACATAAAAGTTCTTACAAGTCCATTGAAGAGTCCAAAACAACCCAGTGTTTGCAAATGCTACACATGGATTTGTTTGGCCCAGTTCAAGTCATGAGCCTCAAAAAGAAAAGATATTGTTTGGTTATTGTTGATGACTTTTCTAGGTTCACATGGACTTTCTTTTTGCACTCAAAAGATGAAACTGCAGGCATTTCGCAAGACTTTGTAATACAGGTTGAAAAGCAATTTGACCTTCCAGTAAAAAGCTTCAGGAGTGACAATGGCACAGAATTCAAAAATAGGGAGTTGGATGCCTTCTGTGTGAAGAAAGGGATTGTAAGGCAGTACAGCATCCCAAGAACACCAGAGCAGAATGGGGTAGTGGAAAGGAAGAACAGAACTCTGATTGAGGCTGCCAGAACCATGCTTGCAGATTCAGGTTTGCCATTAACTTTCTGGGCAGAGGCAGTAAACACTGCTTGCTATGTTCAGAACAGAGTTTTAATAAACTCCAGGCACAAAAAGACTGCCTATGAAATTCTGTATAAAATTAAACCACTGATCTCATATTTCAAAGTGTTTGGCTGCCCATGTTTTATTTTGAACTTAAAAGATTCCATTTCAAAATTTTCAGCCAAAATTGATTGTGGTTACCATTTGGGATACTCAACCACTGCCAAGGCCTACAAAGTGTTCAATACACGGACCAAGGCAGTGGAGGAGACTTTGAATGTAAAGTTCAATGAGCTTTCATCAATGAAAATCCCAGCAAACCCTGCAGATCTGTTTGATCTTGAAAAATTCACTTTTGAAAATACTGCTGTCAAGACTAACAGTGCAGGTCCATCAGAGGATACAACACCAGACTATGGGTATGAAATCATCATCCCTCAAAGGTCTGCCACAAAGGGAAAAGCACCAGCTGTTCAAAACAGTTGTCAAAGCTCAACCACTGCTACCTCAACAGTTGTTGACCAAAGTAGCCCATCAACCACTGCTTCCACATCCTCAAACACTGCTGACAAAAGTCCTCAAACAGTGGATAAAAGTCAGCAGTTGTCCACTTCATTACCTCCTATACCACCACCTTTTGAAACCACTGCTGGATCATCAAAGTCCACAGCAGTGGTTAGCTCAGATGATACACATTTGCAGCCTTCACCAACCAATGCCATCATACCATACCAAGGAGATTTAATCTTCTTGAGATCTCATCCACCTGATCAAATCATAGGCAACATAAATGAAGGGGTGCTCACAAGAAGCCAAACCCAAAACATTTGTCTTTTTGCTGGTTTTCTATCACTCCATCAGCCAGTCAAGTACCAAGAGGCACTGAAAGACAACAGCTGGGTAGAAGCCATGCAAGAGGAGCTCCAACAGTTTAAAAGACAACAAGTATGGGAGCTTGTACCACTGCCAGAAGAGGTTAGTCCCATTGGCACAAAGTGGGTCTTCAAGAACAAAACTGATGAAAGGGGTATTGTTGTCAAGAATAAAGCCAGGCTTGTGGTTCAAGGTTACAGACAGGAAGAGGGGATTGATTATGATGAAACATTTGCCCCTGTTGCAAGATTGGAAGCCATTAGACTGTTCCTGGCCTTTGCTGTCAACCACAATATGAAGGTGTTTCAAATGGATATCAAAAGTGCTTTCCTCTATGGTACAATTCAAGAAGAGGTGTATGTTTGTCAACCTCCAGGTTTTGAGGATCCATTTTATCCAGATCATGTCTACAGGCTAAACAAAGCCTTGTATGGCTTGAAACAAGCACCAAGGGCCTGGTATGAAACTCTTTCCAACTTCCTACTCTCAAATGGTTTCAAAAGAGGTACCATTGATAAAACATTGTTTATAAAATGGAGAGGGAAGGATTTAATGATTGTCCAGATTTATGTGGATGTCATTATTTTTGGAAGCACATGTAACTCAATGTGTGAAGAGTTTAGAGAACTCATGACAGCTGAGTTTGAAATGAGTGCTATGGGTGACCTGCAATGCTTTCTTGGTCTCCAAGTACAGCAATTGCAAAATGGAACTTTCATTCATCAAAGCAAATATGCTAAAGAACTTTTAACCAAATTTGATATGAATGATTGTAAACCATGCAGCACACCCATGGCAACAAATAAGCTGGTCATGTCTGATGAAAAAGATGAGCTGATTGACTAAACACTTTATAGAAGCATGATTGGGTCTTTATTGTACCTAACTGCATCCAGACCAGACATCATGTTTGCAACATGTGTCTGTGCAAGAAGTCAATCAGCTCCCAGAAAATCAAATCTCATTGCTGTAAAAAGGATCTTCAGATACATAAAAGGTGCTCCCACACTTGGTATCTGGTATCCAGCTAATGGGAACATCAAGCTTTCAGGTTTCTCAGACAGTGACTTTGCTAGATGTCACACCACAAGGAAGTCCACATCAGGAGGGTGCCAGTTTCTAGGTGATTGCTTAGTTTCATGGCAAAGCAAAAAGCAAGCAGCTGTTTCAACATCCACTGCTGAAGCTGAATACATTGCTGCTGCAAGCTGTACAGCCCAACTCCTGTGGCTTCAAAATCAGTTGCTGGATTTTGGTATTACTGCCTTAAAGACACCACTCATGTTGGACAGTCAGGCAGCAGAAAATATCAACAAAAATCCAGTTTCCCATTCAACCACCAAACACATCGACATCAGACATCACTTTGTGAGGGATTGCTATGAAAAAGGTTTGATTTCTCTGCATCATGTCCCAACTAAAGATCAGCTAGCTGATGTGCTCACAAAAGCACTTGATACAGCCACTTTTGAAAGCTTGGTCTCTAGAATTGGGATGCTGAACATGGAATAACAAGCAACATCTTGTTTTTCTATGAATAAAAGCAACAAAATGTTTTCAGAAAATCAAAACTCCATCCTTAAAAATAGCTAAAAATGAAACTTTTTCATTAAAGTCCTTAAAAGTCTGCCATTAACCACTGATTGTTCAAAAGTCTGCTCTACTTCAAAAGCCTGTCCACTGCTGAAAGTCAACCCCTGCTCTCTCATTATTTTGATAAACTCTGTTGTTCAAAAGCAGTGTCTTATCCACTGATATGCTATCCACTGATAGTAAAAATCATCCACTGCTTTCATACCACTGCCTTCATCAGTCACTTTCACAAAAGTACTGTCCTTCACTTTCTTCCCTATACAGGGGTTGTCACGTGGACAGTACATATTGGTCAGACCTTTTGTAACGGCTGCCACCTCAGCATTCACTTTCTTCCCTATAAAATCCCCCACTCACCATCAAAACAGGGTTTTACTGTCGAATTGAATTCTTAAAAATTCTCTTCTCAAAGCAGTTTTTCATCTCATTTCTTCACAAATTTCTTCGATCAATCATCCTCAAAATGACAAAATCAAAGAAATCTTCAAAACCCTCATCCAAATCATCATCGAAAACAGCCTCTCAAAAGGCAATCTCCACTGAAATTCCACATAAACCATCTCACAATCTCCTGGGTCTTCTCACAAAACCAGGAACCACCAAAGTTTTCGATTCCATCATTGATCTCATGGCAAAATCAAAGTACAAAACTTTGTTCACTGCCGATGCACCAATCTATTTGGCGACCCAAAGGGAGTTCTGGAAAAATGCAACCCTTGAAAAACAAGGAGACACTGCAACCACCATAAACTCTTCGATAAAGGGTAAAGCTGTCCAAATCACACCACAATCCATTTCAGAGGTCTTTCAACTCGGTGATCAGGAAGGTAAAATTTCTTTCACTAAAAACGAGTTACAAACTGACTTCATTGAGAGAGGGTATGAAGCCACAATGATGAAGAAAATTACCTTAGAAAAAGGTTATTTTCCTTCTGCAACCAGATTTTTATTTCATACCCTCCTACTATGTGTTTCAAATAAAACCACTTCTTTCAATGAAATTCCTTTAAAGATTCAAAATCTAGGATATGCAATTCTTCAAGGAGAAAATTTTAACTATTCTCGGGAAATTTTTAAAGATTTGGTTAATAATGCTGAAACAAAATCATTCTTACTGTTTCCAAGGTTTTTAAGTTACTATTTTGCAAAGAAATTCAGTAAGGATGATTTAGCTGTAATAAACCAAGGTGATTCTACTCAAATAAACAGTTTAACAACTGAAACTTTTTCAAGAATGTTAGCACCTTGCAAAACACAAGCAGAGGTGCCTGAGCAGATTTTAGCAGTTACAACTGCTCCTCAGGTATCTGCTGCTGAGCCCACTGCTCAAGGTGATCAAAGCAGCAACACAACTGTTTTGAAACCCACACCTAAAATCACCAAAAAGCCAACAAAAAGAAAAACACAAAAACCCCCCAAAACCATCAAAAGGGCATCTCTGGAGGATGAGATACCAGAGCTTCTGCCAGTGACAACACAAAAGTCACAAGAAACCACTGCTGCTACTTCCTCACAGCAGTTGGAACAAATATCTCAAACCATAACCGAAACTCCTCATGTTTCTTCACAAAAAGAACAGGTTGTACAAATAGGGCCTCCACATCATGATGCTCTGGAAACACTCGTTTCTATCATCCACAGTCCAATGCCCGGGACACATCCTATTTCTACACCAATCCTCACATCCAAAATTCCCTCACCAATAAAACCACTGTTGGATGCAATTGATTTGAACCAGGCATTATCCAGTCCTTCTCAATCACCTATTAATGAGAATATACCTCAACAACTGACTGGGTCTGATGTATCAATCTTTGCTAACCCACCAACACAACCTGAGGAGGTTACACCCCTTGAGTTACAAGTAACTCTTGGTGGTAATCCAAGTGAAGCAGCCACTACAACTGTTACACCCACTGGGTTACATTTGGACAGTGGTTACATTCATAAGACTTCCTTGGAGGCAATTCCTTTTATAGCACCTCTGCCAACCACCAGTGGATTTATTTATCCTACTGGCAACATCAAAAGGTTGTCAAGTGTTGAAGGAAGAAGACCCCAGTACCAAGAAAAAGGGGCATCAGTGGTTAATGTTTGGCGTATATTCCCTACATCTACCACTGATAAAACCACTGCTAGTGGGAAATCAGATGATCCCATTAACTTGGGTAATGGTTTAAAGTACCAGAAATTGACAGATCGCATTGCAAAGCTTGATAACTCTGTTGCAGAACTCAAAAATATGCTACAACAGGTGTTACAAGTTCAGAAGGTACAATCAACTGCTGTTCCACCTCAAGCACCTGCTCCACAAAGGGCACCTGCTACAAATGAGCTCTGGAATCTATTTCAATCTTTTCTCCAACAACAAGCTCAATTAGCAGATCAGCAACATGAAAAACATGTACAACAGCTGAGAAATACAATGGAGTCAAGGTTCAAGAACACTCAGGCTGACTTAAAGGCTCTCAAAACTCAGATCTTGCACACCACTGGCACTGCTCCTCCAAAAGTACGCTTCATTTATGACCTCCCAGAAGATAATGCCAAAAAGGGGGAGAAAATTAAGGAGTGGAAAAAGAAGGGTATAGAAGATGGTCTTTATCTTGAACCAGAGAATTCAAACATGACCAAAAAGATCCCTTTGCCAGATGGCAGCAAGAAGATTGATGTGACAACAAATACACTAGCAGAAGCAGTTGCAAGTGTGAAAAGAGATAGAGAGGCCAAAAGGAAAGCCAGGGTGGACAGAATGGATCATCCAGATCAGGGTACTTCTGGGTCAAGGGATCATGAAAATCCTGTTGAGGAAAAGAAGAGGCCTACTAGAAAAGTAAGGCAACCCAAATCCATTCCTATCAGACGTTCAAAGTCTGCTAAAAAACCACCATACAAAACAGCTGATGCTGCAGGAGTTACAAAAACTACTGTTTGTCAAACAGTTGTTCCATCAACACACACCACTTCAACACACACAACATCCACTGCTTTACCATCATCACCACCAAAAACAACACCTGCTGACATACAGCAGAAGACAGCAGATGTTATAACATCTGTTGTAATGACAACAGTGGTTGAAACACCAGTTGTTTCAACAGCTGTTAGTCAATCACAATCCACTGCCACTACATCTACCACCACTGTTCCATTCAAAACATCATCAGTCTCTCCTAAACCAAAAAGGAGAAGGCTAATTTTAAAAGATGATGACACACCTCCATCACCAACATCTTTAAAATCCCTATCACTTGTCACTATTCCAAAACCCATACCTTTCTCTTCAGCTCAAATTGTAAAACCACTACCTCCTGCTGGTGTCTCATTTCCTCTGGAACTCATTGCAGTCAGAGAAGAAATCAAATCATTTTATTATGAAGATGACCCAGCCAAAAGGAGTTTACCATCAATTGCAAATTATCCCAGGCCTAACAATCTTGAAGAATACTTGAAACTCAAGGCCAAACAAGCAGAGGATATTGCAATCAATAATAAAAAAGGGAAATCTGATAGAGAATTTCAACAAAACTATCAGTTTTTACTCTCACAGGTCAATGCTATGGAGCGTTTTGCTAAAAATGTATGTCAGAAAATTTCTGAAAGGGCAGATGAGTCCTTAAGGAGAGACTACATTGACAACATCATGACCTATAAGAAATACAAGGGAGAGAAACACATGTACAAGAACTGGACCATTCCTGAGCTTGAAAAAGAAGCAGCCAGGATTCAAGACATGATCAAAAATAAGGTCAAGCAGACTCCTCCTGAAAAATTCAAACAATTTGAAGCTGAGAAGATGTTAGAGTTGAAGAGAATGAAAGAGGAGCTCATTGCAGCTGATTATGGGTCAAAGAACTCTGTGACAAAGTGGGGAGAAGATAGAGTCAGGGCAACATATAAGAAATTAGAGGAACTTAGAAAGAAAGATCCAAGAGTTCCACAAAAGCCTGACTATTCCAAAGCAGAGGTTTCAAAAAGACCACCAAAGCTGCAAGTCAAAAGAACCACTGCTCCAGCTGGTGCTGCCATCTACAAAAGAAGGAGCAAAAACCAGTTTAGCATGGAAACAATTCAAGATCTATTAGCTGGAGATGCCATTGTAAAAGCAGGCACGAAAGTAATGATAAAAGAAGATCTTGAATTGGAACAAACTGCAAGTGCTGCTCAGCCAGCCATGAATAGGCCAACCTCTCCAAATACTTCTGCAAATAAACATCTCCCAAGAAACCCACCAGGCTCAAAAATACAAAAGTGGGAAACTGACAAACAGACCTGCGTATTGACTTTGCTCAGGTCTGGTGGAGTAGTGGAGAAAATATCAAGGGAACAAGCTCTTGGCCTGAGTCTTGAAGATTTGCAGGATCTCCTTGATCTTCCACTTAGCAGGGATGATGAAGATACAGATGCCCTAGACTTTGAATTACAATTTAAAGGTCAGATAAGGGAACTGTTGATGAGGCAATAAAGATTTCCACAAATAATGAAGAGTTTTGGCATTATCTGTTCCAGGGGGAGATTGTTGGGATTGAACCCTATCAGAGGAACAGATAATTAAAGCCAAAACTGGATCAGAGCAGTGGATCCAGAATAAGCAGACGTTTACAGATTAGTTCATGCAAATCTCTCCCCTTGAAAGTGGCTTTGTATCTGCTGATCTCCTATCTACTGATCTTACCAAGTGCTGATCCACAACTGCTGCCTTGCATCTACTGCCAAGTGTTAAAGACTGATAGAAGACCAAAGCTCTGCTGACTCAATCTACTGCCTTGAGTCAAGTACTGCTGATCCGGACAAGCACTGCTGGGTTCACAACAGTGGAAGGATGCAGCAGCTGTTTAAGTGTCTTTTATGTAATGTAATGTAATAGCAGTAGTTTAGTACATCAGTGTTTATAGATCAGAGGTTAGATGTCACTTTCATGGTGACGTCAGCTAAGATGCTCAGTGGTTTGCAAGTGCCTATAAATAGTTCAGTACTTTGTACTGTTCTATTAGCTCTTTTGATCACATCGTCTTCTTTGCACGAACAAACTACTGAGCTCTGGCTGAGGGGGAGTTTGCATTCTTACATCAATCATTGTAATCGTTGTTGAAATAAATTCAATCTTTCGATTCATTGTGTAAAGATGTTTGATAAAAGTATTACTCTCGTTTGATTGTATGCAAAGTTTGCTTTCATCTTATTTCCGCTGCACAACTCTTTCATTTCCATCTTAATTTCAAACAAAAATACAATCAAAAAGAAACTCAGATCCAACATAACCAATCCATGCCAATGACGACGTCGAAGCTTCCAAGAACGATAGGGAAAAGATTGATGCTAAAGGTCTGACTAGACAATACTAGTTTGCAGTTACTGATAGCGTGTGAGGCCTCGACGTTTCTACCATTAGCTAACTCGACGATATGCTTAGAACTTAATAACGTAGGCGTACGCTTAAGCTTCTTACTAATACGTAAGGATACATAGCTAGCATCGGCTCCAGAATCAAACAATACAGTAACATAACGATAATCAAGTAGGAACTTACCCGCTACGACGTTGGGATCATTCCTAGCTTCTCCAGCTCCAATCACGAAAGCCCTTCCTCTTGCACCATTTCCAGCATTGTTGTTGTTGTTGT
This sequence comes from Helianthus tuberosus, assembly GCA_030545235.1. NCBI lineage: Eukaryota > Viridiplantae > Streptophyta > Magnoliopsida > Asterales > Asteraceae > Helianthus > Helianthus tuberosus. The sequence continues at coordinate 58,967,605 of CM060411.1, read as the reverse complement.
TCTGATTCAACTGGGGACAATCCCTCTTAATGTGCCCCTCAGCCCCACACTGGAAACAACCCTTGATGTTCCCATGATGCTGTTGCTGCTGCTGCGGTTGGTTCTGCCCTGCGGGATGAGGACTCCTACAATCCTTGGCCTTATGCCCCTTCTTGTTGCATCGCTGACACTGACCTTTGCCACATGGCCCACTGTGGTGTCGGTTACACTTGTTACACTTGGGGTGGTTTCCTCGATAGCCACCCTGTTGCTGAGAGCCCTTGTTGTTTTCAGTTTTCCTTTGCTGAGTTGGGACCTGAGTGGGGTTAGCATCCTTGCTCTGGTTTCCTCGATAGCCACCCTGTTGCTGAGAGCCCAGAAGTTCCAGTAGTGGCACGGATCCTTTTGGGCAACTTACCCTGCTCCACAGCCTGATCAGTGAGTTTGTGAGTAAGACGAATAACTGGCTGAATGGTAGTGAGGTTAGCTGAAGTGACCAAGCTCTGGATTTCTGGAACCAAACCCTTGATGTACAATTCGATCCTTCGATAAGCAGGTCAAGACATGTTTGGGCAGAGAGCAGCGTAATCGTTGGACTGCTTGGTGTAAGTCTCAATCTCTGATCCAACCATCTTAAGCTCAAAGTACTCGTTTTCGAGCTTGTGGATGTCATCCCTGTGACAGTACTCTTCCTTGATCATGTTCTTGAAGTCTTCCCAAGCAGTAGCATTAGCAGTTTCCAGACCAAGTATCTGAATCTGCGCTTTCCACCACAAAAGCGCGTTTCCTTCAAGCGTACCAGCAGCAAACTTCACCCAATTAGCAGGGGGACACTCGCAGACAGCAAAGACTGCTTCGGCCTTCTCAATCCAGTGTAGAAGGCCTATGGTACCCTCAGTGCCATTGAACGGGAGAGGCTTACAATCCATGAAGGTTTTGAAAGTGCAAACACGTGGTTGCGCAGGCGCATGCTGACCTGTTGTGAGAGGCAAAGCGAATAGGTTTAGGGGTGAAAAGACGATGCGGGGGTAGGATCCGAACATCCTAAAATAACGAGTTTACCTCCAGGGTGAGCTGCGAAAGCTGCAGCCACCGTGTTGATCAGGTTAGTGAACTGAGCCTGAGTCATGTTAACGTTTCCTCTTCCGCGTCCGCTCATTGTCTTCATAATCAGAAAACATAATATGAGTGCGATTTCGTAGTGTAGCGAGAAGGAGATAGAAGAGGGAGATGTATCTATCTAACTAGGCACGCTAGTACGATAATAGAGAATAGAGACAAAGTAAACAAGCAAGTAGACACAAGTCCGAGCTATAAGGTCTAAAATGTTGAGTCTTGCACTTGGAGTGTAGTGTCGTCGCGAGTCACGGGTTATAGTATGGTTTTTCTCAAAAAGAATTTTCCTTTTTAAACCCGAGTTCACTATAACCAATGGCTCTAATACCAATCTGTCACACCCTCAATTGCACCTACGGAGTACCACTGCGAGGCGTGTGACTGACTAGGATCCAGCCATCAATTATACTGAGCATTTAGTTAATAATAGGAATGTTTACCAACCATAAGGATTAGCAAACACCATAATTAAAGTTCAAAAGTTTTAAGTTCAAATAACAGTTTAAATAAGTAGCGGAAGCATAAGCAAAATCATTCAAACAAGGTTCACAGTTTAAGTTTATTTAAGGAACCTAATACGTGGGTTTAGACGATCACTACACTTCCTCAAGCTGCAACCTACTGATTCACTGAGTACCTGCAAAGCATGCAGTAGGGTATCAACATAATGTTGGCGAGTTCACGAGTTGTCCAGTTTTAACTTTTCGAAAACGTAAGTTGTTTAGATAAGGCATTTATAATCACGTTATGAGGAGCAACCCTGTAACAACCCTCATTAAAAGTCCTATTTATTTTATTATTTTATCCAATAGGAAACCCTAACTAAAACACCCAAGTGGTTCTGCACAAACCCTACAAATTTCAGAACAATCAGAAGCAGGATCAGGGCCCCTAAAACTCAGGGGGGGTATTTTCTACTCGACGATTATCCTAAAATCTCGCTGTCTAAATTGAATTTCGAGAATCTGTCAACTCAGCAGGCCTAGTCCCACACGTGGCAAAGCTATAGCGAAATTGTGTCCCTTACGGACCGTAAGGGATTAGTCTTACGGTCCGTAAGCTAGTCCAAATTCATGTATAAATAGCAGCGTTTGGCACTTGATTTCTGGCGTTCATTCGACGAAGAAATTCGTTATACGCTCCGAGTTACAGTAGAAATACTATCAAAATCACTAATTAGTATAGCGGGGTGCTGCTGCGATACAGGGTATTAACTCGATCGCTGCTACGATTCAATGTCCGATCGATTGGAACTATCCAATGGATGTTTAAGTGCTGCCCAAATTAGGGTTTATGCTTTGTCATTAATCGTGATTCCGATGGATGTTTAAGTGATTACACTTTGTCATTAATCGTAAATCCGATGGATGTTTAAGTATCGCACTTTGTCATTCGTTGTGAAGGTTTAATCTCGTGAGTTATCGTAAATGCTGTATTAGTTATTTACCTAGTTCGTGTGCACTAGGTTACCTGATTAATCCATAGACTAAGCTCTGCTTGTATCTATGATGAATCAAGGCTTATCTGTAGGCTAAAACTTTGCCCGTATGAATCTGCATGATTATAATGTGAGTCATTCTCTTTTTATCAAATTACTTTACAAAACCCTATTTATTTCAAAGTTATAATTACAGGGATTAAGTTTATGTAATCACCATATTACAGCCGGTATGTGGGGTTTTGTATACATTACTTGATAACCGTCACTATTGGACAACGAGTTAGCCAATGAGTGATATGACCATAGTCACAGACACCATCGGGCAAAGAGGCTATCGATGGATGTTCGAGTGACAAGTACTGTGGGTAGTTGGTTTGATATCTGGAAACATTGTAGTCTCTCTTAATACTGTAATTGATAACACTGTTTTCTAGTTATACTTTGCAGTGATTAAGTCTTTGCCAATCTATAAGAAGCAAATGTAAAAACTCTTAATGCTGTAAATTATAGCAAATGTGTTTTAAGTAAAATGAATGAATGAACTCAGTATTTCCCGCTGACAAAACCTTTTTAAAACACGTTTCAGGTAATTACAGTAGATTGGAGTAAGAGATGGATACGGCACTGAAAGGCATCAAGAAGTGGCTTATTTTATTAATTAAATCAAATTAAGAAATATTGTTTTATGTAATCAAAATTTATCTTTATTAAAGCTACCATTGTAAAACATGGATTTATCCTATCTATTTAATAAATAAAATCCGGTGTTTTCTAAACTCTGATATTTTTCCTAACTCACGGTCCTGATGAAATTTCCGCTACAACGTTTTAAAATAATCACCGGTACCACTGGGCTGTTCGCGACTCCCGATTCCGTCCAGGGTGGGTCGGGGGCCGTGACAGAAAGTGGTATCAGAGCCACTGCTTTAAGCCTTTAGGTGTTGTGATAATAATACCTAAATTTGTATAAAAGAGTTAGGAGATTGCTATTAACTGGTAGCACCCATGATAGTATTTAAACTTGAACTTAAGAAAAGATGCCTTAATATAAACTTCAAGATAAGTTAAGTACTTATGTGAATAAAATATGATGGATTTTGGTGTGCCATAAGTAATATATTTGATAAAGTAAATGTCACGGGACAACTAAGTCCAAAGTCACTTGTTGAGAGAATGATCAACAGTGACATGACCAAAAGCACTAGTTGAGAGAATGATCAACAGTGTTATGATTAGAATCACTAGTTGAAAGAATGATCAACAGTGATATAACCACAATTACTAGTTGAAAGAATGATCAACAGTAATATGACCTGAGTCACTAGTTAAAAGATTGACACTATCACAAGAATCGTCTAGTGATCAATATAATAATAAGATATGTTATGGAAATACAAATTTCCTTAAATCTGAATAAAAGCCCTAATGAAAGAGGCACTTTTAAAAAGATACTATTTATGGGAAATAGAAAATTTTCTCCGGCAAGACTGGGTATGGTGTAGTAGACTCTCCAGTTTGTTCGGATATACTAAGGTTACCGCTCCGGCGTGAATCGGATAAGACGGGGTATATAATATGTCAAACGAGTGACAAGATTTCCCTAAATAGTATCATGACCAGATATCTGACAGGTTTTTGGAAATATGAATCTGTTAAATACATTGACCTGATAAATGGTATGTTTATTTCAGCATGTGAAATATGTGATTATATAGATATATATATCTATAAGAAATTCCAAAAGTCAGTTAGGAATAAAGCACAAGCATATGTGTCAAATAATAAATCTAGATTTCTTTATTAGGAATCTCTTTTCCGATATCAAACATTATTTCGTTTGATTATCTGCCTAATAACTCGAGCGACAATAATAACAATAGAAACCCATTAAGTTGGGATACCATCAAAAGTGTAAAGAATTTCTAACGCATTACCATAAATTTTTAACACAAGTAAGAAGCATGTAAAGTTGTGATAAGGTACAAGAAAACACATGAAAATTTAATTATAAGTCCACAGAAGTTGAAGTATATCACACACAATTTTTAAGGCAAGACCTTTGGAAAATATAAATTAGGCACGATGACACCAATGTTAATTCCGTCAGTAGAAGAATGACTGATCAAAAAGAAGCACTTTGCCACATAATCCTACAAAATGAATATCGCTGAAGTACGTTGTAACAAAATTTTACAACCATCGCTGCACAGTCTAATCAGAGTCATAATTATTATCACTGCAAAAGAAGTTACATACTTTTGCAAATTCCTTATTTCATTTTATTCGACATTCTTTGGTAATGTCACTTAACAACGGGTATCACACAAAATTTCCAGATAAAGTTTTATAATTCTTTTTCTGACTTATGCATATAAAGAGTTGATTTTCGTGTTTCTACTTCCCCTAAAGGTCATCATACCATGAGGATTTCTTTCATAATAGCAAATATTGATCTATTTTATTTCCTGGTAAAATTCACACATTACACATGCACTGTTGCGCATGTGATTCATTCGATTTATGAAGACCACTGGAGGGCTTCATTCCGATTTGTTATTTTATCCAAACTCAAATATCATTCCACTTTTTGTACTGTGAACCGCATTATTGCAAATAATAACTCCTTGATATCGAGTCAATAAATTTCTTGAAAATTTTAATTTTCTTTGAAATACATAGTTTCTATTATGACCATGTTCGAACTTTCTTATTAAAACTTGTTTTGTTTAAAGTTCAAATTATTTGACTTACTCACATTTCATATTCATTTCAAGATCCCATATGATAGATGGAAGCTATCATATTCAAAATAATTCCAACCAGCACTTCATTTGTTTTGAACCATAATAGGCTTGTTTAAATCTTCGACTCCATTAAATCATTTCTTTGATCATGATCACCTTGTATTGACGTTTTCACAAAAAAAAAAAAAAAAAAAAAAAAAAAAAAAAAATTTAAGCTTGCACTAATCTCGTTTATATATATCATATACGGATTTAATTATTTATTTAATTATATATTAAATTACTTTGTTGATAAAAGTCATCTTAACACAAATCGTATGTTAAGATAATAATACACAATTTCTTGTCATATTTCAGTATATCTCTTAATAATTCTTACAACATCAATCTAGCCTTTCATGATAATTATTGCTTTAACAATCTTCAATCGAAAAAAACATTATATAAAATTAATTATATATGGAAACTTACATAAGTGATTACCTAATTTACAAAATAGTATTACTATATTCTTATTGAGGTGAATAATTTATATTTTTATATATATGTATAAAAATTTTGTTTGAGTTATACTCTCATTTAAGTGTATGTTTAGATATTTATTAGTAATATCAGTTTTATTATTAGTAATAAAATATTAATAGTAATAGTGTTAATATTATTTTAAAATACTAGGGTTATTGTCAAGGACAGATATTGAATAGCCTAGCCTTAGTTAGGCATGGACTGGCCACCTATGCTTAAACAAGGCAGCACTAACCAATATCCAGCCATGATAATGACTAGTTAATGTATATAAATTAAGTTATCATAATTAATTAGTAAATTTTAATTATAGGTAGAAATATTTTATATATACTTGATACTGTAAAGAGAAATCATATTTTCATAAAACAATACAAGAATTAGAGGGATGAATAAAATTATATAAATAATTATGTATTACATGTTTTGTGATAACTATGTACCGTAATGCTTTGGTAAGAAAATGACCATATAAGAATAAAATGGTAGTCATCAACTAAATTGGGTTAAGGGAACATTATACTAAATAAGAATAGTCTCCGTTTACAATATTTAAATATATTCACAATGTTATATGGTTCAAAATAAAAATAAGTAATCACATAGAATCGACTCATTAAGTGATATATATTTACAAATACTTTTTGTACAATAAATATTTTTACACCTTTAATTTTCATTTAACGTTATAAATAAAAGTGATTTCTTTTACAAAATAATAATACTAAAATATTTTGTAATGTAATAATTTCATTGCGATATTTTGTAATATATATATTATATAGAAAATATAAGTTATTTTACATAGTATAGTAAAATGCTAAAATAACATTTATTTAAAAGTGGTGACCATTTACATATAGTAAAAATGTGTAACAAATAATATATATTACATTTTGCTTTACAAAATATAATGGTTGGTCATGCCAAAACAACTTGTTTTTATTATATTTTGATCTCTAGGACATAGTATGAAAAATATGGTTACTACTAATAATGTACTATTACATTATTTCACAATTAAAACAATCTGGAACTCTAAACAATGATACACTAACTCTATTATCTTTTGGTGTATCTTTGCAACTCACTCAGCACATTGATTTTCTCATGTCATAATTTAATATTTGACAAATCATTTTTTTCATGCTTTTATTTCATTTGGAATCTGTCAATTCTAAATCTTCCTCAGTTGCCCATCAAAGTAAGCTTTCTTTTGACAAAGAATTTTTATTATTCTAAAAAAAAAAAAATCTTCACATCCATTTTAAATACCTATTGATCATATATCTTTTGGTTTGAACCTAGTCACTTTGGAAATTTATATCATTTCATCTCATTCGTTTGACAATTGATTTCTTGAATTAATTCAGTTGAACCATTGAGTCCTACTTATTATACAACTCGTATTCACAAATTTTGATATTTAAATTCTGTGTCATTTTGTTGATTAAAATATGACATAAACCTAAAAGAAATATCGTAACCTAAATCTCGAGGACGAGATTTTTATTAAGGTGGGGAGAATGTAACAACCCTCATTAAAAGTCCTATTTATTTTATTATTTTATCCGATAGGAAACCCTAATTAAGACACCCAAGTGGTTCTGCACAAACCCTACAAATTTCAGAACAATCAGAAGCAGGATCAGGGCCCCTAAAACTCAGGGGGGGTATTTTCTACTCGACGATTATCCTAAAATCTCGCTGTCTAAATTGAATTTCGAGAATCTGTCAACTCAGCAGGCCTAGTCCCACACGTGGCAAAGCTATAGCGAAATTGTGTCCCTTACGGACCGTAAGGGATTAGTCTTACGGTCCGTAAGCTAGTCCAAATTCATGTATAAATAGCAGCGTTTGGCACTTGATTTCTGGCGTTCATTCGACGAAGAAATTCGTTATACGCTCCGAGTTACAGTAGAAATACTATCAAAATCACTAACTAGTATAGCGGGGTGCTACTGCGATACAGGGTATTAACTCGATCGCTGCTACGATTCAATGTCCGATCGATTGGAACTATCCAATGGATGTTTAAGTGCTGCCCAAATTAGGGTTTATGCTTTGTCATTAATCGTGATTCCGATGGATGTTTAAGTGATTACACTTTGTCATTAATCGTAAATCCGATGGATGTTTAAGTATCGCAATTTGTCATTCGTTGTGAAGGTTTAATCTCGTGAGTTATCGTAAATGCTGTATTAGTTATTTACCTAGTTCGTGTGCACTAGGTTACCCGATTAATCCATAGACTAAGCTCTGCTTGTATCTATGATGAATCAAGGCTTATCTGTAGGCTAAAACTTTGCCCGTATGAATCTGCATGATTATAATGTGAGTCATTCTCTTTTTATCAAATTACTTTACAAAACCCTATTTATTTCAAAGTTATAATTACAGGGATTAAGTTTATGTAATCACCATATTACAGCCGGTATGTGGGGTTTTGTATACATTACTTGATAACCGTCACTATTGGACAACGAGTTAGCCAATGAGTGATATGACCATAGTCACAGACACCATCGGGCAAAGAGGCTATCGATGGATGTTCGAGTGACAAGTACTGTGGGTAGTTGGTTTGATATCTGGAAACATTGTAATCTCTCTTAATACTGTAATTGATAACACTGTTTTCTAGTTATACTTTGCAGTGATTAAGTCTTTGCCAATCTTTAAGAAGCAAATGTAAAAACTCTTAATGCTGTAAATTATAGCAAATGTGTTTTAAGTAAAATGAATGAACTCACTCAGTATTTCCCGCTGACAAAACCTTTTTAAAACGCGTTTCATGTAATTACAGTAGATTGGAGTAAGAGATGGATACGGCACTGAAAGGCATCAAGAAGTGGCTTATTTTATTAATTAAATCAAATTAAGAAATATTGTTTTATGTAATCAAAATTTATCTTTATTAAAGCTACCATTGTAAAACATGGATTTATCCTATCTATTTAAATAATAAAATCCGGTGTTTTCTAAACTCTGATATTTTTCCTAACTCACGGTCCTGATGAAATTTCCGCTGCAACGTTTTAAAATAATCACCGGTACCACTGGGCTGTTTGCGACTCCCGATTCCGTCCAGGGTGGGTCGGGGGCCGTGACAAACCCCATCTGTAAGCTCACTAAACTGTCGATACCGAAACTGTTGACGAAAAGTTGTTATGCCCCGAGTCAATGTCTATCATCATTGACCAAGATGCAAGGTCTACTAGTTCACGCCCCCGGTCACGGTGTACGGTTGTCAAACCTAATAGCTCTATCAACTAATAACCCGTTCACCCCCGGTGATTAATCGGTACTGTAAGCAGGGACTTTACGTGATAGAGATTTGTTTAGTTTTGCTAGTTGTGATTTATAAATAATATCCAAACGTATCTCCCCCGGGGATAGTGATTTAAAAGTACCCATTCGTATTTTCCCCGGGAAATATTAGTTTGGAAGTATTCTTCCCGAAGATGTCAGTTTGTCGTGTCCCTCCCTGGGACGCATGCTTTTAGTGTGTGAACTCACCTTGGGTTGCTCGGCAGATGATTTACTTGGTCAAGTGCGCTGGTCACCACGTCCTAACATGGTTAACAGTATGGGTCAGGCTTGGGTACAGATAATTCACGTATATCTTTCACATAAATCTCATAGCACGCACAGATCACAAAGTGTTATTGGGCCGGTCTTATCATACTTAACAGTTAACAGTAGCATGTATCACAGAGTCCAAGTAAAACAGTAGCAGGCATACACAGTGCACGCATTTTGGCCCAATAACGGAGACAAGCAGCCCAGTCGAGACCAGGTGGTCTCGACTCGAGAACATGCGGTCTCGAGTCGCAACCAAGGGGTCTCGGGTTGCCAAATGAAGGTCTCGAGTGGTGCATAAATGAGTCGCAACCCTGGAGGTCTCAATTCTGGTCTTGAATTGAGATCAGGAGATCTCGAGTCGCAAACAGGCTAGTCTCGAGTCCCTTATGGGAAGTGTTCTGGGTTCCGAGTTTTTGATCCATGGTCTCGAGTCACAACACTGCGGTCTCGACTCGCAACCACGGATGTGAGCACATGAAATCCTTCTAGAACCTTCTGCCAGCATTTGTACTATCCAATAGAATTTCATATTCATGATTTTGTGTACTGCCCATTACAATTGCACTAACATGTTTTCTTGTCTAGTCCCCAAATCAAACGGATCAAAACATAGCAATTTTAAATATTCATATCATATTCAAATAGTTCATCATTAGGGTTTTTCATCATCTAATCAAAACAACTCTAACATACATCACTGTTTCATTTAAATCAGTATGATCATGCCAAAAATCATTTTTATCCTAGAATCATTTGGACACCATTCTTGTAAACAATTTCAGCCTATAACTCATAGTACAATATTATCATCTTCATTGTTTCATAGAAATACAATATCACATTCTCATTAATACTTCCAAAACATGAATCATTATTGCATATAATCTTTTATCATGCAATTTATTCACCAAGTTAGCATCTTTATCATACAAAATCATGCAAGGAGACATTTAAACTAAGCATGTGTATCATTCATCAAACAAGCATCACAATATCAAATAGTGTGAAACACTAACCGGATGGTGTTCGAGTGTGAGAGTGTTGTGAAGTCAGACGAAAGGGGGCCTCCTAGCTTAGAATACGAGCTAGAACAAGAGCTTGATTTGCTAGTATTGATCCGAGACAATAGGGGAGATTGATATTACTAGGGTTTTGTTGAGAGAGTGAAGGAGAGTGTGTGAGAGTGAGTGTGAGGAAATGATGATTGAAAAGTGGCAAGGTTGGCTATCAACATGGGTTATATACTAGCCCCAAGTCGGTGCACCCTAATGGGTTCTCGAATGGGCTAAAGGGGTTGCGGCCCAACTGATGTGGGTTACTCGAGACCGGGTGGTCTCGAGTCGGGTCCTTGTGGTCTTGAGTCGGGTCCTTGTCGTCTCGGTTCACCCTTACAAACATTTTCATAACTATAAACCACATACACATATTTTAGTACAAGGATCACATAGCACACCAAGATAATTCACAACTTTCATTTAATAATATACGTACACATAATGCTAATACAAGAACGTTGCTCAGGAAAACCTAGAGTGTCACACAAGATCGAAGCACGAATTGCGAGGAACGGTCCTAACGGTTGTGGAATTTCTATAAATACCCAACTTGGTTTCATTCTTTCCTCACAAATCTGATTCAAATTGCTCTAAGTTGAAGTTTAACACTTCATACCTGAGCAAATTGGATCAAGATCTTCCTAGCTTGGACCCTTTGTAAGTATTCTTTCGTGCTTTTATCGTTTTTCTAGCATAAAAGTCAAACAGTGTTTGACTTTCTGCTTTGACCAGTCTTTGGTCAACATGAAGTTCAACGTGAGCGTAATCACGATGGTTATAGTCCCTAGTGACTATACCTACCGATTACCACATTGATTAGGTGTTGTGACGAGTCATAGTTTCGGTCTAAATGCATATTTATGCGTATTTTGTAACCAAACTATTCTTGGGTATCAAAACCGTTTGTTTTGATATCAAAACCTGTTTTCTAACTTAGTTAAACATGTTTTAACATGTTTAACTCTTCACTTTTAGTCTAGTGCTTGTGTAGAGTCGTAAGTCAAGCGGTCTAAACACCCGCTTAGACTTTCGAACTCGACCCGTTTGGTCGATCATTAGGATCTGACCAAGCATGTTTAGTGACCATAGTTGTATAGGGAATAACCTTCCGAGGTTATACCTTATGGTCACTTAGGTTTAATTAGTTGTATGATAGGTAGTTTATATGCCTCAGGTAAATGACCAAAATGCCCTTTTCATGCATAATTGAATTTTAAGCATATGTAACCTAAACTTTTGTCACGTAACTAATTATGCACCATATTTAAACATGTTTAGGCATATAATACTTGTCCTAGGACTAGTTAGGCATCTCGAACGCGCTTTGCACAAACGACACGTTAAAGTAGCGTGAGCTACCTTAATGGGTCATAACGGGTCGAAAGCACTTAGGTTAGGTTCCGATTTAGGATGTAGGCTTTGTTAAACCATATCACATGAGCCCCAATACTCATTTGGTTTACAAGACTTCCTTCTATCCGATCTTCCGATTTAGGTGTTGATTATTTATCTAGTGATCCGATTTCTAGGTGCTGCTTGATTTCCTTGTTTGAGCTTTGTTGAGTTCTTTTGATTGAGGATACTTTGCACTTCATGTGAGTACATAGTTCCCCTATTTTACTGTTTTCAATTGTTTTGGGGTAATTCATATGTGTTAAATGTTTTCGATATTCTTAACGATGGTTTTCGAAATGATTAATATGGTTTATATAAAACTAATAACGATTTCGATAATGTGAACAAACTTGTTGGGCGTAGTTACATAACAAATGACATTCATTAACATTGATCAAGCCGACCAGTATTAGGTTATGGTACCATAGGATCTGACAAATCCTGTTATCAGACTGCACCCAGGGTTATGTGGATAACGACTGAATCTGTGATTGTTAATTTACCGTTTGGTGGTTTATTAATGCGAGAATAGCGATGGACGAGTTGCGAAGGTTTGGATGTTATTTGCGAGACGACCAAAATTAGTTGTCACAATTAAAACGAGAATGATTTCAACGATTTAAACGAGTTAAACGATTTTGGAACGATTTAAACGAGTTAAACGATTTTGGAACGATTTAAACGAGTTAAACGAACTGAACAAACGATTGATTTTTGGTTGGTGTTTAGATAACGGGACGTGTGTAATGTGATGAAAACATGGTAGATATGCCACTGGTACTTCTTATATATAAGTGTTTTCATCATATTACATACCGTGGCGTTATTTAGTTCACTTGGGTAATCGATTTTGAAACGATGTCACACAACAATGTTTTCTAAGTAATATAAACCATACGAGTTTTACTAACGAGGTGATTTACAAATCTGGTTTACTTAAACAAATGTTTTAGGTTAGGAAGCATGGCTATGAGATTTTATAAGTTATAACCATCTTGATTTGAGATGGTTATTTATGTTGCAATACGATACACTTTTCAAAACAAGGTTTTTACTTTCGACTCTTGTAGTCTAATGAGGTATTGCATCATATAAACTAGCCATGAATCTGACACTCTTATAAAAGTTATGTGCTCGCCAGCATTTCTTTGCTGACTTTGTTTTTACATATGTTTCAGGTGTTGTTGAATAGTGTTGATTGCTAGGATGCATGCTCACATAGGATCTGGACAAGGCCTTAGTGATCTAATAACGATGATAGTCTATGTTTAACTTTTTTTGTTTTAAGATAATGTTAATGTTTAATATTATCAATAAAACGAAACTTTTGTATCCATGGTTGTGAAACAATAATTCTGTTACAACACTCCCCGACGTTTCCTCCGCGGTTTCGTTGTTTTAACGCGGTCGGGGTGTGACAGAAGAAGTTGGTATCAGAGCCAATGGTTATACAGAATTAGGTTATTAATAATGCTTTGACCTAGACTATAACTTTCTAGGACCCTAACGCAAGTTTTCTTGCGTTCAGATTTTTAAAACAATACCGTCACCTATCCTTAGGTGATAACCACAATGAGAACACAGATTTCAAATCCGCTTTGAAAACCAATCATCTATTCTACGATGGTTTCTTATAAGGTTTTAAACTCTCTGAGTTTTCAAAATCTCGTCAAAGTTTGGGTCTTGTAGTGTGAACACGTACAATCTGGGAGGGTGAACGCCTGTATCCTGAGTTTTCTGTCTAAGGCTAGAGTGTTCGTACAAATCCACATAATCGAACCAGTCACTCTTACCTAGGAACTCTTGGGATGAGTGTTCACTTATAGGATAAAGCAGGTCTTCGCGATACATTATATTGACCCATTTACTTTGATTAGATGCACAAATGATCGCACTTCTTGTGTTTTGTCGATGTTTTTAATACCTCTTTTGTTTTTCCCAATTGTCGATCTCACTCGTTTCTCATGTTTCCTTGTTCTTTTAGACAATGCCTCCTCGATGAGATGCACAACCTCTAACCAACGAAGAAGTCGCAGCCCTTGTCTATCAGCAAATGATTGCTGTGCTTCCGAACATAGTAACCCAGATCCATCAGTTATACAACAACAATAATAACAATAATGCTCAGTGTAGTTTCAAGAATTTCAATTCTGCTAAATCATTGAAGTTTTCTGGGTCTCAAGGAACAACCGTGCTCCGGCAATGGTTCAAAAGTTTGGAGAGCACATTCAGACACGTGCAGTGTCCGAATGAGCGTAAGGTTGAGTTTGCATCCAGTGTGTTCGAGAAGCGTGCTCTTACATGGTGGAACGGTGTGATGCGTGATAGGGGCGCCGATGTGGCAATGGCACAAACATGGGAAGAGCTTCGAGCTCTCATGATGAAAGAGTTCTGTCCTGGTTACGAGATTCGAGCTTTGGAACGAGAATTCGATGATTTGAAACAAGATGGGAGAGAACACCGTACGTATACGGATTGTTATGAAGAGCTGAGTTTGTTGTGTCCCACTATGGTTACCCCATTGGAGAAGGCGATTGAGAGGTACATCGATGGTTTACCCGATTCTGTGCAAGATATTGTCACCGGTAGTAATCCTACCACCGTGCGTCAGGCGATTGAATTAGCTGCTACTCTGACCGAGTCTCAGGTCAGAAAGGGTAAACTGACCCGTAAAGGTGACAAGAAGAAGTCAGCTGATTCCACACAAGACAAGGGTAAGGGTAAGGGTAAGGGTAAGAAGAAGAGTGAGTCTTCCAAGAAGTCAAGGAAGCGCAAGGCTTCCCAGAACTTTGCAGTCACTGCATAAAATCCTCAGAACCCACCAGCCTTACCTCCCGCGAAGAAGCAATATGCTAGTACTGTACCTCACTGTGCTTGATGCAATGGTCATCATGCTACCCAACAGGCATGTAAACAGTGCACTACGTGTGGTAAACTTGGGCATCTGGCCAACATCTATCGTTTGGGTCAGAATCAAGCTGCTAAAATTCCAGCACAGGCTCAAGGGAATGCTGCTAGATTCCCATCTGGTTCGTGTTACAACTGCGGAGAAATGGGTCATTTCCGCAACAACTGTCCAAGGTAGGTGAATGCGAATGCAAATTAGAACACAAACGCAAATGCGAATCCCGCTCGTGGACGAGCGTACAATCTGAATGCCAATGAGGCTCGTGCTGATAACGAGGTTATTAACGGTACGTTCCTTGTTAACCATCAACCTGCTTCTGTTCTTTTCGATTCTGGTGCCGATAGAAGTTTTGTTTCATTATCATTTGAGCCTTTACTTGCGATACCTAGAACTAAACTGAGGAAACCCTTATCTGTCGAAGTTGCTACTGGTAAACCTCTTGTACTCGATTCTGTTATTCGTGATTGCCAGTTGAACCTTGATAACCATCTTTTTCCTATTGACCTCGTGCCGATGCAACTTGGGAATTTCGATATTATCGTTGGAATGGATTGGTTGACCAAACCTCATGCTGAGGTGATTTGTTTCGATAAAATCGTTCGTATTCCTCTTTCATCTGGCGATGTTCTAGAAGTTCGTGGCAAAAAACCATCAGGTGGTTTGAAGCTTATGTCATGTATGAAAGCCCAAAGTTATTTACGAAAAGGATATGTTGCTTTTCTGGCACATGTCACCGAGGAGAAAGGCAAGAGCAAGCGTATTCAAGATGTTCTGATTGTTCGAGAATATCCAGAGGTGTTTCCTGATGAACTGCCTGGTTTGCCTCCAGTTCGTCAAGTCGAGTTTCATATTGATCTTGTACCCAATGCCAACCCGATTGCGAAAGCACCTTATCGTCTTGCACCATCGGAGATGCAAGAGTTATCAAAACAACTCCAAGAGTTATCTGATAAAGGATTCATCGGACCGAGTTATTCACCTTGGGGCGCTCCCATCCTGTTTGTGAAAAAGAAAGATGGATCTTTTCAAATGTGTATCGATTATCGTGCGCTTAACAAGCTTACCATCAAGAATCGATATCCCTACCTCAAATTGATGATCTATTTGATCAGCTGCAATGTGCTTCATGTTTCTCCAAGATCGATCTGCGTTCTGGGTATCATCAACTTCGTGTACTCGAAGAAGACATTCCCAAAACTGCTTTCCGTACGATATATGGGCACTATGAGTTTACTGTCATGCGTTTTAGTTTGACGAATGCCCCATCTATCTTCATGGACTTAATGAATAGGGTATGTAAGCCTTATTTAGACAAGTTCAACATTGTATTCATCGACGATATTCTCACCTATTCGAAGTCTCGAGCCGAGCACGAGCAACATCTTCGTTTGACACTGGAACTCCTAAAGAAGGAACAACTTTTTGCTAAATTCTCCAAGTGTGAATTTTGGCTTAAGGAAGTTCAATTTGTGGGCCATATAGTTAACGAGCAGGGTATCCATGTGGATCCTTCCAAAATTGCTGCAATGAAGGATTGGAATACACCAACGACACCAACAAAAGTTCGTTCTTTTCTTGGTCTTGCTGGTTATTATCGTCGATTCATTTCAAATTTCTCGAAGATCGCGGTTCCACTCACTGCTTTGACTCAGAAGAATAAGCCTTTTGAGTGGAGACCTAAGCAGGAAGAAGCGTTCCAAACGCTGAAACGAAAGCTATGTGATGCTCTTGTTTTATCTCTACCCGATGGAAATGATGATTTCATTGTTTATTGTGACGCGTCGAATCTAGGCCTTGGTTGTGTTCTCATGCAACGAGGCAAAGTTATAGCATATGTGTAACATCCCTATTTTTATATAAGAATTATAGGTTTGGTTAAATTTATTAACCACTAGTAACTAGTAAATAGTTTAATTTTAATAAAAATATTCAACCCAAATAGTTTTAAACACTATTTTATATAATTGGTTGAAATAAATAATTGGCCTGTTTATGGGTCACCTTTCTAAAATAAAATAAAAGTCTATAAAAACTTATATTATTAGACAGGTAACTTACGGGTAGGTTGACTGTTAGAAATATGAAGTACCTAGACGGGCCTAGGAATCATATAATAATTAAATTATAAAAATACATTGTATTTTGAACCTAATTTATTTTTAATGAAACTTAGACCCAAATGTAGACAAAAATATTCTGGATTTAATGACATATTTATTATTTTCTAGAACGCTATACTTTAAAAGTTATAAGTGCCAAATAAGTGAAGCAGTTAAATTAATTATAATATAAATAATAAAACCAAACAAATACAATTTCACAATTCAAGTAAACTTGTCGTGTCCCATCTTACCTTTTGTGTCCCCTTTTTAAATATAATAATAAATAATAAAATAATGATAACTAAAATGGAATCAAGAAAGTTATACGTGTCCAATGAATTTCGAAATGGGATGCCTGCCATCCCTATGTGTCCATTCTTGGTAAAATAAAAATAAAATATAATAATTAAAATAAAGAAAAATGAACGTGTCTTACAAAGAAGAAATAGAATTTTTGAACTACCTGTACGTGGCAAATTTTAGAAAAGAATCAACACAAAATATAATAAAATAATCAAAGCAAATTGAATTGAAGTACGTAGACGTGTGTGTTTTAAAGCGTCCCCTCCAAGTAATTTTCAGTATATATATCAACACATTACTTCCATCGTTGTGTCCATATCGCTCTCTCTCTCAATTTCTAGCTTTATTTCCTATAATAATAATAATAAGGTTCTGCCCCGTTTTAAGTATTTTAACTCCAGATCACCGCTACCCTTTCCGATTGATCTGAAACCCATAACACATGTCAGGGCTCTGCCCGACTAAGTTGTTGGGATTCTGTCTCGGGATATCGGGACAAGGTTGAATTAGGGGTAATATACTTAAAACGAGTGCAATATATATTTTTAAATAGCTCCAAAGTTATACCCAAAATTCTACCAGTAGGTTTTCTAGTTGAACCCTAAAGTCACAAAGTGAGTCCATTTCCTTTTTCGTACCTTTTTATTCCTTTTTGACCCAAACCATAACAACTCTCATCAAAACTATTATTTTCTTATTATATATTATATTTTGTCTAAAAAGAAACCTTAGTTGAGACACCCAAGTAAACCCTACAAATTTCAGAATAATCAGAATCATGATCAGGGCCCCTAAAACTCAAGAGGGATAAAACCCTATTAACGATTATCTTCACAAAACGCTGTCAAAATTCAATTCTCGATTCCGTCGACTCAGCAGGGCTACCCAGGTGACAAAGCAGGCCTAGCCTACTTTGTCATCCTAGGCGACACACGACAGGGACCATTGGTTCCTTCGCGACACGCGGGAGGTTCCAAATTCGGGTATAAATACCAGGAGTTGGGACTTGAATTCTGCAATTGGAACGGCGATAAAATTCGATTCAGGCACGGAGATATCATCCGAATACTCTCAAAACACACACATCACTAATTAGTATAGCGGGGTGCTGCTGCAAACAGGGTATTAACTCGATCGCTGCTACGATTCAATGTCCGATCGATTTAAACTATCCGACCGGATGTTTAAGCGCTATCCTTTGTCATTAGTCGTGATTTCGACAGGATGTTTGAGTACCACCCGAACTCGGGGAATACTCTGTCATTCGTTGTGAATCCGATGGTTGTTTAAGTGATTGCACTTTGTCATTCGTTGTGAGGGTTTTAATCTCGTGAGTTATCGTAAATGCTGTATTAAGTTACCTACCTAGTTCGTGTGCACTAGGTTACAAGACTAATCAATAGGCTAAGCTCTGCCTGTATAAATCTGCAATATATCAAGGCTTATCTGTAGACTAAACTTTGGCCGTATGAATCTGCATGCTTATAATGTGAGTCATTCTCTTTTTATCAAATTTGATTTCAAAATCATGTTTATTTTCAAAGGTTATAATTACAGTGATTAAGTTTATGTAATCACCAAATTACAGCCGGTATGTGGGGTATTGTGCACATTACTACTGTTGTTGTCACTTTAGGTGGGCGAAGCTAATTAGTGATATTCGTCATTCATTGGGGCAGCCAATGGTGATATGACCACAGTCACCGAAATGAATCGAGTGACAAATACTGTGGGTAGTTGGTTTGATATCAGAAACATTGTAATCTCTCTTAATACTGTAAATTATAACAAACAGGTCATTTTAGTAAAATGAATGATTCACTCAGTATTTTCCGCTGACAAAACCTTTTTAAAACGCGTTTCAGGTAATTACAGTAGATTGGATTAAGAGATGGATACGGCACTGAAAGGCATCAAGAAGTGGCTTATTTTATTAATTAAATCAAATTAAGAAATATTGTTTTATGTAATCAAATTTATCTTTATTTAAAGCTACCATTGTAAAACATGGGTTTATCCCATCTATTTAATAAATAAAATCCGGTGTTTTCTAAACTCTGATATTTTTCCTAACTCACGGTCCTGATGAAATTTCCACTGCAACATTTTCAAAATAATCACCGGTACCACTGGGCTGTTCACGACTCCCGATTCCGTCCAGGGTGGGTCGGGGGACGTGACAGAAGGTGGTATCAGAGCCACTGATTTAAGCCTTTAGGTGTTGTGACAATAATACCTAAGTTTGTATAAAAGAGTTAGGAGATTGCTGTTAACTGGTAGCACACATTATAGCATTTAGACTTGAACTTAAGAAAAGATGCCTTAGTATAAGCTTTGAGATAAGCTAAGTACTTGTGTAAATAAAGTATGATGGGTTCTGGTATATCATAAGAATGGTAATTAGAATATTGCAAGATATGATAAATAAGCAAGAATTAATAGTAATTATTGCTTATTGATATTATTGGGTCTAGAATAAGATATGTTACGGGAATATAAATTTCACTAATTCTGGATAAAAGCCTAATAAAAGAGGCACTTTTAAAAATACTATTTATGGGAAATATAAATTTTCTCCGGCAAGACTGGGTATGGTGTAGCAGACTCTCCAGTTTGTCCGGATATACTAAGGTTACCTCTCCGCCGCGAACCGGATAAGACAGGGTATGTAATATGTCAAACGAGTGACAAGATTTCCCTAAATAGTATTATGACCAGATATTTGACTGGTTTTTGGAAATACGAATCTGTTAAATACATTGACCTGATAGATGGTATGTTTATTTCAGTATGTGAAATATGTGATTATATAGATATGTATATCTATAAGAAATTCCAAAAGTCAATTTGGAATAAAGCACAAGCATCTGTGTCTAGATTTCTTTATTAGGAATTTCTTTTCCGATATCAAACATTATTTCGTTTGATCATCTACCTCGTAACTCGAGCGACAATAATAACAATAGAAACCCTTTTAAGTTGGAATACCATCAAAAGTATAAGAATTTCTAAATGTGTTACTATAAACTATTAACGCAAGTAAGAAATATGCAAAGTTGTAATAATGTACAAGAAAACACATGAAAATTTAATTATAAGTCCACAGACTTTAAAGTATATCACACACGACTTCCAAGGCAAGACCTTTGGAAAATATAAATTAGGCACAATGACACCAATGCTAATTCCGTCAAATAGAAGAACTACTAATTAAAAGGAAGCACTTTGCCACACGATCCTACAAATGTCATGAATTTCGCTAAGGTACGTTGTAACAAGATTTCACAACCATCGGTGCACAGTCTAATCAGAGTCATAATTATTATCACTGCAAAAAGAGTCACATACCTTTGCAAATTCCCTATTTCATTTTATTCGACATTTCCTGGTAATGTCACTTAACAATGGTTATCACACGAAATTCCAGATAAAGTTCTTATATTTCTTTCGTTGAAATTCTGACTTCTGCATATAAAGAGTTGACTTTCGTATTTCTACTTCCCCTAATGGTCATCATTACATGAGGATTTCTTTCATAATAACGAATATTGATCTATTTCATTTCTTGGTAAATCCATACGTTACACATGCACTGTTTGTTGTGCATGTGATTCGCTTGCTTTATAAAAGAACACTGGAGGGCTTCATTCCGATTTGTTATTTTATCCAAACTCAAATATCATTCCACTGTAAACCGCATTATTGCAAAACGATAACTCTTGGATATCAAGTCAATGAATTTCTTGAAAAAAAAAAAACAATTTTCCTTGGCATACATAATTTCTGTGGCGACCATGTTCGAATTTTCTTATTAAAACTCGTTTTGTTTAAATCAAGTTCAATTAATTAAATTTGCTCGCAGTACGTAATCAATTCAAAGTCCCTTATGATAAATCGAAGCCATCATATTCAAAATAATCCCAACAATCACTTCATTTCTCTTGAAACATAACATGCTTAATTGGTCTTTGACTTCATTGAATCGTTTCTTTGAGTACGATCACCTTGTGATGACGTTTTCACAAAAATCTGAAGATTGCTCTAAATCTCGGATTTGATTATTTGTTTATTTATATTGAATCCGCTTTGTTGATTTATTCTATAAAAGCAATCTTAAAACAATTGTGTGCTAAGATCATAATATACAAATTTATGTCATATTTCAGTATATCTCTTAATGGTTCTTACAGCATTAATCGAGCCTTTCGTGATAAATTTAATTGATTATATATACATAAGTAATTACCTAAATTACAATATAGTATTACTATATTTAAAATTCTTGTTAAACCATTGAGGTGAAGAATTTATATTTTTATAAAAGTATGAATGAGATATACTCTCATTTAAATTTATGTTTAAGTTATTTATTTTATTATTAGTAATAAAATAAAAAACAGAAGTGTTAATATTTTAAATACTAAGGTTATTATCAAGAGCAGGTATTGGATAGCCTAGCCTTAGTTAGGCATGGACTGGCCACCTATGCTTAAACAAGGCAGCACTAACCAATATTTAACCATGATAAATGACTAGTTAATTATTATACTTATTTAGTAAATTTGAATTATATATTTTACTTTGTATTGTAAGAAAAAGATATATTTTCATAAAACAATACAAGAATTAGAGGAACGAATAAAAATATCTAAATAACTGTCTAAGTATTCATAAACAAGACATTTATACTTATATAAATTGTTCATCTTGTTTAAATATTCTACAATACTTTTATAATATATATATATTTTAATATTAAAATATCAAATGTTATTTACTCAAGCCAATATCTAAGTATGCTTGATATTAAAATAAACATTTACTTTCATGATTTAAAATATCTTATTATAAAATCTTATAGTTAAACATATTTGATTTAAAAAAAAAAATCGTGAATTCTAGGATCAACATAAAACATTTATCATTATTTTGTCGAAATTACCACGGGTTTTGAGATTCCTATTAAGTGTTATTTACAAAATATTTTACAAATACTTTTGTACAATAAATATTTTTGCACCTTTATTTACAACTTTTATTTAACGTTATAAATAATAAGTGATTTCTTTTACAAAATAATAATATTAAAATACTTGTAAAGAAATAACTTCATTGCAGTATCTTGTAATATATATTACATAGTAAATATAAGTTATTTTATATAGTATAGTAAACTACTAAAACAATATTTATTTAAAAGTAGTGACCATTTACATATAGTAAAAAAAAATACGTAAATTTTGATATATAAGATACGGTTCAGACCGGAACACAAATAATATATATATTACATTTGTTTTACAAAATATAATATTATGGTTGGTCATGCTAAAACAACTTGTTCTTATTATATTTCGATCTCTAGGACATAGTATGAAAAATATGGTCACTAATAATGTACTATCACATTATTTCACAATTAAAACAACTTGGAACTCTAAAACAATGATACACTAACTCTATTGTCTTTTAATGTATCTTTGCAATTCACTCATCTCAACACTTTGATTTTCTCATATCATAAATATTTGACAAATCATTTTTCATACTTTTATTTCATTTGGAACCTGTCAATTCTAAGTCTTCCTCAGTTGCCAATCAAAGTAAGATTTCTTTTGCCAAAGAATTTTATTGATTCTAAAAATTCTTCACATTCATTTTAAATATCTATTAGTCATATATATCTTTTGGCTTGAATCTAGTCATTATATCATTTCATCTCATTCTTTTATCATCAATTTCTTGAACTAATTCAGTTGAACCATTGAATCCTACATACTGTACAACCCGTATTTGCAAAATTTGATATTTTAAACTCTGTGTCATCTACCCTAATATTGTTTTATTGACTAAAATATGACATAAGTCTAAAAGAAATATCGTAACCCAAATCTCGAGGACGAGATTTAAAACAAGGTGGGGAGAATGTAACATCCCTATTTTTATATAAGAATTATAGGTTTGGTTAAATTTATTAACCACTAGTAACTAGTAAATAGTTTAATTTTAATAAAAATATTCAACCCAAATAGTTTTAAACACTATTTTATATAATTGGTTGAAATAAATAATTGGCCTGTTTATGGGTCACCTTTCTAAAATAAAATAAAAGTCTATAAAAACTTATATTATTAGACAGGTAACTTACGGGTAGGTTGACTGTTAGAAATATGAAGTACCTAGACGGGCCTAGGAATCATATAATAATTAAATTATAAAAATACATTGTATTTTGAACCTAATTTATTTTTAATGAAACTTAGACCCAAATGTAGACAAAAATATTCTGGTTTTAATGACATATTTATTATTTTCTAGAATGCTATACTTTAAAAGTTATAAGCGCCAAATAAGTGAAGCAGTTAAATTAATTATAATATAAATAATAATAATATAAATAATAAAACCAAACAAATACAATTTCACAATTTCAAGTAAACTTGTCGTGTCCCATCTTACCTTTTGTGTCCCCTCTTTAAATATAATAATAAATAATAAAATAATGATAACTAAAATGGAATCAAGAAAGTTATACGTGTCCAATGAATTTCGAAATGGGATGCCTGCCATCCCTATGTGTCCATTCTTGGTAAAATAAAAATAAAATATAATAATTAAAATAAAGAAAAATGAATGTCTCTTACAAAGAAGAAATGGAATTTTTGAACTACCTGTACGTGGCAAATTTTGGAAAAGAATCAACACAAAATATAATAAAATAATCAAAGCAAATTGAATTGAAGTACGTAGACGTGTGTGTTTTAAAGCGTCCCCTCCAAGTAATTTTCAGTATATATATCAACACATTACTTCCATCGTTGTGTCCATATCGCTCTCTCTCTCTCTCAATTTCTAGCTTTATTTCCTATAATAATAATAATAAGGTTCTGCCCCGTTTTAAGTATTTTAACTCCAGATCACCGCTACCCTTTCCGATTGATCTGAAACCCATAACACATGTCAGGGCTCTGCCCGACTAAGTTGTTGGGATTCTGTCTCGGGATATCGGGACAAGGTTGAATTAGGGGTAATATACTTAAAACGAGTGCAATATATATTTTTAAATAGCTCCAAAGTTATACCCAAAATTCTACCAGTAGGTTTTCTAGTTGAACCGTAAAGTCACAAAGTGAGTCCATTTCCTTTTTCGTACCTTTTTATTCCTTTTTGACCCAAACCATAACAACTCTCATCAAAACTATTATTTTCTTATTATATATTATATTTTGTCTAAAAAGAAACCTTAGTTGAGACACCCAAGTAAACCCTACAAATTTCAGAATAATCAGAATCAGGATCAGGGCCCCTAAAACTCAAGAGGGATAAAACCCTATTAACGATTATCTTCACAAAACGCTGTCAAAATTCAATTTCTCGATTCCGTCGACTCAGCAGGGCTACCCAGGTGACAAAGCAGGCCTAGCCTACTTTGTCATCCCAGGCGACACGCGACAGGGACCATTGGTTCCTTCGCGACACGCGGGAGGTTCCAAATTCGGGTATAAATACCAGGAGTTGGGACTTGAATTCTGCAATTGGAACGACGATAAAATTCGATTCAGGCACGGAGATATTGTCACACCCTCAAAATACCACCTAGGGAGTGTCCCTGTTAGGCGGGTGACCACTAGCAATGAGCCACTAATTACATTGAATCCTAAGTTTAAAATAAAGTTCCATCAATTGATTATGATAAAATCCCAATCGTAAGTTATTCAAAAACCACAAGTTCAGCGGAAGCGTTAATGTAACATAATGTAAATACTTTTCGATCAATCATAAGAAATAAATGTTTGATAAATAATCCCATCCGTATAACCATGACCACTCTCGCTCTCCAGCCAGCAAGCTCCTGTTTCAATCACCTAACGACCTGCGAGCATGTAACAAGTGTATCAGACAAAGCTGGCGAGTTCACAGTTTAAGAAAACGTTTTGTTACCAGCTGTATGTAAAACAGTTCACTGACAAATGCAAGTAATATTGTTAATATCTCATTTCCGAACAAGACGGCTCCTGAAATACATGACTGCCCTATCCCACGTACTCCTATTTAGTACTGGGCCCGACTGGGTCATTAGTTCACATCCGTCCAATCCAGGAGCGGTGTGAGGGTGCCAAACCTAAGTAGCGCTACCAACTAATACCCGAATAAGGGACTTACAAAATGATAGGTGAGAATATTAACCAATATATCCGTTTTTACCCAAACCACTGACTGTCCCCAACCACTGGGACGCATGCTCGAATGTAGTGAACTCACCTTGATGTGCTCGGCAGAGTGTTTCACTTGTTTTAGTTATTATAACCGACCATGCCCTATTATTGATTCCATTCAGCATTAGACCCGTATTCAAGTATATTCACACATATAATCATATGACACATAGCACCAAAGAATCATGTATTACTCATACGTGTTCAAATGTTGCTTATCTAGCATGCGAACCCGTGTACATATCTAATACACCAATTATCACAAATAGCATCGAAATAGTACCACACAAGTTTCCGGGTTAAGCAAATGAATCGATTTGTAACAAACGCTCATACTAGACCCACTATGGTGTTTTATAAAAAGGAATAAGACTCGGCCCATTAAACCAACCCAACGGATCAAACTATTGGATTACATCAACTCGCTTAACAACCCAGGGTCAACCTAGATCGACTATTCCTCTACTAAACCAACATCTTGTATCCAATTATCGCCCAATTTCACTTTGTTTCGGACCCCCCCTTTCATCAACAGGGGTCATACAATATAAATAAAAATTATGTATAACTGATCAGCACATTAACATGAAATTATCTACTAGCAAAATCACAAATCGACCAACGTGATCCAGCAACATCAATCCTTAAACTCGTACGTATTAACAGTTTCATATTATCATTTAGTCATGCAACATATACAATCAATAATAATGTCAGCAACCTATTCTATCAGAACCGATTACTACTCTATATACCATTCTTTTATTGATATCCTACATGCTATCCATATATGTGATCAATTTACAATCAGTTCATGTGATATAATAATCAAATAAGTCATGCAACTCATCATTCATGCATATAATATTCCTACTGACAACTTCATTAAATGTCCACATGATTTGGTTAACAGTTTATGTATAAACAAACAATCTTCATCACCTAATCTTGTTACCAGTTTGTGTGAACAATACAATCTATAAGCGTGCTACCCAAGGCCCTAGGTCATCGAATCTTAATGTCAATATCATCAGATTGTCATCATATGCCCACATATATATCCAACTAGATACATCCAATCGCATTTACACATGATTATCAAATAGGATCATCACATACAGGAATCGGGTACATGTAAACAGGAATCAATCAAGTAGTATTAGTGTAAATATGATTTTTACTAACCACAATCAACAAGCTGGAATGATGCCTTCGAAAAGGGAAGAAAGGTTTCCACTGCCGTCGTACAATGGGTGTAAAAGTAGGGTTTGTGTTACTTGTGTGCATTACTAGTTACGTATACATGTAATGTATGGATAAGGGATTTGGGCCATAAGGGGATTTGGGGCCGGCAGTTTACTAACAACACAAGGTTTGGGCCGGTTCTATTTGTTAAACACAATAACGAATTGAGTCAAGACTTCATATTAGTGCGGACTTGTGTTATGAGGCCCAAACGTGGGTTCCGAGTGCATGATTCGGCCCTGATTCGATTACAAGGCCCACTAACTAAGGCCCACCTCCTTATCCCGTTTTACCATGCCCGTACACATATGCGATCTAAGTGGTCGGGTAGACCTATTCGACGATTTCGAGCATACAACTTACGCACATAGCATTTAATGAAACACACGTGTAACTTATTAAATCTCATATGACCGTGAAATAAAAGCAGTTAGATGTAAAGACACACGCCAAAGGTTGTGGAATTTAAGCAATGCTAACCTTGGGAATACGGGTTGTCACATCATCCCCAACATGAAAGAAATTTCGTCCCGAAATTTGACAAGTAATCACAGAGGAACGAAGTGAGAAATCAAGATTGTTGCGGATATTGCTCAGGTGCTACATCATCCCCAACTTGAAGCGGAATTTCGTCCCGAAATTCACTAGCTTTACTAGATTTAGACTTGTCATCAGGAAAAAGTTGAGGATACTTAAGCTTCATCTGATCTTCACGCTCCCACGTGAACTCCGGTCCACGTCTTGAGTTCCATCGAACTCTAACAATCGGGATACGACTATGTTTTCGCACCTTGACCTCCCGATCCATGATCTCTATAGGTTCTTCAACAAACTGTAACTTGTCGTCAATCTTGAGTTCTTGAAACGGCACAACCAGTGTTTCATCAGACAAACACTCCTTCAACTGCGAAACGCGAAAGACATCGTGAACATTACCCAACTCAGCAGGTAGCTCAAACTTGTAAGCCACCTTACCGATCCGCTCCAGGATTTTGAATGGCCCAACGTAACGTGGATTAAGCTTGCCACGTTTCCCAAACCGCACCACACCCTTCCAGGGTGTGACTTTCAACATGACACGATCGCCTACAGCGAATTCCCAGCGTTCCCTAAGCTTATCAGCTTTCATGGCGGTCACGCGTTGCCGCCACACGATTCCCGATCCAAACAATCTTCTCAAAGATTTCAATATAAGTCCTGGACCTGTGATTAGGTTGTCACCCACGCTAGCCCAACAAGGAGATCGACATTATCGTCCATGCAATGTCTTAAACAGAGCTGTCTGAATACTGGAATGGTAATTACTGCAGTAGAACTCAGCCAAAGGTGTGTGTCCTTCCAATTTTACCAAGTCAGACACACACATGCTCGCAGCATGTCTTCGAGTGTCAGGATGGTTCGTTACTCTGACCGTCTGTCCTATGGTGATAAGCAATGCTCATGCCTAGACGTGAGCCAGGGGTGTTTGGTATTGCCTGGCATAAATCAAGTATAGATCAAAATCAGTGGCAACAGGAGTTGGTACCCCGTGCCTAGAAACCGCCCTTCCCAGGTAATTACTCACAGGATACGAAGACTTGTCAATTTTTTTTTCTGATTGCAAGAAAGTGTACTGGTTACATGAGACAATCAACGATCTCCCAGGTGATATTGTTTCCGTTTTGAGTTTTAAGTGGATCAGTGACAAAATCCATGGCAGTCTGTTCTCATCTCCGTATAGGTATTTCCGGTTACCGACCCAAGCCAGAGGGTTCCTGATATTCCACCTTGTCCTTCGCACACGTCAAACGTCGTTCACCTACATTGCTATGTGGGCCTTCATGCCTGGTTGCCAGTACACAATCCTTAGATCCTAATATATTCCATCAAAATCCAGACGAGTGGAATATTGAGGCTTGTGTGCTTCGTTTATCAAAAGTTTCCAAAGTTGTCATGTTGTGGGGTCCTTATTCGTTCCACGAAGTAGCGAATATCGTACGACTTGCCAAAAGTTGCTCCTCCATGCCCTGCATGGACTCTACTAAAAAAAATTCTCTTCTTTCAGTGCTCCGGCTCAAGCAGAACGGATCTGATCAGGTAGGTTAGAGTCGATGGTGTGCTGCGAGGCTCATACGCGTCTAGGTTTCACAGTCGGAATCATTCAAAGGTTCCGTCCAGCGATGCCATCACATGTTTAGCTCTTCCAAAATAGGGGTACATGAGAGACCCTTGTGATCGGTCTAAGTAGTGCATTTGGTACCGTCCAAGTAATGCCTCCATCCTAAATCCAAGGACCATGATTTCCACCACAGGTTGTAACTCATGCAATTCCTCTTGTCAATCCACTACGTAAGCCATCACCTTCTCGTGTTGCATCAGCGCGCACTAGGGTTCTGATTCGAACCATCTTGGTATACCACTAGTTCACCCGTACCCTCGGGTGTAAGATAAAGTTCGGTGCATTGTTGAGTTGGGTTTCACAAGCTAAAATGACGTTCTCCTGTTTTGTCTCCCATAAACACGCATTACCCTCTGTGCTGAAGAGGTTAAATCTGCGCAATCTTCGAAAATCCCGCAATGAATCTGCGATAATACCCAGCGAAACCAATGAATTGCTGTATCCCCGAAGGAATCTTTGGTGTCGATCAGTTTCTAATGAAAGGGATCTTAGCAAGATCCACGTGTATTCCTACTTCGTTGGTTATATGATCAAAAATGTATATCTCGAATCCAGATGTTACATTTAACAAGACTTCACGCGTAATGGCTCCTCTCTTAGGAGCTCTAAAATAAGATACATATGCCTTCCATGATGTTCCTTTCTCCTGGGAATGATTCAACACGTCATCAATGAGCGTAGTCGATTCATGTGATCCATAAAGCCGCTGGTGTGATGATTAGCCCAAAGGTCATGGAATACAACGTCGTAATGGCCACACTGCGTTTGATATGCCGTTTTAGGAACATTCTCCCCTTAGACTTCCATCTGACGATAGTTCGTTCGTTAGTCAATCCTCGAATGGGAGCTTGACCCTCGCTACTGGTCGACAGGCTGGCAATACATGGTCGAGGCAACCGGTTCTTGACTGTCGCCTTGCTGAGTTCTCGATAACCAGTACACATGTCCAACGATAAGGTTTATCTTCACGGATATAACTGGGGCTCCCCAAAGCGAAAAGAGCTAGGTACGACAAAACTCCTGTCCAACAATTCCTGTAGTAGTTTAGACAGTTCTTGCAACCCTCCTGAAAGTTCTTCGAGTAGCTCATCAGAAGAAATCACAAACAATTGATGAATTCTCGAACCTCTTTTCCCTAACCTTAACATCAATAACGGTTGCTAACATAGCGGGGCAGTCCCTCCATAGACGCTCCTGGCTTTCATTGCTGAAATGACGCTAACCTTTGCCCCACTCTGATGCTTTAGAACAGATAACGATTCTCCACACATAATCTTCTCCTCACAAGGTATGTCTGCGCGATTTCTGAATAACCAATCCACACTAACTACTGCATTGTGACCATCAGGGGTAGTAGAAGGAAGGTCGATGTCGAACACCTGTCTCCCAAGGTCGAGTTTGCATCCCAGTGAACATATAAGGCTTCAATTGACTTGCATCAGCCGACTCCACAACAGGTTCGGTTTCAAGAAGCATCAGGGTTAAACAGAACAGAGACGAAGCGAATAGCTACCCATCCAAGCTATCGTGTTGCTATTACTCCTGGTATAGCCTATGCCAATACTAAATGTCCTTCCATGAGCTTCATTTCCAGTGTTGTTTTCGTCACGAGAATTTCCAGTACTGCCGTCGTTCCTTTGGTTGTCGTCACCTTGACTTAACATAGTCAATCCTTGTCGAGGTCACCTTCGTTTCCATACTGTAAGCTACGATCACGAGTACCTTGATGTTGCCGCGACTGTTGCCTCTAAAATTGTTGCCTGTAACGGTGTCCTGCGTCCTTTCACCAACAAGGTCCATCTGTTCACATTCCGTGCCACGTCCTAAGGCACCACTCATGGTGCGGGCAGTTACACAGTCCACTCTACAGTCAATCGTCATCGATTTTGTCCTGATTGGTTCGTAAGAGTCGACTCCCATGAGTCGCTGGCTGGGGTTAAGGATTCGATTGGGGTCAAATAGCTGTTCGTTTCCGGTAACTAGGGTCGTTCAAATGCTGAAGTCGGTAAGGTACTACAATTACCCTCTTGTCCATCGTTCTTGCAAGTTGACTGAGTGATACACGGTATGTCGCGAGAGTGTTGCAGAAGTGATCGCACTTCGGGATCTAAGGCGTCAACACGCTAAGTATAGTCCAATCATTTGACGCTGAGCCATCCAACTCAGGGACGTTCGTACTAGCACCTAACATTCTACACAGTTCGCTAGGCGTTCAGATGTGTGATCAGGTGATACTCGATAGCATCGAGATTCGTAAGGATTCAGAAAGGGGTGAAAAGATCATGTTCGAGTAGGAGACAATCACTGCTATGACTCCTATAGACTGCTGAGTTCTAACATAACATCAATTAACAGAGCGGAACCCCTCTCACACTCGTTAAGGCTCACTGGGACTCACATGCACCCCACATTATTATTATGTGTGCACCCATAATAATAACCCAGT
This sequence comes from Helianthus tuberosus, assembly GCA_030545235.1. NCBI lineage: Eukaryota > Viridiplantae > Streptophyta > Magnoliopsida > Asterales > Asteraceae > Helianthus > Helianthus tuberosus. The sequence goes on along the minus strand of CM060411.1, from coordinate 58,936,390 downwards.
TTGCATGTTTATCTCAGTTCCTCCCAACTCGTGTTAAAAGGTTTCCCCGGATTCAAGCAACACGACAAATGACATCACAACATAGAGGATGTAATTTCAAGAAGAGTCCCTCTCTTAAAACACGTAACATGGGTTGGTAACATAGAAACTCATACTGTAGTGCCAAGTGTGCATTCGCATGTGATGTTAATCATAAGCAAACACTAGATATACTATGCAATAGTAAACAAGAGACGAACCTTGCAGTCTGGAGCTGAGTGTCATGGTCGATGTCGAATCAGTTCAGTTATAGTCTGGTTTTATAAAACATTTTAAAACCAAGTTCACTATAACCAGTGGCTCTGATACCAAACTGTCACACCCTCAAAATACCACCTAGGGAGTGTCCCTGTTAGGCGGGTGACCACTAGCAATGAGCCACTAATTACATTGAATCCTAAGTTTAAAATAAAGTTCCATCAATTGATTATGATAAAATCCCAATCGTAAGTTATTCAAAAACCACAAGTTCAGCGGAAGCGTTAATGTAACATAATGTAAATACTTTTCGATCAATCATAAGAAATAAATGTTTGATAAATAATCCCATCCGTATAACCATGACCACTCTCGCTCTCCAGCCAACAAGCTCCTGTTTCAATCACCTAACGACCTGCGAGCATGTAACAAGTGTATCAGACAAAGCTGGCGAGTTCACAGTTTAAAAAAACGTTTTGTTACCAGTTGTATGTAAAACAGTTCACTGACAAATGCAAGTAATATTGTTAATATCTCATTTCCGAACAAGACGGCTCCTGAAATACATGACTGCCCTATCCCACGTACTCCTATCTAGTACTGGGCCCGACTGGGTCATTAGTTCACATCCGTCCTATCCAGGAGCGGTGTGAGGGTGCCAAACCTAAGTAGCGCTACCAACTAATACCTGAATAAGGGACTTACAAAATGATAGGTGAGAATATTAACCAATATACCCGTTTTTACCCAAACCACTGACTGTCCCCAACCACTGGGACGCATGCTCGAATGTAGTGAACTCACCTTGATGTGCTCGGCAGAGTGTTTCACTTGTTTTAGTTATTATAACCGACCATGCCCTATTATTGATTCCATTCAGCATTAGACCCGTATTCAAGTATATTCACACATATAATCATATGACACATAGCACCAAAGAATCATGTATTACTCATACGTGTTCAAATGTTGCTTATCTAGCATGCGAACCCGTGTACATATCTAATACACCAATTATCACAAATAGCATCGAAATAGTACCACACAAGTTTCCGGGTTAAGCAAATGAATCGATTTGTAACAAACGCTCATACTAGACCCACTATGGTGTTTTATAAAAAGGAATAAGACTCGGCCCATTAAACCAACCCAACGGATCAAACTATTGGATTACATCAACTCGCTTAACAACCCAGGGTCAACCTAGATCGACTATTCCTCTACTAAACCAACATCTTGTATCCAATTATCGCCCAATTTCACTTTGTTTCGGACCCCCCCTTTCATCAACAGGGGTCATACAATATAAATAAAAATTATGTATAACTGATCAGCACATTAACATGAAATTATCTACTAGCAAAATCACAAATCGACCAACGTGATCCAGCAACATCAATCCTTAAACTCGTACGTATTAACAGTTTCATATTATCATTTAGTCATGCAACATATACAATCAATAATAATGTCAGCAACCTATTCTATCAGAACCGATTACTACTCTATATACCATTCTTTTATTGATATCCTACATGCTATCCATATATGTGATCAATTTACAATCAGTTCATGTGATATAATAATCAAATAAGTCATGCAACTCATCATTCATGCATATAATATTCCTACTGACAACTTCATTAAATGTCCACATGATTTGGTTAACAGTTTATGTATAAACAAACAATCTTCATCACCTAATCTTGTTACCAGTTTGTGTGAACAATACAATCTATAAGCGTGCTACCCAAGGCCCTAGGTCATCGAATCTTAATGTCAATATCATCAGATTGTCATCATATGCCCACATATATATCCAACTAGATACATCCAATCGCATTTACACATGATTATCAAATAGGATCATCACATACAGGAATCGGGTACATGTAAACAGGAATCAATCAAGTAGTATTAGTGTAAATATGATTTTTACTAACCACAATCAACAAGCTGGAATGATGCCTTCGAAAAGGGAAGAAAGGTTTCCACTGCCGTCGTACAATGGGTGTAAAAGTAGGGTTTGTGTTACTTGTGTGCATTACTAGTTACGTATACATGTAATGTATGGATAAGGGATTTGGGCCATAAGGGGATTTGGGGCCGGCAGTTTACTAACAACACAAGGTTTGGGCCGGTTCTATTTGTTAAACACAATAACGAATTGAGTCAAGACTTCATATTAGTGCGGACTTGTGTTATGAGGCCCAAACGTGGGTTCCGAGTGCATGATTCGGCCCTGATTCGATTACAAGGCCCACTAACTAAGGCCCACCTCCTTATCCCGTTTTACCATGCCCGTACACATATGCGATCTAAGTGGTCGGGTAGACCTATTCGACGATTTCGAGCATACAACTTACGCACATAGCATTTAATGAAACACACGTGTAACTTATTAAATCTCATATGACCGTGAAATAAAAGCAGTTAGATGTAAAGACACACGCCAAAGGTTGTGGAATTTAAGCAATGCTAACCTTGGGAATACGGGTTGTCACAGATATCATCCGAATACTCTCAAAACACACACATCACTAATTAGTATAGCGGGGTGCTGCTGCAAACAGGGTATTAACTCGATCACTGCTACGATTCAATGTCCGATCGATTTAAACTATCCGACCGGATGTTTAAGCGCTATCCTTTGTCATTAGTCGTGATTTCGACAGGATGTTTGAGTACCACCCGAACTCGGGGAATACTCTGTCATTCGTTGTAAATCCGATAGATGTTTAAGTGATTGCACTTTGTCATTCGTTGTGAGGGTTTTAATCTCGTGAGTTATCGTAAATGCTGTATTAAGTTACCTACCTAGTTCGTGTGCACTAGGTTACAAGACTAATCAATAGGCTAAGCTCTGCCTGTACAAATCTGCAATATATCAAGGCTTATCTGTAGACTAAACTTTGGCCGTATGAATCTGCATGCTTATAATGTGAGTCATTCTCTTTTTATCAAATTTGATTTCAAAATCATGTTTATTTTCAAAGGTTATAATTACAGTGATTAAGTTTATGTAATCACCAAATTACAGCCGGTATGTGGGGTATTGTGCACATTACTACTGTTGTTGTCACTTTAGGTGGGCGAAGCTAATTAGTGATATTCGTCATTCATTGGGGCAGCCAATGGTGATATGACCACAGTCACCGAAATGAATCGAGTGACAAATACTGTGGGTAGTTGGTTTGATATCAGAAACATTGTAATCTCTCTTAATACTGTAAATTATAACAAACAGGTCATTTTAGTAAAATGAATGATTCACTCAGTATTTTCCGCTGACAAAACCTTTTTAAAACGCGTTTCAGGTAATTACAGTAGATTGGATTAAGAGATGGATACGGCACTGAAAGGCATCAAGAAGTGGCTTATTTTATTAATTAAATCAAACTAAGAAATATTGTTTTATGTAATCAAATTTATCTTTATTTAAAGCTACCATTGTAAAACATGGGTTTATCCCATCTATTTAATAAATAAAATCCGGTGTTTTCTAAACTCTGATATTTTTCCTAACTCACGGTCCTGATGAAATTTCCACTGCAACGTTTTCAAAATAATCACCGGTACCACTGGGCTGTTCACGACTCCCGATTCCGTCCAGGGTGGGTAGGGGGACGTGACAATATGCGTCAAGACAGTTGAAAGTTCACGAGAAGAACTACACGACTCATGATCTTGAGTTAGGTGTTGTGGTTTTCACTCTTAAAATCTGGAGACACTATCTTTATGACACGAAGTGTGTGGTTTTCACAGACCACAAAAGTCTCCAGCATATTCTTAATCAGAAGGAGCTGAACATCAGGCAACGACATTGGGTTGAACTCTTGAACGACTATGATTGCGAAATTCGCTACCATCCTTGTGACGCGAATGTCGTAGCCGATGTGCTTAGTCGAAAGGAACGAGTCAAGCTTCATTCTATTCGAACTCTATCTGATATTCAATCTCATGTCCTTCAAGCTCAACGATCTTGTGTAACCAAAGGCTTATTGAAATATGAGCTACCGCTTCAACTTGAACTTAAACTCGAAACCAAAGGCGATGGGTTACTCTATTTTAAGGATCGTTTGTGGATTCCGAAGCAAGACGATCTCCGCGCTTTAGTGATCGACGAATCTCATAAGTCTTGATATTCTATCCATTCTGGTGCTGATAAAATGTACAAGGATCTTCGTACTCAGTATTGGTGGCCTGGTAAGAAAAAGGTTGTTGCCTTGTATGTATCAAAATGCCTAACTTGTCTCAAAGTCAAGGCTGAACATCAACGACCTTCTGGTTTGCTTATATAACCAGAGATACCGGTTTGGAAGTGGGAGAACATTGCTATGGATCATTGCTATGGATCACATCACTAAGTTACCGCGTACATCTAAAGGTCACGATGCTATATGGGTTGTTATCGATCGATTAACGAAGTCAGCTCATTTTATTCCGATTCGCGAGGATCTATCTGGTAATAAACTTGCAAAGATTTATGTTGATGAGATTGTATCTCGACATGGTGTTCCTTTGGATATCATATCTGATCGTGATGCTCGAATTTCATCTCATTTTTGGAAGACCATGCAATCTGCTTTGGGAACCCAACTAAATCTAAGCACTGCTTATCATCCCTAAACAGATGGACTATCTGAGAGGACGATTCAAACTTTGGAGGATATGCTTAGAGCATGCGTAATAGACTTTGGTGGTAATTGGGATTCTCATCTTCCGTTGATCGAGTTCTCTTACAAATATAGTTATCATGCTAGCATTAATATGGCACCATTTGAAGCTCTCTATGGTCGAAAATGTCATTCACCTGTCTGTTGAAATGAGATCGGTGAAGCTCAGCTTACTGGACCTGAGCTCATTCTTGAAACAACGGACAAAATCAAGAAAATTCGCGATAATCTTGTGACAGCTAGAAGTCGTCAAAAGAGTTATGCGGATATGCGACGCAAGCCCTTAGTATTTCAAGTCGGCGACCGTGTCCTACTCAAGGTGTCACCTTGGAAGGGAGTGGTGAGATTTGGAAGGAAAAGAAAACTTGCACCTCGATATGTTGGACCATTTAAGATTGTTGAAAGAGTCGAAAAAGTTGCCTATCAATTAGAGCTACCTCCAGAGCTTGGGAATATTCACCCAACATTCCATGTGTCCAATTTGTGAAAATGTTTGGTCGATGTTGATCTTCATATTCCACTCGACGAGATTCAAGTTGATGAGACTATGCACTTTGTCGAGAAACCTGTGGAGATAATTGATCGTGCAGTCAAACAGTTGAAGAACAAGCGAATTCGATTGGTCAAGGTTCGTTGGGAGTCCAAACGTGGCCCAGAGTTTACTTGGGAACGTGAGGACCAGATGAAAACGAAATATCCGCATTTGTTTTCACGGGACGAAATTTCCTGAAGTAGGGGAGACTGTGACAATTATGCTCTCAAAAGTTAAACATACCATAAATATCCTTTACATAGCTTATAAATAGGCTTTGAGGGGTTTGGTATGCGAAAATAAACTTATTTGATCAATAGGGACTAAAAGCGTCAAAAAGTGCATAAGTTTGCATTTCCGTGCATAACTTACGTTCTGATTATATCCGGACATCCAAAAGTTTTTGTAATCATTAAAATATCTTATTTTAGTGATTGGGATGCAAAAATACCATTCGTCGCTTAATTTAGGTCATTTTTGCGTTCGTTACGGCTTTCGTCATAATTACCCGAATAGCGCAACCGTACGACCAAACGAACCGACATCCGAGATGTTTTTGAGCATATTTTAAGTTCCCTATACTTTAACTTCATTTTAGAGCCTTGAAATGAGGTTAACAGGGCTTAAACGTGTCAAGAAAGCATCAAAATGCAAGTTTTGGACTTGCAGGGACTAGTTTTGACAATCTGCCAAAGTTGTTCTGGCGGGCCGCGTAAGATGAGGAGCATTCATACGTGGGGCACGACAGAACTTCAGACAGAAACAATGAATCTGGTCATTTGGGTTGGTTTTGATGGTTTTAACCCAAGGTTTTGCACTCTATAGGTTGGATTTTGATGGTTTTTCATGTCCCCATTGTTTCTAAAACCATGTGCCCAAGTGTAAGGCCAAGATCGAAGCACGAATTGCGAGGAACGATCCTAACGGTTCTGGGATTTCTATAAATACCCAACTTGGTTTCATACTTTCCTCAGAAATCTGATTCAAATTGCTCTAAGTTGAGGTTTAACACTTCATACCTGAGCAAATTGGATCAAGATCTTCCTAGCTTTGGACCCTTTGTAAGTATTCTTTCGTGCTTTTATCGTTTTTCTAGCATAAAAGTCAAACAATGTTTGACTTTCTGCTTTGACCAGTCTTTGGTCAACACGAAGTTCGTTTAAACTTCGCAACGTGAGCGTAATCACGATGGTTATAGTCCCTAGTGACTATACCTACTGATTACCACATTGATTAGGTGTAGTGACGAGTCATAGTTTCGGTCAAAATGCGTATTTATGTGTATTTTGTAACCAAATTATTCTTGGGTACCAAAACCGTTTGTTTTGATAGAAAAACCTGTTTTCTAACTTAGTTAAACATGTTTTAACATGTTTAACTCGTCACTTTTACTCTAGTGCTTGTGTAGAGTCGTAAGTCAAGCGGTCTAAACACCTGCTTAGACTTTCGAACTCGACCCGTTTGGTCGATCATTAGGATCCGACCAAGCATGTTTAGTGACCATAGTTGTATAGGGAATAACCTTCCGAGGTTATACCTTATGGTCACTTAGGTTTAATTAGTTGTATGATAGGTAGTTTATATGCCTTAGGTAAATGACCAAAATGCCCTTTTCATGCATAATTGAATTTTAAGCATATGTAACCTAAACTTTTGTCACGTAACTAATTATGCAACATATTTAAACATGTTTAGGCATATAATACTTGTCATAGGACTAGTTAGGCGTCTCGAACGCGCTTTGCCCGAACGACACGTTAAAGTAGCGTGAGTTACCTTAATGGGTCGTAACGGGTCGAAAGCACTTAGGTTAGGTTCCGATTTAGGATGTATGCTTTGTTAAACCATATCACATGAGCCCCAATACTCATTTGGTTTACAAGACTTCAGTTTATCCGATCTTCCGATTTAGGTGTCGATTATTTATCTAGTGATCCGATTTCTAGGTGCTGCTTGATTTCCTTGTTTGAGCTTTGTTGAGTTCTTTTGATTGAGGATACTTTGCACTTCATGTGAGTACATAGTTCCCCTATTTTACTGTTTTCAATTGTTTTGGGGTGATTCATATGTGTTAAATGTTTTCGATATTCTTAACGATGGTTTTCGAAATGATTAATATGGTTTATATAAAACTAATAACGATTTCGATAATGTGAACAAACTTGTTGGGCACAGTTACATAACAAATGACATTCATTAACATTGATTAAGCCGACCAGTATTAGGTTATGGTACCATAGGATCTGAAAAATCCCGTTATCAGACTGCACCCATGGTTATGTGTGGGGGTTATGTGGGTAACGACTGAATCTGTGATTGTTAATTTACCCTTTGGTGGTTTATTGATGCGAGAATAGGGATGGACGAGTTGCGAAGGTTTGGATGTTATTAGCGAGACCACCAAAAGTAGTTTTCACAATTAAAACGAGAATGATTTCAACAATTTAAACGAGTTAAACGATTTTGGAACGATTTAAATGAGTTAAACGATTTTGGAACGATTTAAACGAGTTAAACGAATTGAACAAACGATTGGTTTTTGGTTGGTGTTTAGATAACGGGACGGGTGTAATGTGATGAAAACTTGGTAGATACGCCGCTAGTACTTCTTATATATAAGTGTTTTCATCATATTACATACCGTGGAGTTATTTAGTTCACTTGGGTAATCGATTTTGAAACGATGTCACACAACAATGTTTTCTAAGTAATATAAACCATACGAGTTTTACTAACGAGGTGATTTACAAATCCGGTTTACTTAAACAAATGTTTTGGGTTAGGAAGCATGGCTACGAGATTTTATAAGTTATAACCATCTTGATTTGAGATGGTTATTTATGTTGCAATACTATACACTTTTCAAAACAAGGTTTTTACTTTCGACTCTTGTAGTCTAATGAGGTATTGCATCATATAAACTAGCCATGAATCTGACACCCTTATAAAACCTATGTGCTCGCCAGCGTTTCTTTGCTGACTTTGTTTTTACATATGTTTCAGGTGTTGTTGAATAGTGTTGATAGCTAGGATGCATGCTCACATAGGATCTGGACAAGGCCTTAGTGATCTAATAATGATGATAGTCTATGTTTAACTTTTTTTTTGTTTTGTTTTATGACAATGTTAATGTTTAATATTATCAATAAACCGAAACTTTTGTATCCATCGTTGTGAAACAATAATTATGTTGCAACACTCCCTGACGTTTCGGCCGCGGTTTCGTTGTTTTAACGCGGTCGGGGTGTGACCAAATCTTTTTGGTATTTTTGAATATTTCAAATGTAAAGACGGAAAGTAGTAAATAAATATATACAGAGATGCAGAAACGGAGAAATGTAAATAAATATTTACAGACGTTCCTTTTACAGTTTCGTGGGTAAGAGAATCATATCAGTGTACGGTCACGCCAAAACGCTCTTGTTGTTCAATTAGTTAACATTTATATAAGTATCCTATAGCGATTATCAGTATTGTTGTCCACTTAAGCTCAACTTATCAGATGTACTCGCGATTAAGGGAAACGTTAAGTTATGATTTATACTTACCGACCGGTGTTCATCCACACATGACACATTCCCATATCAAGGTATGCACGCGAGTTCATCTTACTGGTGAGTATACCATTTATCATCTGTTTTCATCGTATATGATGTGAGACACTCACTTATTCGAGGATGAATACAAGCCCAATGTGATAAAATCACTTATTAATGAGGAACTTGATATTCGATGCATGCAGGGCACGAGAGCAAGTCCGTGAACAGGTTAGTACCATCGTACCGACAAAGAGACGAACTTGAGTCTCAGATGATAGATGTGATTTAGAATCACTTATTCAGGGTTGAATGTGATATTTTTTCACTTATTTATGGTCGTATGCATCATGTATTATATACATGTATGTATGATATGTACACGTATGTATGGTATCATGGAAGTTCTAGACTTGCGTCCCCGTTGTTTTCGGTAAAAGAAACAACCATGATACCTAGATGATAAACAACATAAAGACCACGTATCTCAGAAACTCGGCAATCTATCAAACGAAATTTCGGTTCCAAGACCATATGCCAATGAGCGGTTCACACACAGTCTTCAGTCGATTTAGGTTTATATCACTCTGCACACTTTAAAATGATTGTGAGCCTACCGATACATCTTATATAGAGTTGCTTATCGTTTTTCATTTTGAGTTCAAAGAAGTTTTGACAGACCATTAATGTACTATCACTTTCTCCTTTGCTCACCAGGAAACTCATTTTTGTTTTTCTATTGTTTTTGTATTTTTCTTGTTTGGATTTACTTCCCCTAAAATTCAAAAAGTAAATTTAAACTTTTAAAAACATCTTTCTGGATTTTCTCAAGAAAAATATTCACAAAAATGATTTCCCGATGTGAATTAACTCATTTTTTACTTCAATGTCGTTTACCAAAATTAATTTTAGTCAAAAATGATTTATCGAATTTTGGAAAACTGAGTTGGCATGTTGGTAATCGGTATGGACCAAAACAAAATTGACTAGTTTCATATTGAAACAATCACTTGTGAGGTGATATTCGAAATCAACGTGTTTGGCCAAAGAGTGTTGTATTAGATGTTAGTAATTCGCAAAGCTGCTTAAATATTGACAAAGATAGGAGAGATTAGAAATTCAAAACCGTAATCCTGCAACTACTTCGTGCTTTGGAAGGAATCTGAGTGCTCCCCCACATTGGATATCCATCCGGTGTGGACTTCAAAGTCGATTTTGCAGCTACTTCAGTTAACCGAGAAATCTCTTCACAGCAACAGGATCAGAAACCTCCGAGTCCGGCTGGTAAGAGGCATGTGAGCATGTGGGAAAGCTTGTACACATCATCTTTGGATGGTCCATACATGATGTCTTCCACATGCTTTTGCACCAGCAAAGGTCTTTGTCTTTCTCCTTGAGGAGTAGTGTGCAGTTGTTCACTCCATGCCAAGGTATCCGCACACCTAGTTGGATTGATCAACAAACACATTTTCCTCAATCACACCGTAGAGAAATGTACACTGCACGTTCATCTTGTAGACTTTGAATTTCTTGCGGGAGATATAAGACATGAATCTCCGATAATCTTCAGACGGGCTGTAGGCGCGTACATTTCTTTTGAATCTATCATGTGGACCCGATCAAAGTCTTAAACAAACAATTTGATGCTCATGAATTTTCTTGTCAAAGTTATCAACTTCATTCATCATATCTTTCACCATCATTCCATCATCTGACATTTTTGTCTTCTTTTCTCCTCTCTCCATCAAAGGCAACATTATTCTCCTAGATGTAACAATGTTTCAGAGCCTTATGTCGCCGATCTTGGGCATGGACGCTCCACTATCAACAATCCTAAGACTATCAATAGTTCCTCCTGGAACATCCTGCACACTCATTTAGAGATTAGTTGGAGAGGGGGACCCAAGCCTTCATAGACTTGGGTCATCCGTCAACATCAAGGATTGTAACTTCCATTTCCCGATGATTCGGAATTGATGTAGGTCCCCCTGAAACAGTTACCGGTTTTGGTTTCCAAATATGTTTCTGTTTTTCATTTTTAACGTCTAATTTAACAGACTGTGTTTGGATAACCTCTGGTTTTAAAGCCTTCTCAACTTCTTTTCTTTGTTTCTTTCTCTATTTCATTTCACGTTGTTTAACAAGACGAGGGTCCTGTCTTGGTGAAACAGATCTTGTATGGTAACTATTACCACAGGGGGGAGGCATCAACTTTTGCCTTTCCCTTCATGAGATGTGGACAGTTTCTAACAATGTGTTCATACTCACCGCATTCAAAACATGATCTCCGCTCAACAAACCTCGGAGTATCATAATTGTAAGAGCTTGATGATGAACTTCGTGATCTTGAGGTACTTAGTCCTGCATCACAACAATTTGTGTGTTGTGTGTAGTTGTTTTGACTGTTTCTTTTCAACATTTTCTTTTGCATAACAAAAACTGTGTTTGATTTGTTTTCAAAAGATTCAATTTTATCAGTCCCTCGGGTTTTCACGAAGTTTATCCTTCAAAACTTTGTCTTGTTCTGAGCTCTTTTGCCCTTTCTATTTCCTTGATTAGCATGATTTTGCTTTTGTTGATCTGGAAGTTTTTGATTTCCATATTGTTTCCAAACTTCGGCCTTTGGGATAGGAGCACACTGAGTTACTACAACTCTTAGGCTTGACTTTCCCAAAACCTTACTAGTTAAATCCTCAAACACTTTAACATTTTTGATGGGAAAATCTTGGTTTGAGTAGACTCTATCATCACCGACCAGAGTATACAGCAAATTCACACTCTCGGACTCTTGCGCAGACGTGGACTCAACCAAAACAGTCTTAGCAGGTTTTGCGGGTGGATTATATAGAATATGATTCTCAAGAGGTATGTCCTCTTCTTTGGTCACTGCATCTGACTGTGCTGAGTTAGTATCCTCGGATTCATCATCTGAAGAATCAGCATCCTCAACAATGACTGGAGGTTCCTGATTTTGTTCAGCTGTTGACACTTTCGCATCTGCTAATTCATCCGAATATGAGGATACTTCCTTTTTGAAACCGAGCCCAGCTGCGAATTCCTCAAGATCCAATGGAACTGATGGCTCAAAGTGAGGCTTATCTTCCTCATCAGGCATCGCAGTATAATTGTGTCTAACAGGTGGAGGACATTTATTATATCCAATGCACGTGACATCTTCTTTCTTTTTCTGTATATCAATGATGTGATACAACACATACCAAGAGTTTGAGTAACTAGCTAACTTAAGATGGATCGCCTCATTTTCACACTTAACACAGGTCAATTTTTTTTTTGTGTTTCCTCGAGCTTATTGATGTAATTGTTTATTGCAATTTGTTTTCTTGAAACTGTTTTCTTTAGCTCGGAATTATCTTCTTTTAATGTGTCAATTACCTTCTTAAATTCCTTTTCATCATTTTTATGAAACATATTGGCCTCTGTGCATTTTGAAAGATCCACGATCAAATGTTGATTGTGGATAAATGTCACGTCATATTTGCTTTTCAAATCATCATATTTGCTTTGCAAATCAGACAATTTAGCACTTAATTCAACACAACTATCACACCTATCACAACTATCACATCTATCAAATTTTGGTTGATCGATACATACCTAACTGGATTCACTCTCAGATATTGACCCATCAGCCTCAGAATCAACAACCTCCCTCGATGATTCGTATTCAGATCGATCCTCACTTGAACTTGAACTTGAACTTGTAACATCTTCAACTGAACTACCGCCATGTTTAGAACTGTCATCATTTCTCGAGGACTCACCATTGCTGACATCCCTGACAATTTTGGCATAAAACGCAGTTCTTGTTTGACCATTGTTCCCCAACTGTACTGTCAGACCACAATTGATAGTAGATTTTATTCCAATGCTTGATCTTTTAAGATGGTACTGAACCCTTTTGCTTATAAGAAATGTGCGTAATTAAACTCACTAGGTATGGAATTGATGAGGACGAGGGCGTGGGAGACTGAGCCCATGAAGGCGTGTTAAACCATTTTGCGTATACAAATTGTTCGTACTAGCATCAGGAGTTCAACCATACATATTTGGTGCTAAACCCTAGCCTGTATACATATTACTCATATTAGGATCAGGTTTCCAACCCCACCAGTCTGAACTCATAGTGATTGAAAATAATCAGCACGAAAGTTGGCCCACTAATGAAACAAGCTTGTTTCAGTATCCACGCAAGTTGTTACCCAGCCCACGAAGAACGGCCCAGCCCTTTGTGAATGATAAAAAATTCAAGCACAATCCACGAAAGATATGAAATGAGAAAGGGTCTTTCGTGAAGTGCAACGAAGAATAAGCCCACTATCTGATGTCCATGGAATAATTTATAGTCCACGAAGAATAATGAATCTTTCACGAAAAAAACAAGCCCACGAATAACCGCCCACGAAAAACAATTTGTGAAGTGGAGTATTTCGTGAGTGACCATGAATAAAGGCTGATGTATTTCGTGAAAACGAAGAATGTGTAGACTTTCATGGAATTATGAGTTTCGTGAGATTTGGTTTTTCCCAGAAATGGGTTTTCGTGAAAAGTTGGTAGAGACTTTCTATTTAAAATAGAATCTGGATCTCTGAATATGTAAAGTAAGTTGTAGATTATCCTGATTTAGTTAAAAGACATACATTCAAAATTCAACTTTCCAAAAAGACTTGAAGGATATCTTTTCAACAAGAATATTCCGGTGACTTTTCCGGTCAAAACACGTCATCGGAAAATAGATCGAACAAGATTTTATCCAAAAATTTTAAGAAAAACCAAATTTTAACATGTCGCCATGTGTTTTAACAAGGTTTTTATGAAAATTTTTAACAAACGACAAGTTTTCTTAAACTTCTAACCTATTTTTGTTTCAAAAGTTTGAATATCTTGCTTTAAAATCAAGTGAACTTGCAGAAACCTTCAAAGATTTGTTAAAAAAAAACAACCAAAAGCTTGGTTTTAACAAGGAAGAGAGCCCCAAAGCTCTGATACCACTTGTAGGTCCACTCGGAGGATCAAGTTAACCTACTTCCTTGTTCTATGACACACCCGCAAGTGCGGAATCTAAGCGGGATCTAAACCAAGCCAAAGAACACACAAACACACAAAAGATTCAACGTTTAAAGCTTCAAGTGTATTAAACAGAAGAGTTTGGTTACAAGAGATAATACAAAAACTGCTCTCAAACTCTGTGTGTGCTCTATCTTCTAACTGTGTTACAAGTCTCCTTTTATAGCCAAACATTCAGTACATTACGAAACATTGTACTGGGCCAATGGATAAGGCCCACGAAATACCTAAACCCAAGAAAGATGTGGGATCTTTCGTCCCAAACTCAAATCAACGAAAACATCACAAAGTGAACAAGGTTCTTCTAGGGTTCCATTTAGACGAATAACCATATGGTTTTTGGGCTTCAGTCTTTCGTGATGTTTGGTCCAATAAGCATGTAAATATTCGATCACATTTGCATGGCAGGTTATTAATTCTTGCATGCATTGGTCAAAGGAGATGACATCATCATGGTGATGTCAGCTTGCGGCTCTTTGTGCTTCTTGTGTGTCGATCGCTGGGTCGCACGACGGAGGAATGTCGCGACGTCGGGATTGAACCAAGTTGAGCTGAGCCGAGTCGAACCGAACCGAACCAAGCCGCATCCACAAATATGCATCAACAAATTCTCCCGGGAATTGAAACCTTAAACATATTTAAATTTATAGATCTCGAATATTTATTAGCTTTCGGATTTTACTAAAATTATAATCTAATTTAAACACTCATTTTTCCCTATTGTTATGCAAAAAATGTGATCATGCTTATGAATAGAAAAACAAAAATTCATAATTAAATTGTTTTTCATCAAATCTTTAGTTTTCCAGTTTTAATTCTAGATTTATGAAAAACAAATAGAACTGATTTGAGCAACATATAGTCTGATAAAAGTGTATCTGGTAAGCTAGCAACCGGAGCAGGGACTGATGTAGTTGACATGATTGTCACCTTGATCTGGTTCCCATTTACGGTACATATTAGTGATGGGAAATTAGGAGTTCTTGAATGATGAACTCTATAAATATTGGAGAGAGAGGGGCACGATTTTGTGTGATGTTATGTGTGGAGTATAAGCCTTTAACCTCTTGAGTAATCTCCTTAAATGCACCCAAGGAAAAACCATTATTAGCTAGTAAGGGTAATATATCATAAGGTATAATTTAATATTTTGATCTATTATTATCTAAATGATTATAATTGCCACATAATTAAATATATTTATTATATTTAATCTAACATTCTCCTACTTGGTCGAGTAATCATTTACTATCGACATTAGATAAGCCTGATTAGAAGTTGATACTCATTTTAGCTTTAAACCAAAAACCATAGCAGAGAATTACAACTATTCAGTTAAATATTTAAATCATGACTCCCATTAATCATACTATAGTCTCAATTTAAAACTTAAGCAGTTTTGATCAAAATTACAAGCAATCCCTTTAAATGTTTGATTTGTATAAGAATTTTTCTGTATATCATTATGCACGCAGAACATATTTAGAGACATACAAAATCAAAACTAATGACGAAAATTTAATAATTAATCATACATAATACGATATGCAATTGTACATAGTCATCAGTAAACCCACCATTATTGTAAGTGCTTACATAATACTTATGAGGGATAGACCTTTAGTTATAGGATCATTAAGCATATGATGAATGTGTTTGATACAAAGATTTAGTTTCCTCAATTTGGTTATAAACGAACAATAATTTCGTATCCAATTTTAATGCAGTACCTCTGGAACTATTAATGTTCGAGAAAACATGGTAGCTGCCTCTATAACAGTAAGTCTTCAATACATAATTTATATGAAGTTAATAAATCACGAGTCTACTAATAAATTTTCAACAACATTTATTGAGATTTGCATTGTTATTAATCAACATATTATGTCATAATTAGTTTGTCGTTATCAGTTCATTATGATTCCTCCATTTGATAGGTTTATCTGCTGATATAAGGTTATACCTGAAATTGACTTTTAGTTATCTTTAAATATAACAAAGTTAGAGTAATCAACGGTTTAAGTTCTTACTTCTTCTTTAAATTATAGTCTCTCGTTTCCTTTAAAGATATTGCAATATTCTGTTAGATTCTTCACATTAATCTAGACATATTTAGTGTGTTGCAACGTGAGTAATATTTGAATGAGTATAGACTTAAACTTACATAAAGCTTCTAATTTAATGAAGCATAAGAAATAATCTCATTAAAAACGTTATCCTCTAAAGGAGAGAATTATTGTTTGTTACATGAGTAAGGACCCATTTATGGTAAAACTTGTGGAATAAAACTAATGTCCCATTCGGTCTACTATATGTCATGAGATCTATCACGTAAGAGATATCTATATGATCTATTATATCAAAGTATGTTTAAATAATGCTTTGACTTATGTGACACATACTTGTCAAAAGAATGTTAACTATTTAAGGATAAGTTTGTTTTAGTTGCTCTCACTCATCTTAAGTTAGGTACATTAATCCACTTCGTTCTTTGTTGATAAAAATAATTACATTAAGATTTCGTCATATTGAGATATGTATTAACCAATACATGGATTTTATTGACTTACATACTAAGTGTTCTTAACCTTCAGTTAGAACTTTCAGATTGTTTTATGAACATATAAATATGTAAGTCAGTCGTTAGGGAAGGTTGTTTTAATGTTCATCTAATGTATCTCTAGGTTTTTATAAGCTACTTGAACAGTGATTATACTCAAAGAAATCTTTTGTAACACACGTTAGTAGATTCTTTGATAATTTGTTCCCTCTTGAATATAACCTTTAATAATTAATCATGCCTATTAGTATCTTAACATGTGACAATTGTCAAATTTGCATGTATCCGCACAGTTATTAAACAATAATTAGTGCTTAATGACTGTGTTGATTTACAAATAACGACATGAAATGCTTTCTGATTATTGTTATCATGCCTACATGTGCATCATATATTGCATAATGTCATATCAGTATTGCATGCAACACCTATTGATTCAAATGATGCACGAAACAAAGATAGGACAGTTATAAGACAAATCAAAAAAATGCTGACGGAGTTCAGTACATAGACTGACATCGTATTGAGACACAGAATGAGCCAGAAACCAAGAGTTACACTAGTATAGTGTGTAGGGAAGTAAGGATCATAAAACTGCCTTCGTAGTGGTAGTTTAAGTGCCGGAAGTGCCTAAAACTCACATATATTGCTGAATTCAGCAAAAATCAGCAAAATTCAGCCTTTAAACACTTAAATATCATGCAGAAATATGGTTAAATGGTCCAGAATGCTTTTCTAAGTGTTTGGAATCAAAACTGTCACAAAAAGTAACATAAAGCACACTAAACTGTATATTTTAGCACCTTAACGAACCAGTAACCAACCGAACAACCGGACACTACCCGAAACACCAAATTTTCACGAGAAGCATTGTTTTAACATTTCCGAGCTAGTTGTGGTCCCCGAACGTCATAACACACTATATAACATCCTAACAACTAAACACCTAACTGAACACTTAGATTTCAACTAAGAAATCTAACTAACCATTAAGCCCTAATCTATACCCCCACCTATTTATAGCCATGATGTGGCCCCCACCCTTGATTTCATTTGAATATTATATTAGATCATGTCTCTAACATTGGTTAACATAATACCCACTAGATTATCAAGTGTTGGAAAATATTATAAGTAACTTATAGTTCTTGAACTCTCATTCTTTCACAAACCAACACAACACACAATCTCCTCTCCTCCCTCTTCCTCTCGGCCGTAACCCAAACCACACACCACCACCTTCATCCTTCAATCTTCATCCATTCTTCAAGCATACAAAGGTGTAAGAAGTTATACAAAGAAGCTAGGAGCTCTTGGAAGTTGAAGGACCTCTCACAAGTACTTTTAACACCTCATCTTCATCTTGTGTTGATCCCTAGCCTTGAGCTAGTAGTAAGATCATTCTACACTCCATTTCTCATCTTATTTAGTTACTTAAAGAATGATACGAGTAACTTAACATGAAGAACACCAATGATCAAGAACATGAAACTTAAACATAAGCTTAAAAATCATAAGAAATCATGTAGTTAACTGTTGTTATGCTTCTTGATTGATGATTGCTTGTGTTTATGATGTTAAACATCATATGATCTTGCTAGATGGTAATTAAAGACATAATCTAGCAAGATGAGAGGATGATTATGTTGTAAGAGCAAAGTGATCATCCTTATGTAAAGCATAAACTTGAAAGATAAAATGATTTTCTTGAAGTATGATGATCAAAGTGTGATATAAGTCTTGTAAATATGTGATTTCAAGAATAATTTTTCAAAAACTAAGTTAAAAATACAAGATTTACATAAACTTGGTTCTTAAAGAAATTAACCACATTTTTAGTGGTTAATCAAGTGTAGGATCATGTATTTAACAAGAAAAACTCAAGAAGAAATATTTTTAGAAAAATGATTTACAAGTTGTAATTTGTAAACACCTAAATTCTTCAAGAATAATGTTTTTAAATAAATAACCACACTTTAAAGGGTAACTAAGCCTACTAAACACACTGGTAAGTTACTACAAATTTTTATAAATTTTCAAGTTCATGAAGTAGTGATTATGGCAAATTGGTAAGTGTTGTTTGATTTGTTGTTGATTGTGATGATTTATAAAAGAAAATGATATGCTTTGAAAGCATGGAAACCTCCATTTTTAAGGGGAAACTATGGCAAAATTTTTCTAAAAATTAAATACTTAGAAAAATATTTTTAAACAAATATTTACAAGTATATTTTAACCATGATTTTTAATATAAAGTTTACCATAATTTTTGTTACAGATTATAAATATTGGAGGTTGGTTTTTGATAATAAAAGTGACTAAATATGTATTTAGGAGATTATATATTTAGATGTCACCATGTGTGTGATTATTCGTATATTATGTGTATTAGTTATATTATTTTAGGACTTGAAATAATATAACTCACCAAAATACCAAGGAATTTACAATCCAAAATATTACCAAAATCCGAATAAATGAATATATAATTTATATCCAAAATATTGGAGAAACCGAACAAGGAATATAACCTACACAAAATATTCCGGAATTTAATTCATAAGTATATTTTGGTAAATGGTATTTTGGAGACCAAGAGAACAAAAATATGATTCTTACAATTATTACAAAAATATCATATTTTTCACAAGGAGAAAATATATTATTTTTTGGTAAATAAAAATATATATGTTTTCTTGAAATTATTAGAAGATATATTATTTTTAGGAGAAAATATATATTTTCTTAAATAAACATAAAATACATTACTTTTGGGTGAAAAATAGATTTATATATATTTTCTAAGTAAATCTTGAAAATATATTATTTTTGAGGTTTAAATGAAAATACAATTATTTTTGCCAAGGGAAAAATTATAAATAACTATGTAAACTTTCTTTAAATATATATTTTGAGAATATATATTGGTGAATTTTTATTAGAAGTATTATTCCGGAAAAATAATACAAAAATTAAGTATAAGATACTTAATAAACACAATAAGAATACGTATTCTCGTACGTATAAATACACCGGAATACGCCATCGATACTTGGCAAAAATACACAAGGTTAAGAATACGAGTATGTATACAACCATACTTGGGAAGTTATACATGTACAAATACATAAAAGTGGCAAGTTAAAATATATTATTTTAACTGATATTCCAAAAATTCATAAATATAATTTAAATTAAAATATTTATCATTTTAACAAATATTTATCACTTGGAATGATATTGTACCTCAAAGACACTAATTAAGACTAAGGTCAAGGCACGACCCACCCGTCTAATAAACCGTAGTACGTTGTAGGTAGTCGTGTACACAAGTAGCAGCTTTGGGTTACATTGGATACGTAGAACGCAAAACCGTGAGTTCATGTCCCCCTTTTCTTTTAACTGTTTTCAGTTTTTATAACTTCGGGGGTGAAGTACATGTTACAAATTGTTTACAAACGTTTACAAATGGTATGGTTAGCTAAGGAATGAACTGTTATTTCATGTGAATGGGTAGGCGCACACTTAAGACCATTAATCCTCGTATAAGGACCGAGGGACATGAGTGATAGATCTATTTGGGTGTAGCGAGCCCCACCCATGAGGACCAGGATTTGGCCCATGAGGTGACTATGTCTTCCAGCTGGAAGCCCGGTACAAAATCTGCTAGGTTTGAGCCTTCCTACGGCGTTGCACACATGTTAATGGCCTTGCAAACCATTAATTGATATGTTTCCTTGTTTGCTTTCATACCGGGATTTACAAATACATACATACTACAATGGTTACAAAGTTTATTACGAGCTCACATACAAAACACATGAACTCGCTTAACTTTTGTTGATGTTTTCAAACTACATGTATTTCAGGAAACTAAATGTGGATCTGCCAGGCGCTGAAGTTTTCAAGTTGTGTCACTAATAAAAGATGTCATCCTATGTCAAGGGTTTGGGTTGTGTATCTTATCCTGGATAAGATACATAGTTCAAAGCCTAACTTTTAGTAGTGTCATTTGTCTAGTCCTTATGGAACTCTAAACAATTTGAATGGTTTGTAATATAGATTTGAAGTCTGCGTTTGGGATTTTAAGACAATGTTGTTTGTAATGTTTGAAACTTAATTCAAGGATGAACATCTTGGTTTTATCATATAGTTGTTTGTTATGGTTGAAAGCAACGATATTAAGCAAGTCACACATAATCACCGCAAAAGTCAGGGTGTGACAGTTTGGTATCAGAGCCAGGTTGAAGCGAACTAAGATTCTTTCTCAAGTCTAGACTACAATCATTAGGGCTCTCACGAAAATATTTTTACAACATGTTTTCATTACATATACAAAATGCCCAGATCCATGGAACAAACGTTTTACAAAAGGAAAGACAAGAAACACAATGCAAGGTCACGTTGGTGGTTTAGTTTGGGGTAGACTAGGAAGGATAGAATGATTTCATGAAAGATAATATGAATACATGATTGAGTGATAACTGCCTTGATTACATACTAAGCATTAGTGGTTAATATATGTGCA
Source organism: Helianthus tuberosus (assembly GCA_030545235.1). Taxonomy (NCBI): domain Eukaryota; kingdom Viridiplantae; phylum Streptophyta; class Magnoliopsida; order Asterales; family Asteraceae; genus Helianthus; species Helianthus tuberosus. The sequence continues at coordinate 58,915,236 of CM060411.1, read as the reverse complement.
CATGTTATGATTGTTATGTTACAGGAATCATGTCTTCTTCAGAGAGCGGATTATCAGACGTTGATGATCCTATGGCTATCGTCTTAGATGATGAGATTGCACCTGAGCTGGAGATACTTACGTCAGACATGGAGAGTGACCCTGACATGCTATCGTATTACGAGGATGACTTCCAGCTGTTCGCGTTTCCCGACTTTGGCGATGATTTACCCCTTGCTGATGGTTTTCCTGACGAGGATCCTTTTACCATTCCTATTCCAGTCCATGATCCCCTCATCACTGGTCATCCCGATGGTGAGCACATCGTGGCTCCGATCCTCGATCCTGTTCCTCTCGTGGTCATTCCTCACGAGGATTGGCCTTTCGACGATTTGTTTGATGATGATGTTGATTTGTTCATTAATGGCCCTCCTATTGATGCCCAGGGTGATGGAGAGATAGATGAGGATGTTGTTGCTATCCCACCTCCTGAGATTCCTGTCATTAAGTTATCCTCTTATTCTAGTCTACATTCAGTCTCAGATTCCTTTGAGTCTGTTACGTCTTCAGCTTTACAGGCAGTCGGATTACAGCGTTACGCTACTGATTCTGACGATGACACTGCTATGTCAGCTGCACCATCTCCTCCACACGACCCCGAGCCTGGTCCTAAGCCAGATCTTGTTCCTCTAGGTCAGCCTGATGTTGCACCTGCTGATCCTGAGCCGATACCCGATCCTGACCATGTTCCATTTGGCTTACCAGACATTGTACCCCTTATTCCTGATCCAGCTCCTGCACCTGTTTATCCTCCTTTTGTTGAGCCATTTATTCCTCCACCCGCATCCGCTGATGTTGCTCATCTCCCTCCTGTAGAGTCGGATGTCCATCGCACTGATTTGCCGATCGTTTTCCTTCAGGACATCCCTGCACCCCGCCCAGGGGAAGGTACTTCTGGTCAGCACCCGTATGAGGATCCTTTTGCTTCGGCTGCTTTTCCTCAGATCCCTCAGGCTGCACTGTTTTCTCCTTTCACTTCTTCACCACTTGATGAGCCATTCTGATGGTTCCCACCGTACTCTATGCCGATTTCAGATCCCTATCATCCCTCCAATTTTGTTGGCTACACACGGGATGAGTTACTTTTATCACTTCAGCTTCAGTTTGAGATTATGAGCCGTATTGTTTTGGAGCTTGAGCTAACTCCGCGTCCCCTACCGTGTCCTTGTCAGCCTACTTTTGTTCCCCCATGTTCATCACCGTCTCCTTTTGCACATCCACCTGCTCCTCTTACTCCTTTTCCAGAGTTTGATGCTCGTTTCCTTTCTGTCGAGCGGCAGATCAGTTATTTCCTTCGACGTATCTATGAGCTTGAGGAGGAGCTTGCGCATGTTCGCAGCTTGCTTTTCCTCCCTCCTCCACCTCCACCTCCACCATTAGCATAGTTGGTTTTTGGTCTTATGCAGATTGCATTACTTTTGGTGAGAGCACCACTATTGAGCCGAGTTTGTGAAGCCTTCTGAAGACCACTTTTTGACCATGTGATTTTTGTATATTGATAGACTTATTGGACAAGGGTACTGTGACCCTGTGTCCCTTTTGATGTGATACACCTTCTAAACAATGTAACTGTGGTCGATGATTAATGAAAGCTCAATCGTCATGTTCTCACTAAACACGTTGTTGAATTACATGCTTATGCTATGATTGTGTTATTGTATGAATACTTGTTATGATAAATGTTATTATATATACGTACTATTTATTCAGTTAATAAATAAGACCTGGCCCATCCAATCTTCTTCCTAGAAGAAAGATGTCGCCGCGAATGAACACTCAACTGCCCACGACTGAGGCAGAATTACAGGAACGCATCTCACAGGCAATCGCACAACATGAGGCCCTTCGCTCCGAACACAGCGGAGGCACCTCAGGGAATAACCCACCTAACGGTAATGTTTAAGTCACTTAAGACACGTTACAATACGTTTGGACATTTCCGAGTGCGTTTTGCTAATGCTTTCTGTGAATGATGTTGCTTGTGTACAGGCTGTACTTACAAGTAGTGTCTAGACTGCAAGCCTCTGAACTTTGACGGCACTGGAGGTGCCGCAGCTTTTGTGAGATGGGTTGAGAAGACATATTTTGTGTTGTGAATGAGTAAATGTGCGCCAGAGCATCAAGTCACGTACATTTTTGGACTGTTTCTAAATGGGGCTCTGTCATGGTGGAACCTTTAGGTTCAAACTTTGGGTGAGGCTACTGCGTATGCGTTGTCATGGGATGAATTGAAAGAGCTGATGCGTAAGAAGTATTGTTCGAGGGCATAAATTCAGAAGTTGGAGACTGAATTTTGGAATCTGAAAATGGATGGTCCTAAGATAGCTGAGTATGTGCAGAGGTTTCAGGATCTGTCTCGTGTAGTCCCATATTTGGTAGAACCAGAGTTCAAGCGGGTTGAACGTTTCATCTGGGGATTGGCACCCTAGATTCTCAGCATGGTCGCTGCTTCTAAGCTTCCAACAATCACTGAGGCAATTGACTTGAGTGTGGCACTGACTGAAGAAGCAATTAGATTGGGCAAGTTTTCGATTTCTGAGACCAAGAAGAAAGAGACTCATGTGCAGTCGTCTGGAGAAAACTAAAGGAAGTTTTCGAATTTCAAGAAAGGTACCCGTGCGAACAAAAATAATGCCAACAAGCGCAGAGACGCTAATCCGCCAGTTGTGGCACAAGCTGGTGCTGCAAGTACTGAGAATAGAGGAAAAGGGTATATGGGTACCCTACCAAAGTGCAACACTTGTCAGTTTCATCATGCTGGTCGAGGAGGAAATGGAAACGGTAATGGTAACCGTGGTGGAAAAGTTTGTCATTCTAAGGAGACATGCTGGTATGGAACCGGACGTGGAAACGGTGGGAAAGGAGGAAAAGGAAACGGTAATGGTAACCGTGGTGAAAATGGTTATGGGAATAGAAATCAGGGAGGTAATGGAAACCGGAACGGAAATGGGAATCAGGCGGGAAATGGAAACCACGGAGGAAATAATAACAATAATCAGGGTGGTAATGGGAATGGACACGACCAATGTTGCTTTGGTTGTGGTGAAGTAGTGTAACAACTCTCATCAAAAGTCCTAATTATTATTTTAATTTGGCCAATTGGAAACCCTAATTGAGAAACCCAAGTGATTCTGAACAAACTCTAAAATTTTCAGAACAATCGGAATCAGGATCAGGGCCCCTAAAACTCAAGGGGGGTATACCCTAGTTAACGATTATCTAAATTTCTCGTTGTCAAAATTTGGAATTAAGAATCTGTCAAGTCAGCCAAGCTAGTCCCAACCGTGGCTACTCTATAAAATATAGGTAACCCTTACGGACCGTAAGGGTTAATTATTACGGTCCGTAAGGGGGGGCAAAATTCAGGTATAAATAGCTGGGTTTGGCACTTGAATTCTGTCTTTGAAACGACGTAAAACTTCGCTGCATGTATTGAGATACGTTCAGTTTACCACAATTAACACACACGGTTCACTAATCGACGCCGCAATCAGGGTAATAACTCGATCGCTGATACGATTCAACGTCCGATCGATTATAACTATCCAACGATTGTTTAAGTGCCGCTCAAATTGAGTTTATACTTTGTTATTCATCATGATTTCGACTTGAATGTTTGAGTGCTGTTCGAATTCGGACTATACTCTGTCATTCGTTGTGAATCCGCTGAATTGATAAGTATTGCACTTGTAAATCGTTGTGAGGGTTTAATCTCGTGAATTGTCGTAACTGCTGTATTAGTTACTAACCTGTTTGTGTGTGCATTGTTATTTAAATTAGGTTAATCAAGGCTAATCAGTAGGCTTATACTCTGCTCGTTAAATCTACAATGTGAGTCATTCTCTTTCTATCAAATTACTTTCAAAATCATGTTTATTTTCAAAAGTTATAATTACAGTGATTAAGTTTATGTAATCACCAAATTACAGCCGGTATGTGGGGTATTGTGCACATTACTACTGTTGTTATCACTTTAGGTGGGCGAACCTAATTAGTGATATTCGTCACCCTTGGGGCAGCCAATGGGTGATATGACCACAGTCACCGAAATGAGTCGAGTGACAAATACTGTGGGTAGTTGGTTTGATATCAGAAACATTGTAATCTCTCTTAATACTGTGAATTATAATAAACGAGTCGTTTTAGTAAAATGAATGAACTCACTCAGTATTTCCCTACTGACAAAACCATTTTCAAACATGTTTCAGGTGATCTGTTGTGAGCACAGGAAAAGTGTCGTGGAGCACTACAAGCTTAGAAAAGTGGCTCAATGTAAATAAATAAAGAAATATGTTTTGAGAAATAAAGATTTCCCAGTGAAATCACTTTATTGTAAATTATGGGATTTATCCCTATATTATAAACGAGCAGTTTTAATATTTAACGATCCTGCTTAAAAAGACTTCCGCTGTCACTTAATTAGATACCACGAGATTTCGTGCCTCGCGGCTCTGGACCGGGTCAAACCGGGGCCGAGGGCCGTGACAGGAAAAGGTGGTATCAGAGCCACTGATTTAAGCTTACTATTGATTTTAGCCTATTAAAGTAATTGAGAGATACTTAGGAAATTTAATTGCCATTTTGTGAAAATATGTTTTATTAACTGATTAATTGTTGAGTTACAGTATGGGTAAACAAAAGCTTTCTGCTATCTACCACAAATTAGATACTGCACCCACAGAAAAAGGAACCTCTTCCTCCAAACACCCAGCAGATCTGGAAGAAGGGATTTTTGTCCGTAAAGCAAATTATGAAAATCCTCTCACCCAAGATAAAAGAAATTCGATTCTTAGAAAGGGACAGGAGAAAATAAAGAAACCCCAAATCAAGAAAGTGAGGTTTAATCCAGAAATCCAGGAATTAGGCAATAGGTCACCTTAGGAAGACACATTAGATGAAAAATGGGCAAATCTTTATATGCTAGCTACCGTAGCAGAAAATGCAAACCTCTAAACTATCAATAAGCCTGGTCTAGTAGAAAATTAATACCCATTAAATAAATAAATTATAGTGTGTTCACTTTCCTGTAGTCTTTTGTACAAATCAGTATGCAATAAAACTTTAATGTTTATTTGTAAAACTTTGTTCCAAAGTTTTAACTTAGCATTTTTTGTGCATTTTGCATATATGCTATCCAGCATGAGTGAGATATCGGAAGCATTTCAGAATCTCAACCTCTACTCAGTACCAATTGAAGTCTCCCACGACTTTACTGGTTATATTGCTGACATAGAGGAACCTCTGGAATTCCAAGCTCCACCGCTGGAAAAAGCAAAACCTAAAAAGAAAAGAAGATATGTAGGATGGAGGAAAGTGCGCAGGAGAAAGCCAGCTACTAGGAAACTCCCCAAAATAGAAAACCCTATAGACAAAGGAAAAGGAATCGAAATCGGAGAAAGTTCTAAACCAGCAGAGATAGAAATCAGGAAAGATTCTAAACAAAAAGGAATAGAAATTGGAGAGAGTTCTAGACAAACTGAAGAAATCACATTTCAAGACAAAATAGACCGTCTACTGGCAAATTGTGATGTCATTAGCCCTATCCATAATAATCTATATCCTTACCTAGCCGAAACCCAACTTCCTGTAAATCTGGAACCAGCTATTCCAGACCCACTAATCCACACTCGACCTTTAGGACAAATGGAAGAATGGTGGACAAATGACTGGCAATTCGAAAATATCATCAACAGTCCTTATTCTTTCCTTCCACAGTTTGATCCAGAACCTATCCCCAATCCTCCAATGAGCAACGAAAACTTAGCCGAACTTCGTCAGTTTGGTGAAGAGCTGATAGGTACAGGGAATAGGATCCGGGAAATGGGGGAACAAATTTCCTGGAAGTACGACGAAAGGGAGCGTCGCTACTAAACTGCTAGTTGACCAAAGAATAGTGGGGTTGGGAAGAATGTCTGTATAATAATAATAATAATAATAATAATAATAATAATAATAATAATAATAATAATAATAATAATAGTCAAATATAACTTTGTAAAATGGGAAATAAAACATTGTAAGATAAACAGTGTGTATGGATGCCTATATAATATATAAAGCAAAATAGAAGTCGAAACATCGACGATTTTGGATATATATATATATATATATATATATATATATGTTGTAAGATTTTATGTGCTTCTGTGTAATTGTTTTATTTACAATCATTTGATACTAATAGTTATATTTATAATAATTATCAGATGGAAAATGCTAGTAATGAACCAGTTAATGAAGGGAATCAATCTGAACAAAATCAGGAAAACCAGTATATGACTAGACAAGATATTGAAAACATTATCACTCAAGGGATAGCTAATGCTATTCCAGCAATCATGGCTGCTGCTCAGAAACCTGTTGAACCACAACAAATCATTCCTAGTAAACGTACTCAGGAAGACAATTTTAGTCATAGTGTAAATGGAGGCGGCAATCATGACGATAATAATCCACGACAAGCTCCACCTCCTAAGAAAATGAAAGCCGCAACACCTGGTTGCACTTTCAAAGAATTTCTTGCTTGCAAACCTGCTGAATTTGCAGGCAACGAAGGAGCAACTGCAGTACTGCGTTGGTTAGAGAAAACCGAAGCAGTAATTGCAATAAGTAAGTGTTCCAAAGAAGATCAGGTTATGTATGCGTCAAATTTATTTAAAGAAGGGGCACTAGAATGGTGGAACACCGTATTACAAGCAAAAGGAAGAAGGATAGCTTATGCTATAGACTGGGAAGAATTTAAAATTCTTGTAGAAAGAAAATATTGTCCTGAATATGAAAAGCAACAAATGGCAAATAAGTTCCTAAATCATCGTATGGTAGGCGTAGAGTGTCGCGGTTATACTTCGACATTCTTTGAATACGCTAGAGTGGTACAAACACTGGCTTCGCCAGAACCGGTACTCATTTCCCGTTACATTTGGGGATTAATTAGTGAAATTCGTAACATCGTTAAAGCTGCGAGACCTCGCACTATTGACGATGCTGTGGAACTAGCTAATACCCTAACTGATGAACTAGTGCGCACAAGAGAAGAAGATCGAAAGAAGGAATTGGCTCAAAAGATTACCCAAGGATTTCGTGTGGGTAATGATAATAATAGGTTCAAGAAAAGAGGAAGGAGACAATCTGCACAACCGCCTTTTTGCAGAAATTGCAAAAAGAATCATTTTGGAAAATGCAATGTAATTTGCAACTTCTGCAAAATGGCAGGACATCGTGAAGAAAATTGCAAAAAGAAAACCATAGTCTGCTATAACTGTGGAGAAACAGGACATTACAAAACAGAATGTCCTAAATTAATTAAAACCGCAGACAATAAAGGCAAATCAGCTGAAGGAACAACAAAGAAGAATGCCCGAGCATTCCAGCTAACCACTCAAGAAGCTGAACTAATCCCTGACGTCATAGCTGGTACGTTCTTGGTCCACGACGTTTATGCAAAAGTATTATTTGACTCTGGTGCAAACCAAAGTTTTATCAATACTTCATTTTGCCAAGCCCTTAACTTACCCTTAACCACCCTTAGGCAAATTTTTACAGTCGAAACAGCAGACGGAAATTCTGTTAACATAAATAAGGTTTTGCAAGAAGGTAAGATAGAACTGTTAGGTCATAAGTTTTCTGCAAACCTGTTACCTATGAAGTTAGCCGGGTTCGATGTAGTGTTAGGAATGGATTGGTTAATAGCCAACCATGCTCGAATCCTTTGTGATAAGAATTCCGTAGAAATCCGTACTCCCACAGGAGAGGTAATTTTAATTACAGGAGATAAACCACAAAAGCCACTGAAATTCATTTCAGTAATAAAGTTGGCTAGTTATTCAAGAAAACAAGAAATGGTGTATATGATTTCGGTAATCATTAACACTAAAAGTAAGGAACTCCCAGACATCCCTATAGTTTCAGAATACCCAGACATCTTTCCAGAAGAATTACCTGGGTTACCACCTAATAGAGAAGTAGAGTTTAGAATCCATCTAATTCCGGGTACTACACCAATAGCCAAGGCACCTTATCGATTAGCACCCATCGAAATGCTAGAATTGAAAAAGCAGTTAGATGAATTATTAAGCAAAGGATTTATACAACCTAGTTCATCCCCTTGGGGAGCACCAGTGTTGTTTGTGAAAAAGAAAGATGGATCGATGAGAATGTGTATCGATTATAGAGAACTAAATAAAGTTACAATTAAGAATCGATACCCATTACCTAGGATTGACGATCTTTTTGATCAACTTCAAGGCGCTAGGTATTTTTCTAAGATAGACTTAAGATCCGGATATCACCAGTTAAAAGTACAAGAAGAAGACATACCTAAAACTGCTTTCAGAACTAGGTATGGCCATTATGAGTTCACAGTCATGCCCTTTGGATTAACAAATGCCCCAGCAGCATTTATGGACATGGTGAATCGGATCTGTAAGCCATACTTGGATAAATTTGTAATCGTATTCATTGATGATATACTTATTTATTCCAAAAGTCAGGAAGAACATTGCAAACACTTGCATGCACTCTTAACTTTGTTAAGAAAGGAAAAACTTTGTGCCAAATTCTCGAAGTGTGAATTCTGGCTGCAAGAAGTACAATTTTTAGGTCACATGGTGAATCACGAAGGAATTCACGTAGACCCTGCTAAAATAGAAGCAATCACTAAATGGAAGGTCCCACAAACAGCTATGGAAATTAGAAGTTTTCTAGGCTTAGCTGGATACTACAGACGATTTATTAAGGATTTCTCCAAGATAGCCGTACCTTTGACTAAGTTAACCTGTAAAGCCACTAAGTTTGAATGGGGATATAGACAAGAAGAAGCTTTTAAGATTTTAAAGCACCGATTGACAAATGCTCCAATTTTAGCATTGCCCGAAGGAACAGAAGATTTTGAAGTATATTGTGATGCTTCAAAATTAGGATTCGGATGTGTGTTGATGCAACGCAAGAAGGTAATTGCGTATGCCTCCCGGCAGTTGAAAAAGCACGAGGAAAATTATACGACTCATGACTTAGAATTAGGAGCCATAATTTTTGCCTTGAAAATTTGGAGACATTATCTGTACGGAAGTAAGTTTACTCTTTATACAGATCATAAAAGTTTAAGGTATATATTTGGGCAGAAAGAGTTAAATATGAGGCAAAGAAGATGGATGGAAGTTCTAAGCGATTACGACTGTGATATTCAATATCACGAAGGAAAGGCAAACGTAGTTGCAGATGCCTTAAGTCGTAAGTATCATGAGAAGCAACGACGAGTTCGTGCTCTCAGATTAAATCTACAGATAGATTTAATGGAACAATTAAAGAAAGTTCAGGAAACAGCAATCAAGGACGATGCTGAAGGAATGAAAGGTTATATAAAGGAACTAGATCAAGGAAATGATGGAATTTGGAGATTCCACAGGAAACGAATTTGGGTACCTAAGCAGGGAGAATTAAGAAATAAGATTTTAGAGGAAGCTCATAAATCTAGGTATACTATGCACCCTGGAAATAATAAGATGTACCAAGATTTAAGAAAGAACTTCTGGTGGATAGGAATGAAGAAGGATATAGCAAGATATGTTTCTAAGTGTCTTACTTGTTCACAAGTAAAGGCTGAACATCAGAAACCTTCAGGATTATTACAACAATTGAAAATGCCTGTATGGAAATGGGAACTTATAACAATGGATTTTGTTACTAAGTTGCCTAAAACAAGAAAAGGTAATGATGCGATTTGGGTAATTGTGGATCGATTAACCAAATCAGCTCATTTTCTACCAATAAAGGAAACCTTTAGCATGGAAAGGCTAGCCAAGTTGTACGTAGACGAAGTGGTATCTTTACATGGAGTCCCACTCTCCATTGTATCAGATAGAGATAGTCGTTTCACTTCTCATTTTTGGAAAAGTTTCCAGCAAGCTATGGGAACTCGACTAAATCTGAGTACTGCATATCATCCTCAAACAGACGTACAAAGTGAAAGGACGATCCAAACTCTAGAAGACATGCTTCGAGCATGTGTAATAGATTTTGGTGGAAACTGGGATGATCATTTACCATTAATTGAATTCTCCTATAACAATAGTTATCATTCAAGCATTGAAACTGCTCCATTTGAAGCACTATATGGAAGAAAATGCAGAACTCCAGTTTGTTGGGCAGAAATAGGAGAAAGTCAATTATCAGGTCCAGAAATTGTGCAAGAAACTACTGACAAAATAACTCAGATCAAGGAAAGACTGAAAACAGCTCGAGATCATCAAAAGAGTTATGCAGATAATCGCCGCAAGCTGTTAGAATTTCAAGTCGAAGACAAAGTACTCTTGAAAGTTTCTCCTTGGAAAGGAGTTGTTCGATTCGGTAAGAAAGGAAAGTTAAGTCCAAGGTACGTAGGACCATTTCCAGTGATTCAACGTATAGGATCAGTGGCTTATCGTTTACAACTACCAGAAGAGTTAGCTGGAGTACATGATGTATTTCATATATCCAACCTCAAGAAATGTCTATCAGACGAATCTTTGGTAGTACCTCTTCAAGACATAGAGGTAAACGAAAAGTTAAAATTTGTTGAGAAACCTCTTCAAATAGAGGACAGAAAAGTAAAGTTTCTCAAGCACAAATGACTAGTGCTAGTTAAAGTAAAGTTTCTCAAGCACAAACGACTAGTGCTAGTTAATCAAGGCTAATCAATAGGCTTATACTCTACTCGTTAAATCTACAATGTGAGTCATTCTCTTTCTATCAAATTACTTTCAAAATCATGTTTATTTTCAAAAGTTATAATTACAGTGATTAAGTTTATGTAATCACCAAATTACAGCCGGTATGTGGGGTATTGTGCACATTACTACTGTTGTTATCACTTTAGGTGGGCGAACCTAATTAGTGATATTCGTCACCCTTGGGGCAGCCAATGGGTGATATGACCACAGTCACCGAAATGAGTCGAGTGACAAATACTGTGGGTAGTTGGTTTGATATCAGAAACATTGTAATCTCTCTTAATACTGTGAATTATAATAAACGAGTCGTTTTAGTAAAATGAATGAACTCACTCAGTATTTCCCTGCTGACAAAACCTTTTTCAAACATGTTTCAGGTGATCTGTTGTGAGCACAGGAAAAGTGCCGTGGAGCACTACAAGCTTAGAAAAGTGGCTCAATGTAAATAAATAAAGAAATATGTTTTGAGAAATAAAGATTTCCCAGCGAAATCACTTTATTGTAAATTATGGGATTTATCCCTATATTATAAACGAGCAGTTTTAATATTTAACGATCCTGCTTAAAAAGACTTCCGCTGTCACTTAATTAGATACCACGAGATTTCCTGCCTCGCGGCTCTGGACCGGGTCAAACCGGGGCCGAGGGTTGTGACAAGTAGGGCATTTCAAGCGGGATTGCCCATAGAATAACCAAGCTTGTGAAAGAGTGTTCAACATTGGAGCTAGGGAAGCTCGCCAGGATCCGAACGTAGTCACTGGTACGTTCCCTATTAACCAACATTTTGCATCTGTGCTATTTGATACCAGTGCCGACTATAGCTTCGTATCCCTAGAGTTTAAGAATATACTTGGTTTAGTACCAAGTAAGTTAGACATCCCGTACCCGATAGAACTAGCTAATGGAAAGCTAGTAGATGCCAATGAAGTGATTAGAGGCTGTGTTATAGAGCTTGGAGAGCGTGAGTTTTCGTTAGATCTTATGTAAGTGGAATTGGGTAGCTTCGACGTCGTAGTTGGGATGGATTGTTTGTCAAGTAATCAAGCTAAGATTGTATTCCATGAGAAGGTTATCCGCATCCCGATGGCTAATGAAGAGACGATCGTGATTCATGGGGATAAGCATGATATGCCTCAACGGATTATTAGCTGTTTGAAGGCACGGAATGTGGCGTCTGTGTCTCTACGACCATCATACAAGTACGAATCCAATGAAATCTTGTGTTACAATCTTGGAATTTGTACAAATATATGTGACATTTGCACATATCAATTCTCGTTCGATTTCGAGCTCTAAATCGCTTTCTAGAAAGTTATACGTGAACTGATGCGTAAATGTACTCAGTTTAACACGACAAACACTCCGGAATAGTGACATAGGCTTAACCTACCTTAAATGACCTTTACATAACTTAGAAATAAGTTTTGGAGGGTTTGGTGTGTCGAAAACAAGTTTATTTGATCGAAGGGACTATTTGTGTCAAACTGTGAAAGTATGCCGATTCGTATGTAACAACCATTCCGGAACTTGATCACAAGCTAAACATACCCTAAATATCCTTTACATAGCTTAGAAATAGGCTTTGAGGGGTTCGGTATGCGAAAATATGCTTATGTGATCAATAGGGACTAAAAAGTGCATAAGTTTGCATTTAAGCGCATATCTTACGTTCTGAACATATCCGGACATCCAAAAATTTTTGTAATCATTAAAATATTTTATTTTAGTTATTAGAATGCAAAAATGCCCTTCGTCGTGAAATTTGGATCGTTTTTGCATCCGTTCAAGTTTTCGTCTTAATTAACCGAATACCGCAACCGTAAGACCAAACGAACCGACATCCGAGATGTTTTCAAGCATATTTCATGTTCCGTATGCTTTAACATCCTTGTAGAGCCTTGAAATTGGGTTAACGAGGCTTAAACACGTCAAAAAACAAGTTTGGAGGCTGCAGGGACCTGTTCTGCTATTTTGAAACTTCAAAAGGAGGGGCTAGGTGTATGGCGACGCCCTGGGTGAATACTCGTAGCGTACTGCGAGGCCCCTATCTAGACAGAAACATTGAATCTGGTTATTCAGCTCAATTCCACTAATTTTACCATGGTTTTGGGATACCATGAGCTTGTTTTTTGTAGTCCCCTTGTATTGTAAACAATGTGCCACAAGTGTATGGTTAGGATCAAGCTTTGATTCTTGCAAAAACACTTGTAATTATCTTGTGAACTCAAGAGTTCCTATAAATACCCACCATGTTCAACCTTCATTCCTCACACATTGATCTAAATATGTTCTAAGTTGAAGCTAAGGCTTCATACCTGAGTATTTTTGATCAAGTCTTCGTAGCTTGGATCTTTTGTAAGCTTCTTTCATGCTTGTTTATGCTTTTTAAGCGTGAAAGTCAAACAGTGTTTGACTTTCTGCTTTGACCATGAATTGGTCAACACAAATTTTGTTTGAACTTTGCAACGTGAGCGTAATCACGATGGTTATAGTCCCTTGTGACTATACCTACTGATTACCACGTCGATTAGTCGAAGTGACGAGTCAAAGTTTCGGTCAAAATGCGTATTTATGCGTATTTTGCGACGAAGCTTTTTTCGGGTATCAAAACACTTTGTTTTGATATTAAACCTGTTTTCTAACTTAGTTAAACATGTTTTAACATGTTTACCTCGTCACTTTTAGTCTAGTGCTTGTTTAGGGTCGTAAGTCAAGCGGTCTTCACAACCGCTTAGACTTTCGAACCCGACCCGTTTGGTCGATCGTTAGGATCCGACCAAGCTTATTTTGTGACCATAGTTGTATAGGGAATAACCTTCCAAGGTTATACCTTATGGTCACGTAGTTTAATTAGTTGTATGATAGGTAGTTTATATGCCTTAGGAAAATGACCAAAATGCCCTTTACATGCATAATTTGATTTTAAGCATATATAACCTAACTTTTGTCACTTAAACTGATTTTTCAACATATTTAAACATGTTAAGGCATATAATACTTGTCATAGGACTAGTTAGGCGTCTTGAACGAGCATTTGCACGAACGACGCGTTAAAGTAGCGTAAGCTACCTTAATGGGTCATAACGGGTCCTAAGCACTTAGGATAGGTTCAGATTTAGAATGTAGGCTTTGTTAAACCATATCACATGAGTTCCAATACTCATATGGTTTACGAGACCTCATTCTGCCCGATCTTCCGATTTAGGTGTCGATTTATTAACTTAGCGATCCGATTACTCGGTGCTATTTGAATTCCTTGGTTTGCACGAGCTTGTTAAGTTCAATTAGTCGAGGATATCTTTGCACTTCAATGTGAGTACATAGTTCCCTAATTTTACTGTTTACAATTGTTTTGGGGTGATTCATATGTGTTAAACGATTTCGATGTTTTCAACGATAATTTCAAAAACGAATACTATGGTTTATATTAAACAATAACGATTTCGGTAATGTGAACGAACTTGCTGGGACGTATTTACATAACGAATAACATTCATTAACAATGATCAAGCCAACCAGTAATAGGTTATGGTACCATAGGATCTGACAAATCCCGTTATCGGACTGTCACCATGGTTATGTATGGGGGTTATGTGGGTAACGACTGAACCTGATGATTGTTAACTTACCCTTTGGTGGTTTGTTAATAAGAGTTGAACGATGGACGAGTTGCGAAGGTTTGAATGTTATAAGCGAGACGACCAAAAGTTAGTTTTCACAATTAAAACGAGAATGATTTGAACGATTGAACGATTTTGAACGATTGAACGATTATGAACGATTTGGAACGATTTGAACGATTTAAACAAATGAACGATGGTCTATTACATGAACGAGTTAAACAATGTAAACGATGGGTTTTTGGTATGTGATTAGATAATAGGACGAGGGTAATGTGATAAAAGCATGGTAGATACGCCGCTGGTACTTCTTATATATAAGTGCTTTTATCATATTATATTCCGTGGCGTTATTTAGTTCACTTGGATGAACGATTTTAAAAGATGTCACACAACGTTGTTTACTAAACGATATAAACCATACGAGTTTTATTACGAGAACAATTTACAATTTGGTTTACTTAAACAAATCTTTTGAGTTAAGATTCATGGCTACGAGATTTTATAAACTATAACCAACTTATTTTAAGCTAGTTATTCATATTGCAATACCAAACTCTTTTCAAAACAAGGTTTTCAATTATCGACTCTTGTCGTCAAACGAGGTATTGCAACATGTAAACGAGCCATGAATCCGACACTCTCACAAAACCTATGTGCTCGCCGGCATTTCTTTGCTGACTTTATTTTTACATATGTTTCAGGTGGTGTTGAATGATGTTGATTGCTACTAGCATGCATGCCCACTTAGGATCGGACGAGGCCTTAGTAACTTAATAACAATGATAGACGATGTGGTTGTGTTTTATCTTTAATTTCAAGACAATGTTAATCACTTAATATTTCAATAAAAAAAACTTTTTAAATCCATGGTTGTGAAACAATGATTCTGTTACGACACTCCCCGACGTTTCCGCCGTGATTTATTGATTTACGGGTCGGGGTGTGACACGGAAGTTTTTGTGTAAAGTATGTGTTGCCTTCCTAGCTCACGTCATGGACAAAGAGGCCGAAGAACCGAAGCTCGAAAATATCCCTGTGGTAAGGGAATATCCTGAAGTCTTCCCCGAAGACTTGCCAGGATTACCGCCTCAACAACAATTCGAGTTCCGCATTGACTTGGTTCCAGGCGCCGCGCCTGTAGCCAAGGCACCTTATCGACTTGCGCCTTTAGAGATGCAAGAGTTGTCAACGCAGCTTCAGGAGTTGCTAGACAAGGGATTTATAAGGCCAAGCTTCTCGCCTTGGGGAGCTCCATTACTGTTCGTCAAGAAGAAGGACGGTAGTTTTCAAATGTGTATCGACTACCGAGAGTTGAACAAGTTAACCATCAAGAATCAGTATCCCTTGCCGAGGATTGATGATTTATTCGATCAACTTCAAGGATCAAGTTACTATTCCAAGATCGATCTTCGATCAGGTTATCACCAGCTGCGGATTCAAGAAGAGAGTATACCGAAGACTCCCTTCAGAACTTGTTATGGACATTATGAGTTTCTAGTGATGCCGTTTGGGTTGACAAATACACCAGCAGTATTTATAGATTTGATGAACCGGGTTTGCAAGCCATATCTCAATAAATTAGTGATTGTATTTATCGATGATATCTTGATCTATTTGCGGACAAAGGAAGATCATGAGCAACACCTCAGAGGCATCTTAGAGCTGCTAAAAAAGGAGAAGCTCTATGCTAAGTTCTCGGAGTGCAAATTTTGGATACGCGAAGTGCAGTTCCTCGGTCACATGGTGAACGATAATGGAATTCATGTGGATCCCACCAAGATCGAGGCAATCAAGAATTGGGAAACTCTGAAGACGCCAACCGAGATCCGATAGTTTTTAGGTTTTGCAGGGTATTATAGCAGATTCATTGAGGATTTCTCCAAGATCGCTCGACCGCTGACCTCCCTCACTCAAAGGGATAAGAAGTACGAATGGGGAGATAAACAAGAAGAAGCTTTTCAGCTGTTTAAGAATAAGCTTTGCGATGCACCTATATTATCCCTACCCGAAGGCACCGACGACTTCGTGGTCTATTGTGACGCCTCGCGTCAGGGATTAGGTTGTGTGCTAATGCATCGCCAAAAGGTTATCGCATATGCTTCGCGCCAATTGAAGGTCCATGAGAAGAACTACACCACACATGATTTGGAGTTAGGAGCAGTGGTGTTTGCTTTGAAGATTTGGCGACATTATTTTTATGGTACTCGGTGTACGATTTTTACAAATCACAAGAGTCTTCAGCACATATTCGATCAGAAAAAGCTTATCATGAGATAGCGACGATGGGTTGAGTTGTTAAAGGATTATGACTGTGAGATTAAGTATCATCTAGGAAAGGCGAATGTGGTGGCAGACGCCTTAAGTCGAAAGGAAAGGATCAAGCCCATAAGGGTTAGGGCTTTAGAGATGATTATTCAGACAGATCTCACGTTGCGTATTCGTACTGCACAGAAAGAAGCTCTTAAGAAAGAGAACATTAAGGATGAATATCTTAGAGGATTGGAGAAAAAGTTGGTACCCAACGAGGAAGGAACCTTTTATTTTATGGGACGTATTTGGGTTCCGCTTTTTGGTGGCCTTGGAGAGGTTATTTTTTATGAAGCTCATAAATCGAGGTACTCGATCCACCCAGGATCGGACAAGATGTACCAAGATTTAAAGGATTATTATTGGTGGCCAAGACTTAAAGGTGATTTTGCTGCTTATGTTGGGAAGTGTTTAACTTGTACCAAGGTGAAGGCCGAGTATCAGAAGCCTTCAGGTCTTCTACAACATCCAGAAATACCCATGTGGAAGTGGGAGCAGATTTCTATGGACTTCATAACCAAGCTACCCGGAACTCCCAGAGGTCATGATACGATTTGGGTAATCGTGGACCGAGTGACGAAGTCTGCTCACTTCTTGCCGATTAGAGAGAAGGATAACACTGGTAAGCTAGTTGAACTTTACCTAAGGGAGATAGTTGCACGTCATGGAGTGCCTATCTCGATTATATCGGACAGAGATGGACGGTTTGTGTCAAGGATTTGGCAATCCTTTCAAGAAGCTTTTGGTTCTCAGTTGAATCTGAGTACAACTTTTCACTCGTAGACGGACGGTCAGAGCGAGAGAACTATTTAGACGTTGGAAGATATGCTACGTGCTTGTGTAATGGATTTAGGTGGCAGTTGGGATACTCATCTGCATTTGGTTGAGTTCTCCAATTACAACAGCTACCATACAAGCATCCAAGCTGCACCGTTCGAGGTTCTCTATGGACACAAGTGCCGCTCGCCGTCGTGCTGGGCAAATACAGGCGACAGATAGATGGTTGGTCCCGAACTGGTCCAAGAAACAATTGATAAGATCATGCAGATCCGAGAGCGCATCAAGGCCAGCTCGTGATCGACAGAAGAGTTATGCAGACCAAAGACGAAAACCCTTGGAATTTGAAGTGGGTGATATGGTGTTGTTAAAAGTCTCACCTTGGAAAGGTGCGGCACGCTTTGGGAAGTGTGGTAAGTTAGTAACTCCCCTGCAGCTAATAGCAAAGCCTAAAATTTCTGGACGAAATTTTTTTAACAGGGGTAGAATGTGACAATTGTGAAATTTGCATGTATTCGTAAAATTATTAAACAATGATTAGTGCTTAATGACTGTGCTGATTTACAATTAATGACATGAAATGCTTTCTGATTATTGTTATCATGCCTACATGTGCATCATATATTGCATAATGTCATATCATTATTGCATGCAACACCTATTGATTCAAATGATGCACGAAACAAAGATAACACCGTTATCAGACAAATCTGAAAAATGCTGACGGAGTTTAGTACATAGACAGACATGGTATTGAGACACAGAATGAGCCAGAAACCAAGAGTTACACTAGTATAGTGTGTAAGGAAGTAAGGATCATAAAACTGCCTTCGTAGTGGTAGTTTAAGTGCCGGAAAGTGCCTAAAACTCACATATATTGCTGAATTCAGCAAAAATCAGCACAATTCAGCTTTTAAACACTTAAATATCATGCAGAAATATGGTTAAATGGTCCAGAATGCTTTTCTAAGTGTTGGGAATCAAAACTGTTACAAAAAGTAACATAAAGCACACTAAACTGCATAGTTTAGCACCTTAATAAGCCAGTAACCAACCGAACAACCGGACACTACCCGAAACACCAAATTTTCACTAGAAGCATTGTTTTAACATTTCCGAGCTAATTATGATCCCCGAACGTCATAACACACTATATAACATCCTAATAACTAAACACCTAACTAAACACTTAGATTTCAACTAAGAAATCTAACTAACCATTAAGCCCTAATCTATACCCCCCACCTATTTACGGCCATGATGTGGCCCTAACCCTTGATTTCATTTGAATATTATATTAGATCATGTCTCTAACTTTGGTTAAAATAATACCCACTAGATTATCAAGTGTTGGAAAATATTATAAGTAACCTATAGTTCTTGAACTCTCATTCTTTCACAAACCAACACAACACACACTCTCCTCTTCTCCCTCTTCCTCTCGGCTGTAACCCACACCACACACCACCACCTTCATCCTTCAATCTTCATCCATTCTTCAAGTATACAAAGGTGTAAGAAGCTATACAAAGAAGCTAGGAGCTCTTGGAAGTTGAAGGACCTCTCACAAGTGCCTTTAACCACCTCATCTTCATCTTGTGTTCATCCCTAGCCTTGAGCTAGTAGTAAGATCATTCTACACTCCATTTCTCATATTATTTAGCTGGTTAAAGAATGATACAAGTAACTTAACATGAAGAACACTAATGATCAAGAACATGAAACTTAAACATTAGCTTAAAAATCATAAGAAATCATGTTGTTAAGTGTTCTTATGCTTCTTGATTGATGATTGTTTGTGTTTATGATGTTAAACATCGTATGATCTGGCTAGATGGTGATTAAAGACATAATCTAGCAAGATGAGAAGATGATTATGTTGTAAGAGCAAAGTGATCATCCTTATATAAAGCATGAACATGAAAGATTAAATGATTTTCCTGAAGTATGATGATCAAAGCGTGATATAAGTCTTGTAAATATGTGATTTTAAGAAAAATTTTTCAAGAAACTAAGTTAAAAATACAAGATTTACATAAACTTGGTTCTTAAAGAGATTAACCACATTTTTAGTGGTTAATCAAGTGTAGGATCATGTATTTAACAAGAAAAACTCAAGAAGAAATATTTTTAGAAAAATGATTTACAAGTTGTAAACTCCTAAATTCTTCAAGAATAATGGTTTTAAATAAATAAGCACACTTTAAAGGGTAATTAAGCCTACTAAACACACTAGTAAGTTGCTACAAATTTTTATAAATTTTCCAGTTCATGAAGTAGTGATTATGGCTTGATTTTGGCAAATTGGTAAGTGTTGCTTGATTTGTTGTTGATTGTGATGATTTATAAAAGAAAATGATATGCTTTGAAAGCATGGAAACCTCCATTTTTAAGGCGAAACTATGGCAAAATTTTTCTAAAAATTAAACAGTTAGAAAGATATTTTTAAACAAATATTTACAAGTGTATTTTAACCATGATTTTTCATATAGAGTTTGCCATAATTTTTGTTATAAAAGTTATAAATATTGGAGGTTGGTTTTTGATAATAAAAGTGACTAAATATGTATTTAGGAGAATATATATTTAGATGTCACCATGTGTGTGATTATTCGTATATTATGTGTATTAGTTATATTATTTTAGGAGTTGAAATAATATAACTCACCAAAATACCAAGGAATTTACAATCCAAAATATTACCAAAATCCGAAGAAATGAATATATAATTTATATCCAAAATGTTGGAGAAACCGAACAAGAAATATAAACTACACAAAATATTCTGGAATTTAATTCATAAGTATATTTTGGCAAATGGTATTTTGGAGACCAAGATGTTAGTGCATTACGTCTATTGACTTCGTCTTGTATCATGTAATAGGATAGGATAGGATTATCAGTGTCCGAGGTGCAAGAAACAAAGTTTAGTGGGTTTACATGAGGTTTAGCTTGAAAGTGACATGTGACATTTTCAAGAGAAACCAGATCAGACAGGTTTCTCTTGAACTTGTCATGGTCAGCTTCAAGAGAAACCTCCACCACTATATATAGGGCACTTGTCATTTCATTTGGTAACACTTCAGGATTTGTAACGAAGTGCTGCCGAAATCTGTTCAGGTTGTAAACAGTGTTATAATCAATCAAAGTGACAGATTTAAGAGTATCAAGCTGTTTTCACGTCCGTTTCACTGATTCCGCCTTTGAATCGGATTTAAAGTTATTCTGATTGACTCGTTTAGGTCCAATAACGATCCTACAAGTGGTATCAGAGCTCAGGAGGAAGAGTTTAGCTCAATTGCATCAGATTTCT
This sequence comes from Helianthus tuberosus, assembly GCA_030545235.1. NCBI lineage: Eukaryota > Viridiplantae > Streptophyta > Magnoliopsida > Asterales > Asteraceae > Helianthus > Helianthus tuberosus. Next base: position 58,894,471 of record CM060411.1, on the reverse strand, counting down.
GTCTTCTACATCTTCTTTTTCGATCTGAACAAGTTTCCATGGTTAAAATCGGCCAAATTTTTCACAGAATGTGTATTAGTGGATATTAACAAACCCTGGAAAGTTTGACACTGAAATTCGGACTAAAAATGGACCAAATCATCTTCCGAAGTGATTTCTCTTATTCGGACAATGTGTGATTTCGTTTTTGTGAACATCTAATTTCGCACATACGAACACAAATTATACCTGATTTCGCTTATTTGTCAAGTTGATTTCGCTCATGTGGACTAGATAAGTGTGATTCCGCTCATTAGGCCATAGTTGTTGGTGATTTCGTTTTTAAGTCACTAGGTGATTTCGCTCAAGAGGACAACCTGATTCCGCTTATTTGTAGATTGTGATTCCACTTATTCGTACATTGTGATTCCACTTATTCGTACATTGTGATTCCACTTATTCGTACATTGTGATTCCACTCATTCGTACATTGTGATTCCACTCATTCGTACATTGTGATTCCACTCATTCGTACACTGATAGTTCCACTTATTCGGACATTGCTTATTTCGCTTATAGGAACATATTTTGGTTAAAGACTGATTTCGCCCAAGTGTCATATTTCGCTCGAAAGTGAACATTCTCGCGTCAAAATCATTTCACGACAATCGAGTGTCAGTGTATTTCAGATTACTTGATATTGTTTAAACTGATTGAATTTGTTTGTTTGCTTTCAGGTGATTAAAGATTTACAAGGGGCGAATATCAAGAAGAAGATTTAAAATGTCAGGAGAAAGTGCTCATGATAGATGGTGGAGAAGAGACAGTGCGAGATGGGAGATTGGCAAATTGTATGAACCATTTAAGGAAGCACAAAGAGCCAAGAGATGGAATGAAGAACTAGACTGTTACATGGATCCACAGGGTAATCCAGTAGTTGATCCATCAAAAGTGGATTTTGATGCTGTAACCAATGTGTTTCCAAGTGAGGGCACTTTCAATACAAGAAGGCTTTCTGATAAAAGCTATTTACCAAATTTGATGAACAAGTTAAAAGAAGTTTTTGAAGCAAGTCTACCAAAGGTGGTAGAAATGAAAAAGAGGAAAGAACAAGAACTGGAAAAGCTGATAGAGGAAGTAAAGAAAACGGCAGAGGAAACTGATGAAGAAGAACAGATGAAAGATGAAGATCAGAAAAAGACAGAAGAAGGAGGTGTGATAACCGAAAAAATTCAAACTGAATCTTCTGAATTGTTTGACAAAGACAAAAGCATTGAACAGTCTGATGATAAAAATAAAAATAAGTGCAGGAATTGCATAGAAATGTGCAAAGCCTGTACCGAAAAAGATGAAACAATCAAAACAAAAGATATTGAAACAAGCAACACTACGTCAAAAGGAGGCTACGGCCACACTTTTGGCAAAACCGCCCAGTCACACATTTGAAAAATGTGTGGCTAAATGTCATTCATAACATTTTATAACACTTTTGGCCACGCATTATATTATTAATGTGACAATTGTATATTAGTTCAGAACATTTAGCCACACTTTTAGAAAATTATGTGACATGTATTAGCCACAACTCGAAATGTGTGGGCAAAGGTGATCTATAGCCACATATTTTTGTTTCATGTGACCAAAAGTACATGTATTTGACACTTTTAGCCACACTTTAAGAAAAAAATTGTGACAATTATTAGCCACGCTAGCAAAGTGTGGCCAAATGTGATCTACGACCACAATATTTGTTTTAATGTGACCAATAACACATGTATTCAAAACATTTAGCCACACTTTAAGAAAGAAACGATGACTTTTATTAGCCACACTAGCAACGTGTGGTCAAATATGATCTACAACCACAGTATTTGTTTTATGTGACTAACAACAGATATATTCGAGACCTTTAGCCACACGTTAAGAAAAAAACAGTCACACTAGACAAGTGTGGCCAAATATGATCTACGGCCACAGTACGTGTTTGAAAATGTTGTTAAAAGCTAATACAAGTGACCACATATATTATTTTGTATGACCAAAGATAGACAATAGCCACACTTAAAATTACAAAATTTCATGTGGCTTTAAATAGATAGTTGTCACACCATAATCACTTTGTTTATTATGTGTGACGAAATGATATCAAATGTCACGGGAAAAAAATGTGACGAAATGTTAAACTTACTACATCTTTAAAAATTCCCCCCAAAATATTTCATCCTAAAATTTAAATTTCCCCCCTAAAATATTTCATCCTAAAAATTCCCTAAAATATTTCATACTAAAATTTTCCCCCAAAATATCTCATACTAAAACTTCCCTCTCAAATAATATTCTCATTTTAAAAATTAATTTCTTTAGTATTAAAAACAAAAAATCTTACTACGTATTTAAAAATTCAGACTATTATTACATATTATATGTTTTAAACCAACTTTTTTATTACTCATTTTCTTCTAAATAATACGTTAATATGCATATTAGTACCCGCACCGAATTTCCCCTACAAAATTGTTTCCGGTACCGATTCAGTACCCACTTTTCAGTACGAGTAGTTTTAGTTCGATACGGTATCGGTATTTTACGGAATTTTACTTTCAAATACTCATACCATCTCGGTACCTGTACCGTATTAAACATTTTCGGTATATGTACCGAGCGTATCCCTAATCATATATGTGTTCATGTACCATATTACGCCTTAATGGATATGCACAATAGTGAATCATATATTTCTAATGAACGATGTACCATATTAGGCATTAATGGATATGGACAATAGTGAATCATATATTTCTAATGAACTAGATTGGGCCTTAATGGATCACAATGACAAATAGTGGATCATATGTGTGTTAATGGACCATATTGGGCCTTAATATATCAAGATGAACAATAGTAGGTCGTATATGTGTTAATGGGCCATATTGGGCCAAAATGGATCACAATGGTCAATTGTGGATCATACATGTCTTAATGGACTATATTGGGCCTAAATGAATCATGATGAACAATAGTAGATGATATATGTTTTAATGGACCATATTGAACCTTAATGGATCACAATGGACAATAGTAGATCATACACATGTAAAGGGATCATATTGGACCTTAATGGATCACAATGAACAATCGTAGATTAAAATATTTTGATGGACCATATTGGGCCTTAATGGATCACAATGGACAATGTTAGATCATACATATCTTAATGGACCACAATGAACAATAATAGATCATACATGTCTTAATGGAGAAAATTGGGCCTTATTGGATAACCATAAACAATACTAGATCATATATGTGTTAATGGACCATATTGGGCCTTAATGGATCACAATAAACAATAGTAGATTAAAATATATCAATAGACCATATTGGGCCTTAATAGATCACAATGGACAATTAATTGTCAATAGACCATATTGGGCCTCAATAGACCGCCCAGGACCTTTAATTGTCATTAAGAAGCTGAAGGATGCAAGTGATGTGACAGAGAGGAAGGGATCCCCATCTTGGGATTATGATGTAAGATTATGTAACTTGCGTTTTTTTTTGTACAATTTATGTTTGTTGAGTTGCTGCCAATAAGAATCGCTTCTGCTATGTTAACTTCTAACTTAAAAACTGAGCCAAGCCGAGTTCAAGCTCAATTTTTAGATTGGTTATGTGTCTAATATTTTGCAATTGTTATTCCATGTTAACCATAGGTAGCTAGTTTTGATTATTAGCACAGTTGACTATATTGTTATTGATGGACTTCTTAATGTGCAGTGCAACTCTTATCTTTGAGGTGGAGCTGGTGGCTTGTAGGCCAAGAAAAGGTTCTAGCGTGGCTAGCGCCTTAGATGAAAGGGCTAGACTAGAGTAAGTTATTTATGCAACTTCATACACTTGTTCTTATATTAGCATCCTCAAATGGATCATTTTTAATTACTACTGAGCTGAACTTATATTTGCATGCTCAAATGGATCATATTTAATAACTAGTGAGCTGAAAAGGCAAAGGGAAATGGCTGCTGCACAGAAGGAAGAAGAGAAAAAGAAGTGTGAAGAAGCAAAGACAGCAGTGCTGCTCGTATTCAAGCAGTTAGTATATGAGCTTGAAGAAAACAACCTAGAAATAGCTCTTAGTTTTTGTGTACATTTGTTTCCCTTTCAAACTTTTATAGATAGGTTTTGATTAGAAGTTTGTCTTTAGTTAGTATTTACATTGATAACTTATGTATGAATTTTACGATATAATTTTTAATATCATCTGGTTTCTATAGATTATCTCATGTTTACTTCAGTTTTTATTTTACATAAAATTGAAAATAAAATAAATAATTACATGAAAATGGCCACATAGAACCATAATAAATACCTGTGACCAAAGGTTAAATAATAGTCACGCTTAAAATTACAATATCATGTGACTTTACATAACTATTGGCCACGCTATTGTTACTTTGTTTTTTGTTTGTGTAACGAAATGATAGTGAACGTCATGGGAAAAAAAGATACGAGTGACTGAAGGTGAGACAATAGCCACACTTAATATTACAAAATTTTGTGTGGTTCTATATAATCATTAGCCACACCTTAATCACTTTGTTTCTTGTTTGTGTGACTGAATGATACCAAACGCCATGGGAAAAAAAGTTATGTGTGACTAAATGTTATACAATAGCCACACTCAAAATTAAAAAATAAATTCATGTGACTTTACATATCTTTTAGCCACACCATCCTTATTTTATCCTTTCTATGTGACAGAATAAGAGCCTACGTAATGGGCCAAATGAATAATGTGTGACCAAAGGTTTGATAATAGACACACTTAAAATTATAAAGTTTCATGTGGCTTTGCATAATCATTAGCCACATTATCATTACTTTGTTTTTTTATGTGACGGGATGATAGCAAACGTCACGAGAAAAGTAAAATATATGTGACCAAAGGTTAGCCATTAGCCACACTTAAAAACACAAAACTTCATGTGACTATACATAAACATTAGCCACACTACGGTAACTTTTTTTGTGGGACGGAATGCTAGCAAACGTCACGTGAAAAAAAAAATCTGTGACCAAAGGTTAAACAACAGCCACATTTAAAATTACAAAACTTTATGTGTGACTAAATGTTAGACAATAGTCACATTTAAAAGTACAAAGTTGTTTTGTATGTCTAGAAATAGTTTTTAGCCACATTTATAGTAAACTCATGTGATTAAATAATAAAACAACCATACTTACAGTGAGTTCATGTGGCTGTTGCTACCATTTAGTCACACTTAATGGATGGAATACTTGATTACAACAACTCTTTTTGCCACATTTTTTTTAAATTGATGTGGCTAAAACAAACTTTTATGTGACTATATAATAGAAAGGACCACACTTACAATAAATTCATGTGGCTGTTGCAAACCTTTAGCCACACTTATTGTACATAATGCTCGATACTAGCAAGAAATAGTGGTACCCTTTAGCCACACTTTTAAGTTGCTAAAGCCACTAAACGTGAATGTGACTGTATGATACCTACGATGACTCGACCTTTGGTCACACTTGAGCTGGAAAAAAAAAGTGTGGCGAAAGGTGTATGGTCACACTTTTTTTGTGTGACCATAAGCCTTTTTTGACGTAGTGCAAACTTTAAAATATTTTCAAAACAAAATGTAAAGAAATGATTGAAAAAGAAGAAATTTTGAAACTAAAAGTTGAAAAGCTGACACAGAAATGTCAAGATCTAGAAAAAGAAAATGATGTGTATAAACAAATGTGTTCAGCAAAATGTGTTGATTGTGTTGAAAAAGAATCTAAATTTCAAGATTTACAAAAACAGTATGATTCTTTAAAGTGGTCGAGTCAGAGAGTACAAGAAGCTTATGATACTTTGAAAAGCCAAGTAAAGAGTTTTTATCAAAGGTTGTCAGAAACTTTAGTCACTAAAGAAATGTATGAAAGAAAGTTTAAAGAAAAGCAAATTGAATTAAACAAATGTATTGATGAAATTGCTAATCTTAAACAAGTATTGGCTGAAAAAGAAAAGATTGTTACAAAACTTCAAAGTTATCATAACTCTTCATACATTCTCGAACGCATTTTCAACATCACACCAGATGAAAAAGATACTGAAAATTGCAAAAAGGGTATTGGTTCAGAATTTCATCAGGTACCACCACCATTGAGAAACAATAATACTTTTTATGATGATTAGGTTTCTCTTGAGACTGGTTCAAGAGAAACCCAAGGCCTATAAATAGGGGCTAGTTGTTTTTCATTTGTAACATTCCCATAGTTCTGGTGCCGAACTGCTGCTGGATTTTTCTGTGATATATGAATGAGAAACAGCGTTTAAAGTGATATTCTTCTATTTTCTACTCCATTCTCTTTGATTCAACCTGTTTGTGTGTTTCCGCCACATAAACAGTGGTATTTTGACTTAGATTGACTCATTTGATCGTCAATATTTTCAAAACCCTAAAAATTTGAAAAATTAAAACTCAAAAATATGTTTGTTTTTAATATTGTTTTGAATGTATGTTGATTGAATACGCCGAAACCCTCACGGCTAAACAAACATGATTACTTTCATCATATTGAAAAACGGTTTTCAAACTGTTAAGATCAATGGGTTGTAAATCATGGGGGTACGTTATATTTTCTGCAAATCAGAGCATGTGAAGCAGAAAATGGATGGCGAGACAAAGCTATCAATGTTGGTTGTCAAATTTTCTTTAAATGGTTTTGCATTTTAGGGGGAGTAATGTTGTTAGAAAATAGAAAAACATTTGAAAATTTGAAAAAGTCAAAAACATGATAAAATTTAAAAATTGAGTTTTTGCGTAAAAAGAGGAAATGATAGTACATCAGTAGACAGTTACAGTATGCTAAAGAAATGTAATGATTAAATAGCGTTAAACAGTCTCACTGATGATATGCCGATAGGTTTTTATACATTTAGTAAACTTTTTCGGGATATAAACCTAAATTCAAACTTGCTTATTTAGTGGGGAACACTACTTGGATATATAGGTAACCCCTGAAATCTCGTTTGAAAGATTCCTTTTTCTGATATACTAGGCTTTATACTCAGTGATATCTGGGGTATTATTCCGGGACTTCTGCTGAATGGAAGTTCTGACCTAGTCCTCGAATAATACTTTCTTCAAATGCTTGAAACACAGCATCACCCTCAGCATATATGATAAGACAATAAAATTGCTTAGCAATGCTGTTGTAAAAAAGATCCTCTAAAGGGGACACACTCACAAGTTGAGTCATGATCTCTCTGCTGAACGGTAGTTCTGACCTGAGCTCTCATGATTCTTCATAAATTATTAACCCCTTACAGATATCATTTGTGTTATAATTACCTGTAAGACTGAATATTGGGATCTGGATACGGGAGTATATTCAAGAGGTGGGACACACGTATAAGTTTAAGTCTCTAAAACACTTAATCCGTATCCTGGAAAGATTGAAATTTGTATGAAAATTTAAGTGGATCAGTATATCGACAATCTAAGTGAATTGTTTAATACTTACTGTGTAACTAAGCTCAACGGTACTTGTGATTTGTCAGAAACTGATATGATCCTCTAATGCATACTCAAACAAAAATATTGTTTGTAAATATGTTTGTACATATTTCTTTACTGCTTTATATTTTCAGAAAATACAAAAAGATTTTGATTTCTGCTTTATTTTCGACAACCGATGTCTGAGTGCTGAGTTTCAAAATCTAAGTAAGCTGATTGTGTTTCTGAAAATAAAACAAGTTCATTAATTTGAAACTTGAAGTTTTAAAATCATAAATTCAAAAACAGTTTGTGATATCTCCAAGGTCATTAATTTGGACTTGGATGATTAACTGTGAGGGATTTGGATGCTTATATTGTTATAGAGCTAGTTTTCGATACGATTCGATGAAACTGCCAAATTTAAGAGAAGTGATTTTGAGGAGATTGAATTGTTAGATTACGATATCTGGAAGATTAAAATGTTGTTACTTATAGTTGTATGAGTGATTGCAGGAAAAGTCCAGACTACGATCCCGAGAGCAAAGTCTAAGGGGGAGTCTGAAGACAAGCTGAAAGTTAGGAGGAGCTTGTAGCTGGAAAGCTAGGTGTCGATCCCTAAAATCACGGAAGCTTGACGAGAGGGGGAGCCTGCTGATGATAAAGTTGTTGATGATAGAGCCAGTGATGAGATCCTGGTGAAAGAGTCAAAGTGTGAAGCTGATCAAAGAGAGTGATGGATGCTTACAATGTTACAATCTGAGTGAGGATGCAGAATGATCAAGACTGAAGAAGGTGTCATAACAGAGAATAGTCACTGAAGACTTCGTCAATATCTGAGGGGGAGTCTGTTAGTGCATTACGTCTATTGACTTCGTCTTGTATCATGTAATAGGATAGGATAGGATTATCAGTGTCCGAGGTGCAAGAAACAAAGTTTAGTGGGTTTACATGAGGTTTAGCTTGAAAGTGACATGTGACATTTTCAAGAGAAACAAGATCAGACAGGTTTCCCTTGAACTTGTCATGGTCAGCTTCAAGAGAAACCTCCACCACTATATATAGGGCACTTGTCATTTCATTTGGTAACACTTCAGGATTTGTAACGAAGTGCTGCCGAAATCTGTTCAGGTTGTAAACAGTGTTATAATCAATCAAAGTGACAGATTTAAGAGTATCAAGCTGTTTTCACGTCCGTTTCACTGATTCCGCCTTTGAATCGGATTTAAAGTTCTTCTGATTGACTCGTTTGGGTCCAATAACGATCCTACACAAGAGAACAAAAATATGATTCTTACAATTATTACAAAAATATCATATTTTTCACAAGGAGAAAATATATTATTTTTTGGTAAATAAAAATATATATGTTTTCTTGAAATTATTAGAAGATATATTATTTTTAGGAGAAAATATATATTTTCTTAAATAAACATAAAATACATTATTTTTGGGTGAAAAATAGATTTATATGTATTTTCTAAGTTAATCTTGAAAATATATTATTTTTGAGGTTTAACTGAAAATACAATTATTTTTGCCAAGGGAAAAATTATAAATAATTTTTCTATGTGTACTTTCTTTAAATATATATTTTGAGAATGTATATTGGTGAATTTTTATTAGAAGTATTATTTCGGAAAAATAATACAAAAATTAAGTATGAGATACTTAATAAACACAATAAGAATACGTATTCTGGTACGTATAAATACACCGGAATACACCACCGATACTTGGCAAAAGTACACAAGGTTAAGAATAATGAATACACCCATCCTTGGGAAGTTATACATGTACAAATACATAAAAGTGGCAAGTTAAAATATATTATTTTAACTGATATTCCAAAAATTCATAAATATAATTTAAATTAAAATATTTATCATTTTAACAAATATTTATCACTTGGAATGATATTGTAGACATAATGAAACGTACCTGAAAGACACTAATTAAGACTAAGGTCAAGGCACGACTCACCCGTCTAATAAACCGTAGTACGTTGTAGGTAGTCGTGCACACAAGTAGCAGCTTTGGGTTACATTGGATACCAAGAACGCAAAACCGTGAGTTCATGTCCCCCTTTTCTTTTAACTGTTTTCAGTTTTTATAACTTCGGGGTTGAAGTACATGTTACAAATTGTTTACAAACGTTTACAAATGGTATGGTTAGTTAAGGAATGAACTGTTAGATCATGTGAATGGGTAGGCGCACACTTAAGACCATTAATCCTCGTATAAGGACCGAGGGACATGAGTGATAGATCTATTTGGGTGTAGCGAGCCCCACCCATGAGGACCGGGATTTGGCCCATGAGGTGACTATGTCTTCCAGCCGGAAGCCCGGTACAAAATCTGCTAGGTTTGAGCCTTCCTACGCCGTTGCACACACGTTAATGGCCTTGCAAACCATTAATTGATATGTTTCCTTGTTTACTTTCATACCGGGATTTACAAATACATACATACTACAATGGTTACAAAGTTTATTACGAGCTCACATACAAAACACATGAACTCGCTCAACTTTTGTTGATGTTTTCAAACTACATGTATTTCAGGAAATTAAATGTGGATCTGGCGGGCGCTGAAGTTTTCAAGTTGTGTCACTAATAAAAGATGTCATCCTGTGTCAAGGGTTTGGGTTGTGTATCTTATCCTGGATAAGATACATAGTTCAAAGCCTAACTTTTAGTAGTGTCATTTGTCTAGTCCTTATGGAACTCTAAACAATTTGAATGGTTTGTAATATATATTTGAAGTCTGCGTTTGGGATTTTAAGACAATGTTGTTTGTAATGTTTGAAACTTAATTCAAGGATGAACATCTTGGTTTTATCATATAGTTGTTTGTTATGGTTGAATGCAATGATATTAAGCAAGTCACACATAATCACGCTTCCGCAAAAGTCAGGGTGTGACATAACATTTGTATTAGGATTTAGTTTAGTTATGGGCACCCTAAGGTAATTCAACCAAATCACAAACATTATTCTAACTTATAGAATCAGGTTTGCTAAGAATTGCTTTATTCCATTCAGAAGATTGATTGATTGATGCTAATGGTTTAACAAGAGAAGGTAGGATCCGTAAACTTTCCAGCATTCATTTCAATTTTAGTTAAGGAGGTTGCATATTCATCAAAGTTAGTAGGGTTTTAAACCTAGATGACCTCCTGAGTTAATTACTGATTAATAGTTTCTGTTTTATAGATTAGCTTTTAGTTAGGATGCTATCACTTTCAGATACGTTAGATTCTAAGTATGTAAGAGTCGAAACAATATGATGTACAAGAGGTATAATCAGAGTTAAATTCTGAGTAAAATTTAATGACTCTAGTTCTCTATATTTAGTGTTATCTGTATTTTGAGTTCTCTGTGTTTGAGTTCTCTAGATTTGTGAGTTCTCTAGTTTATCAGTTCTCTACATTTATGAGTTCTCTACTTTTATAAGTCTCTATAAATGCGATTTCTCTACTTTTATTTTGAGTTCTCTATAAATGTGAATTCTCTACATTTATGAGTTATCTAGAAAATTGATTCTCTAGATAATGAGTTCTCTAAATTCTGAGTTCTCAGTAAAAATTTTAACCCGTGGACCTAATACCGTGAAACCATGAACTTGATCCAATAAGGCTGATTCTGCTAATTTTAAGGGATTTTGATTTGATTTCCCTTAAAATGATCTCTAGTTTTGTGTTCACTATGAGTTCTCGAGTTTAAGTGTTCTCTAATTTTATGAGTTTACTGTTCTATTAAAATTTATGGAACAAAAAATTTAAGTTCTTTTAAAAATTGAGTTCTCTTAAAAATTTATGGAACAAAAGATCTAAGTTCTCTTAAAAATTTAGGGAACAAAAAGATCCGAATTCTCTTAATGTGTTGGAACAAAAACACGTGCACCCAAAAAAGAGCACCTGAGATTTTTTCTTTTTCAGAAAATCGTAGTTATTTGCAAACTGAAACTTGGGATAAGGATATAATTCCAAAAATCTTTTAAGAGGTTATGTTTATCTTGTTTCCAAATTTAAATCTATTACGATTATCCAAAGAGAAATCTTTTACCTGATAAAACTATATCAAAATATCGAAATTCTAATAGATAGAATCAAGATCAACATAGGAAAAACACATCCTAATTTTTTGATTCATCCAAATTAAGGACGTTCTTCAAATTTGGTGATGAACAAGAAGAATATATTCAAAGAATCTTTAGTCAGTTTTCTCTAGAATCGAAACCTTAAACATGTTTAAATTTATAGATCTCAAATTTAATTAGATTCCGGATTTTACTAAAACCTATAAACCGATTTGAACACCCTTTTTCCATATTTTTATGCAGAAAACGTGATCATGCTTATGAATAGAAAAACGAAAATTCATAGTTAAACTGTTTTTCATCAAATCTTTTGTTTTCCGGTTTTAATTCTAGATTTAGGGAAAATAAACAGAACTGATTTGAGAAACATATGCTCTGATACCATATGTTGATCAGTTCTGTATGTGTTATGGAAAGTATGATAAAAGTGTACCTGGTAAGCCAGTAACCACAGCAGGTACTAATGTAGACGATTGTTAGCTTGATCTGCTTCCCGTTTTGGATGTATATTAGTGATGGGAAGTTAGGAGTTCTCTCATTGAATAGTCTATTCCTTTAACCTCTCTAGTAAACTTCTTAAATACACATAAGATGAAACCTTTATTAGCTAGTTAAGGTAATATGATCCGTCAAAAATTACCAACTAATATTATAATAATGTATAATTTATATTTATTATATATAGTCTAACACAAATAACTTTTGTGAAAATATTGGAGATATAATCAAGACCCTGAATTTATGGAACAATCTATTTGTAAAATACAAGATTAAAGAATGTGAATAAAAAAATTATTAAAAAAATAATATTAAAAAAAACAATATACAATGAAAGAAACCATACTTTTTTCTTTGGTTCCTTCCTTTCTGAACCAATTGAAACCACACACCAAAGCCGAAGATCATCCACTTGCTTCCTTATCCTTTCTTTGTTTTCTTTTATCCAATACTTGTTCAAATTGTTAAAGAGTATGTACAATTTATATAACAGACGCCAAAAGAATAGTTCGAAGGAAATGTTTCAAAATCAACGATAATAAGTGATCAAAACTTGTGTGCATGACGAGAGAAATGTGGTAAAACATGCAAAAGCTTCACCAAAAGCAACTCTTTAGTCACAATTACCATGTTTTTTAATAGCACGAAAAGCTACTTTTGCGATCATCATGGTTTCGGTCAGAAATCATTCACAAATTTTGCAACCATTTTTCCCTGTAGTAAATTGCGGTCACAATTACCCAGTTTTTTAGTAGTGTGATGAAGCTATACTAAAATACAACATACTTGTTTTAGTAAAAAAAAAGTGTACTGTCAACAGCAAAAGAGGTTGTAAGCAAATAAAAGTATAAATAGGAGTAAATTATAATATATGTCCTTTAGCTATATACAACATTACAAGTTGTGTTCTTTATTTTTACCAATTACAATGAGTGTCCTTTATTTGAAAATTTTGCATAGATTATATCCTTCATACTAACTAGTGTTATCTTTTTTCTGTTATAGGGTAAAGCATTATTAGGTGGGCATAATGAGTTGTTGCATTATGTTGTCTTCATTATAATTAATCGGGAGTACACCTAAAGTAACAAACTAGGAATATATGTTGTAGTGGCTAACATTTATATATTTTTACGGGAACCTAAGACATATATAGTCTTAGGTTCCCGTAAAAAGGAAACTTTTTTTTAGAAGTCTGAGAAGACATAGGAATTGACATATAAACATCATGTTTTGAACTTAGGCATGATGTTTTAGTTTGTTTTAGAAAGAAAAACGCCAAACATAACAATTTAAGACACAATGCGATGAATTATAGACTTAAAACTTAATACACCATGCCAAAAACGTTAAGTAGTGTGTTTTAGTTGTGTTTTAAATTTAATGCCTATATTATATTGCATTGTGTTTTAAATTGTTATTTTTGACGTTTTTCTTAACAAAACAACCCAAAACATCACGCCTAAGTCCAAAACACGATCCTTACATATCAATTCCTATGTCTTCTAACACTTCTTACGAAATAGGTCCTTTTTACAGGAACCTCATATATATATACTAGTGGGAAACCCGCGCGTAGCTGCGGAGTTGACAATTTACAGTGTCGTACTGTCTTCACCTACTCTCGTTTCTCGACCCTCGCTCTGATACCAAATGTTGGTTCAGGTCCCTTGAAAACACACTCAAAACTCACTTAATATTGAAGATGTAAACTATCGATGTGCACTAAGAAAAAATAAAGAGAACTTGTTTATTCCATATGAAAGCTGCCCTGTAAATAGGCTAACATATAACGTACAAAAGACATATTCACCAAAATACTCCACATTCTCCTAAGGAACTGGTTAAAACACAACAACTATTTGACCACGAATAATTCTAATAAACCAAAAAATAAACATGCAACTAAATACATTTTCAAATAACTTTTTTTCTAGTTTGACCCATATCCAATGTGACCCGTCGCCGACTTGACCCGTACTCGACCCAAACCCATCAAGATTATCCAACATCCATCAGCTAAAAGTCGCAATCTGTTGTAACCACTACAGAGATGATTTGTCACTAATATGATAAAAGAAACTGTGCCCTAATGCCCATCTATGTTGTCACTGATGTGATAAAATTTTGTCGGTCTCTATTAGGTGATCTTGAATCCTCGGAAGCTAATAAACCATGTAAATTAATACTTTTCACAACTGCATCGGAATGAAATGAACTGCATAAAAATTACTCATTTTCCTTGTTCAGTTCTCTAATCCATTATTTTGGCCCGGTGTTGATACATATCGTGTGGATACGGCTCGGCTCGGTTCAACTCGACTACGAAGTGAAGGCCGTAGTCAAGACATCCTCCTGTCTTGACTCGGTATGCGATTGACTTCGTAACGTTCGATGTAAATGCAACTGCGTGTGTGCAGTTTGCATATTAGATTATAGTTTGTGTTGATTATGTTTGTCTGTTTGTTTGTTTGTTTGGCCCATCATTGATGAAGCCCATGACAAGGCCCAACACATGTGACGAAATCACATGTGATGAAATCACATGTGATGAAAACACCTTGTGGACGAAAACACTTGTGATGAAAACCCTTTTAGGAGAAATCCCCATAGTGGATGAAATCCCTGTGATTTCGTCGAAGTCTTGGATTTCGTCGACCTGTTTTCGTCCAGAACTTGATTTCGTCACTGTGTTACTATATATACCCAGATAACAGACAGAACAAACTAACGAAGTCTGAATATATTTCTTTGAGCGAACACTGTAGAACACACACACGAGAGAACCAGAGAGAGTTTACAGAGATTATTTTGTAAACCTTGTATTGTAACCGTTTCAAGTATTAATACAATGGAGTGTTAATCGTTGAGTCTCGTGTCTATCATTTACGTGTTCGAACTTGGTTTAACTTACCCGTTTGGATTCCACACTTTCGGGTTTGTCGGAAAACAGGGAATAGAGATTACTCGATCCTCCGGGTGGACCTACAATTGGTATCAGAGCATTGGCTCGATTCCTTGTTAAAACCAAGTAGATTTTCATGTGTTTCCAGATTTGTTCTTGATTTTTGAAACAGAAATTTTATATTTTCAGAAAAATCAGGTTTAAATCTTTGAAAATCTTGTGTTTTTGCTAATTGTTCTTATAAAAATCTTGCTAGTTTTCATCTATACATGTTAAGAAAGGATTTTTATTGAACTTTTGTGTAAAAATTGTTGTTCGGATCAACAGGATATTCATCATGTTCGTCTTTTTATTCAAAGTGTTCTTAATATATTTATATGTTTGATCTTTGTTTGATGAAAGATTGTGTTGTTATTGTTATAATATAAATTGTTTGAATATTGTGTCACAGATATGATTGATAGTTGGTAACCACAGTGGCCGAAAGCATGCTTAGTTTGAAAAAGAATGTTGTTGTTGTCAGAAGATAAGGATAAGGTTTGAAGAAATATCAACTTGTCTGTACCAAATTGTCAACGAAATCACCCGGTCTTGTTAATCAAGCTGGATGAAATCACTTGTGCATGTTTGCTGGACGAAATCACTTACATCAACGAAAATCAGGCTGGACAAAAGTGATTTCAACGAAATCTCACATTAGTCAACAAAATCGGCTGCTGGACGAAATCCCATTGGACGAAAACACTTGTTTGGACGAAAACACTTGTGTCTAGACGAAATTCAACCATTTTCTTCAAACATCCAGTCAACGAAAACACCCTGGTCAACAATATCATACTGGACGAAAATACATCTGATTTTGTCAAACATATCCAGACGAAATCCCTCTATTTTAGTCAACAACAATTCAGCAACAATTCTATTTTCGTCATCAACAGTTCAGCAACAAAATAGCACCTGTTTTCGTCATAAAAGGCCTTTCAGCGACGAAATCACTTTTCCTGACGAAATCAGAAGTGTCAGTAAAACATTTCAGCAACGAAATCACCTTTTCAGCGACGAAATCACCATTTCAGCAACGAAATCAAACATATCAGCAACGAAAACTCCTATTTTCGTCGCATACACTTGTAATTTTCAAACAGAAGCTTTCAAATTCATTTTTAACTGTTTGATTTGAGTGTTTTGAGCAGGTTTTCGTCATTAAACATCAAAAATGAGTTCGAACTGGTGGGGTAATCCGTCACGTTTATCTCCATCATGGGCCGAAAATCCCGCACCCACTTCTGCAATACCAGTGCGACAAAATACTGATATGTATTATGGAACTCCTAGCACTTCTGCAATACCAGTGCGACAAAATACTGATATGTATTATGGAACTCCTAGCACTTCTGCAAGACTTGCTTCACACGCTCCACTTCAAACGGCGTTTGTCACAAGCACAGATTTATATGGCAATCCGATACAAGTTCCTGTAAAGCCAGCTCCAACCACAGACTTGTATGGAAATCCACTACCACCAGTTGCCTCACAGTGCCAACGTTCTACTGTAGCACCATTATCTCTTGATCCAATGAACTGTAGTCAAACAAAAACGGCGTTTTATGCTAAAATTGTCAATGGTGAATCATCGCGAAACGATGACAGTTCCGAACATGATAGTAGTTCAGTTGAAGACGTTTCAACTTCAGTTGAAGATGTTACAACTTCAAGTTCAAGTTCAAGCGAGGATGGATCTGAATGTGAATCATCAAGGCAGGTTGTTGATTCTGATGCATATAGGTCAACATCTGAGAGTGATTCCAGCCAGGTATGTGTCGATGAACCAACTGTCGTTAATTGTGATAATTGTGCTAGCTTAAATGTTAAATGTGCTGATTTGGATGCTAATATGTCTGAGTTTCAAAGCAAACATGATGCTTTAAATGCTAAATTGTTTGACTTGCAAAACAAACATGTTTCATTAGATACTAAGTGGTGTGATTTGCAAAGCAAACATGAGGATTTGCAAAACAAATTTGAAGTGACAAATATGCACAATCAAAAGTTGATAGTGGATCTTTCAAAATGCAAAGAGGCTAACATGTTTTATGAAAACCATTAAAAGGAATTTAAAACGATGGTTGAAACTTTAAGAAAAGATAAAACCGAACTGACATAAACCTTTATATCAATCGTCTTGAAAGCATGCAAAAAAGAGTTAGTCTGCACAAAGTGTGAAAGTGAGGCGATCCGGCTTAAACTAGACAGTTATTCTAACTCTAGATACGTGCTGGATCACATCATTGGCACACAAAAAGAGAAAAAGGATGTCACGTGCATTGGATATAAGAAATGTCCACCACCTGTTAGACAAAATTATGATGCACTGCCTGATGAGGAGTATAGAACTCATTATGAAGAATCTGTTCCTTTAGACATTGAGGAATTTGCAACGGGACTTGGATACAAACAGGAAGTATCATCAGATTCGGATGTGTCAGCAGATACTGTTGTAACTGCTGAACAAAATCAGGATCCTCCAATCATTGTTGAGGATACTGATTCTTCAGATGATGAATCTAATGATACTGACTCAGCACAGTCAGATGCGGTAATCAAAGAAGAGGACATACCTCTTGAGAATCATATTCTATGTGATCCTCCCGCAAAACCTGCTACGACTGTTCTGACCGAGTCCACGTCTACTTCCTCACAAGAGTCTGAGAGTGTGAATTTGCTGTACACTCTTGTTGGTGATGATAAAATCTACTCTGACAAAGATTTTCCTATTAAGAATGTTAATCAATCTTTAATTAGTAAAATTTTTGAGGATTCAACAAGTAAGTTTTTGGGAAAGACAGGATCACACGTTGTGGTAACACAGTGTCCTCCTATCCCAAAGGCTGAAGTTCGAAAACAATGTGGCAATCAGAAATTCCCAACAGTGAAAAAGCAGCAAAATCGCACCAAACCAAAGGGTAAATCACCGACTCAAGGTCAAAAGAAACAGACTTATAAAAAGGACAAGAATATAAACTTTGTGAAATCAAAGGGAACGGATAAAATTGACACATTTGAAAACAAATCTAATCTAGATTTTGTTAAACAAGTTAAAATTTTGAAAAGAAACAGTCAAAACAACTACACACAACACACAAACGGTTGTGATGTAGGACCAGGTACCTTAAGATCACGAAGTTCATCATCAAGCTCTTACAGTTATGATACTCCGAGGTTTGTTGAGCGGAGATCATGCTTTGAATGCGGTGAGTATGGGCACATTGTCAGAAATTGTCCATATCTCACGAAAGGAAAGGCAAAGGTTGATACCCCCCATGGTAACAGTTACCATAAAAGATCTGTTTCACCAAGACAGGACTCTCGTCTTGTTAAACAACAAGAAGTGAAACAGATAAAGAAACAATGGAAAAACGTTGAAAAGGTTTTAAAACCGGAGGTTGTCCAAACAAAACTGTTAAGTTAGAAATTAAAAATGAAAAACAAAAACAGATTTGGAAACCAAAACCAGTAAGTGTTTCTGGGGGAGCTACATCAATTCCGAATCATCGGGAAATGGATGTTACAATTCCCGATGATGACGGACGACCCAAGTCTGTGAAGGCTTGGGTCCCCCTCTCCAACTAATCTCTGAATGAGTGTGTAGGATGTTCCATGAGGAACTATTGATAGTCTTAGGATTGTTGATAGTGGAGCGTCCATGCACAAGATCGGCGACAGAAGGCTCTGAAATATTGTAACATCTAGGAGAATATTGTTGCCATTGATGGAGAGAGGAGAAAAGAAGACAAAAATGTCTGATGAAAGAATGTGGTTGAATGAAGTTGAAAAATTCGACAAGATGAAAAATGTGCCAAAATTTGGTTGTTATGGTTTTTGATCGGGTCAATAGGAAAGATTTAATCAAAATGTACGCACCTGCAGCACGTCTGATGTTCAAAATCAACAAGATGAATGTGCAGTGTACATTTCTTCGAGGTGTGATTGAAGAAAATGTGTTTGCTGAACAAACCAACATGGTGTGCGGATGCCTTGGCGTGGATTGAACAACCGCACACTACTTCTCAAGAGAAAGACAAAGACCTTCGCTGGTGCAATGTGGAAGACCAGCCGGACCCAAAGGTTTCTGATCTTGTTGCTGTGAAGAGATTTCTCAGTAGCTGAAAAATCGACTTTGAAATCCACACCGGGTGGATATCCAGTTTGGGAGAACACTCAGATTCCTGGCAATGCACGAAGCAGTTGCAGGATACGGTTTTAAATTTCTAATCTCTCCTATACTTGTCGATATTTAAGCTGCTTGATGAATTTTTATCATCTCATACAGTACTCTTTGACTTGACACGTTGAACTCGAATATCACCTCACACATGATTGTTTCACTATGAAACTCGTCAATGTTGTCATGGTCCACACCGCTTACCAACGTGCCAACTAATTTTTCCAAAATTCGATAAATCTTTTCTGATTAAAAATTAATTTTGGTAAACGACATTGAGGTAAAAACATGAGTTAACCAGCATCGGAAAATCGTTTTTGTAAA
Source organism: Helianthus tuberosus (assembly GCA_030545235.1). NCBI lineage: Eukaryota > Viridiplantae > Streptophyta > Magnoliopsida > Asterales > Asteraceae > Helianthus > Helianthus tuberosus. The sequence goes on along the minus strand of CM060411.1, from coordinate 58,874,929 downwards.
TACCTTTGTGTCTTTTAAATTTACCGTAGTTTGTTGATTTTAGGGGGAGTAAATCCAAAATTTGAAAATTCAAAAACATCGAAAAATTTCAAAACCCAAAAACATTAGAAAAACAAAAATGAGTTTCCTGGCGAGAAAAAGAGAAAATGATAGTAGATCAGTGGTCTGTCGAAACCTCTTCGAACTAAACTTAAAATGAAAAGCGATAAGCAGCTCTGTATAAGATGTATCGGTAGGCTCACAATCATTTTAAAGTGTGCAGGGTGATATAAATCTTAAATCGACTGAAGACCAGGTGGGAACCACACATTGGTATATGGTCTTAGTACCGAAATTTTGTTTGAGAGATTGCTGAGGTTCTGAGATATTCGGTCTTTATGCTGTCTTATCATCTGGGTATCATGGTTGTATCAAACCGTAAAAATAACGGAGACGAAGTTTAGATCTTCCATGATACTATACATACGTGTACATATTGCATTCGACCTCAATAAGTGATCAACAATCACATGTCCCCTAAAATAAGTGATAATTTATCACATTTATCCGGGAGTCAAGTTCGTCTCTCTGCTGTACGAAAGTACTGACCTGTTCACGGACTTGCTCCTGTGCCCTCATGCATCGAAAATCAAGTTCCTCATCAATAAGTGATTCTATCACATAGGGCTTGTTTTCAAATCAAAATAAGTGAGTTTCTCACATTCTTTTATACGGTCAAACAGATGATAAACAGTATACTCACCAGTAAGATGAAATCCTCGTGCATACCTTGATACGGTAATGTGTCGTGATGTGGATGAACACCGGTCGGTAAGTATAAATCATACCTTAACGTATCCCCTCGCCATGATTACATCTGATAAGTTGAGCTTAAGTGGATAACAATACCGATAATCGTTATAGGATGTTTATCTAATTATTAACAAAAAGAACAACAAGAGCGTTTTGGCATGACCGTACACTGATATGATTCTCTTACCCTCGAAACTCGCAAAAAGAATGTTTTTTATATATTTACTTTTCTTAGTTTCTGCATCTCTGTATATATTTATTTACTGCTTTCAGTCTTTAAGTTTGAAATATTCAAAATGCCAAAAAGATTTTAGGTGTGTTTTAATATAAACTTTATAAAAGTCAAAAAGATTTTATTTCTGCTTTAGTTTTGATTAACCGATGTTGGAACTCAAGTCTTCGTTGCCTGAAATCTGATTGAAAATCAAAATGACTGAATCTTCATAAACGGTCAGAGTTTGCAAGTTTTGAAAGTTAATAATCAAAATTGAAAAATCTGTTAACTTTTCAAACTAACTGTCTGACGGTAGTTGAATAAGAATTGGTCACTTGTGTGTTATTTGTTTAATGTTAATTATATTCCAAGCAGTTGTTCTCATTACGTGTTTAGCTTTATTGCATGTGCAGATGCTAAAGGCGAGGAGAACATGTTCGATGACAAGCTTCGGAATGAAGACACGACGTGAAGGCACTCAAATGATAAAGATGATCGAGTTGCCGCTGATCAATCACCAACACCACAAGGATCTCAAGCATTGAAGTCAAAAGATTCCCAAGCACAATCCAAAGGGGAGTTTGTTGATACACTGTCTACTTACAACACGTGAAGTCTTTGAAGATCCTACGACAAGAATGAATGAACCATCAAGAGATGGAGAACGAGATTACGAACCTCGCGAGCAGCATCCAAGGGGGAGTTTGTTGATACATATCGTGTGGATACGGCTCGGCTCGGTTCAACTCGACTACGAAGTGAAGGCCGTAGTCAAGACATCCTCCTGTCTTGACTCGGTATGCGATTGACTTCGTAACGTTTGATGTAAATGCAACTGCGTGTGTGCAGTTTGCATATTAGATTATAGTTTGTGTTGATTATGTTTGTCTGTTTGTTTGTTTGTTTGGCCCATCAATTATGAAGCCCATGACAAGGCCCAACACATGTGACGAAATCACATGTGATGAAATCACATGTGACGAAATCAAGTTCTGGACGAAAACAGGTCGACGAAATCAAGTTATGTGGACAACGATACCAATGTGTCGTGATGTGGATGAACACCGGTCGGTAAGTATAAATCATACCTTAACGTATCCCCTCGCCATGATTACATCTGATAAGTTGAGCTTAAGTGGATAACAATACCGATAATCGTTATAGGATGTTTATCTAATTATTAACAAAAAGAACAACAAGAGCGTTTTGGCATGACCGTACACTGATATGATTCTCTTACCCTCGAAACTCGCAAAAAGAATGTTTGTATATATTTACTTTTCTTAGTTTCTGCATCTCTGTATATATTTATTTACTGCTTTCAGTCTTTAAGTTTGAAATATTCAAAATGCCAAAAAGATTTTAGGTGTGTTTTAATATAAACTTTATAAAAGTCAAAAAGATTTTATTTCTGCTTTAGTTTTGATTAACCGATGTTGGAACTCAAGTCTTCGTTGCCTGAAATCTGATTGAAAACCAAAATGACTGAATCTTCATAAACGGTCAGAGTTTGCAAGTTTTGAAAGTTAATAATCAAAATTGAAAAATCTGTTAACTTTTCAAACTAACTGTCTGACGGTAGTTGAATAAGAATTGGTCACTTGTGTGTTATTTGTTTAATGTTAATTATATTCCAAGCAGTTGTTCTCATTACGTGTTTAGCTTTATTGCATGTGCAGATGCTAAAGGCGAGGAGAACATGTTCGATGACAAGCTTCGGAATGAAGACACGACGTGAAGGCACTCAAATGATAAAGATGATCGAGTTGCCGCTGATCAATCACCAACACCACTAGGATCTCAAGCATTGAAGTCAAAAGATTCCCAAGCACAATCCAAAGGGGAGTTTGTTGATACACTGTCTACTTACAACACGTGAAGTCTTTGAAGATCCTACGACAAGAATGAATGAACCATCAAGAGATGGAGAACGAGATTACGAACCTCGCGAGCAGCATCCAAGGGGGAGTTTGTTGATACATATCGTGTGGATACGGCTCGGCTCGGTTCAACTTGACTACGAAGTGAAGGCCGTAGTCAAGACATCCTCCTGTCTTGACTCGGTATGCGATTGACTTCGTAACGTTCGATGTAAATGCAACTGCGTGTGTGCAGTTTGCATATTAGATTATAGTTTGTGTTGATTATGTTTGTCTGTTTGTTTGTTTGTTTGGCCCTTCATTGATGAAGCCCATGACAAGGCCCAACACATGTGACGAAATCACATGTGATGAAATCACATGTGATGAAAACACCTTGTGGACGAAAACACTTGTGATGAAAACCCTTTTAGGCGAAATCCCCATAGTGGACGAAATCCCTGTGATTTCGTCGAAGTCTTGGATTTCGTCGACCTGTTTTCGTCCAGAACTTGATTTCGTCACTGTGTTACTATATATACCCAGATAACAGACAGAACAAACTAACGAAGTCTGAATAGATTTCTTTGAGCGAACACTGTAGAACACACACACGAGAGAACCAGAGAGAGTTTACAGAGATTATTTTGTAAACCTTGTATTGTAACCGTTTCAAGTATTAATACAATGGAGTGTTAATCGTTGAGTCTCGTGTCTATCATTTACGTGTTCGAACTTGGTTTAACTTACCCGTTTGGATTCCGCACTTTCGGGTTTGTCGGAAAACAGGGAATAGAGATTACTCGATCCTCCGGGTGGACCTACACCCGGTTTTGTCCTGATAAACACCCCAAATTGGTATGAGAGCAGGCCAATTCAAGTTCTTTCAAGGTGCTTCAAAACACACAACAACAAAACCCCTTTTCATGTGCAGTTTGTAAAATGATGACTTCTCAACCTTGTTATCTAGTAAAATGATGACTTCTCAACCAAGTTGTTTAACTTATACCGAATGCTAAGAGAAAAACGACATTAGAAAATAGATGATTATGGCTATTAGGTTTACCATTACAGAACATACACACCAATTCCTCTTCATGAAGTGGCAGGGGTCGGATTCACTACGAGGAGTGCTGCAACAAGGAATCTTCTTGCGCGGTTGTGCCTTCACCTGGCGCCTGCTTCTGGTACTGCTTGGCGAACTTTCTCAAGTTATCCAAATTATTGGGTCCTCTAAAGATCAAACTTCTCAAATTTTGACACGTTTGGGATTCAAGAAATGGATGATAGTTTTGGTCTCTTAACAGTTGAGTCGAATTTGCAACATCTATAAAACTTCATTGATTGTCCGAGTGAATGAAGTAATTGGCCTGTAATGTAGGCCGCAGCATTACTATAAGTGGATGAAGAATAGTAAAATTTACCTGGAAAAACGGCAAAGAGGTCTTGGAAGTCTTTTGAACGACTGAAAGGGTTTAAAGAAGACTGGGTCAAAGTGATGGTGCCATCGCTGCAAGTACTGACTCGGAAAATGAGCCGAGCCCAAGCTCAAGATTGAAAATCTACCTATGAGCCAAGCTCGAGCTTTAGAAACAAAGCTTGAATGAAGCTGAGTTTTCCTAACTAAAACGAGCTTGAGCTCAAGCCTAGATGAGCTCGGGCTTGGCTCATTTGCACACCTAATAATTTTTGGTTTGATTATCAAGCTGGTCAGGTCAAACGGATCGTTTAGGACAAAAAAAGTATCTCAAAATACGTTCAACCATTATTCCGTGATTGTATTAAACTTTTATAACTTTTAAATTAATGATGAAGTCAAGACCATGTCAAGAACAGTAATGAGGAAACCGTGTGTGAGAAAATATTAAAACACGCTCATTTTTAGTAACATTACCTTGCTTTAACAGGTCCACAAAGTTTATAATGATCAGGAAATCCTTGTAAAAGTGCATTTTCACGAATGGTCAACACTCTATCCTGGTTAGGATGAAGCAGCGCCTATAAAAAACATAGAACATTCACAAATAATAAAACAAAAACTTAATATTCAGTTTCTTGATTTAATACATGTATTATAATATTAGTAATAATAATAAAAATAATAATAAATAATGGGGTAAAATAAGACTAAGAACCTGATTATGTGGCTCAGCTCTACCAACTACAGTTGTGGCAATATCATCCATACCCAAGCGACCAAAGGGTCTGCATTATATGATATGTTAGTAAACCGTAGCAACCAACACCACAAGCTTAAAAGTTAAAACTGTATAATGGGTACTGCATAAAGGATAACATATTTTGGTCTAGAGATTGTTCTAAGGTAACCATGTTTGTTTGCACCCATTGGCGTAAGTCAAAAAAGTCAACGTAGTCAAAGTTATTAAGTTTTGCAAGCCTGTAATTTTTTAAACAATTTTCCAATCTTTTAAACAAACAAAAAATTAACTTTTAAGGACTTTTGTGAGTGAAATTAAACACGGTTTGGGTTGTTTGATCGATTTTAAGAGTTTATGAACACCCCTACCCTTATCAGTTTAAAATAAATAGAAGAAAACGTACCTTTTTGAAGTTCCACGAAAAAATGTTATAGCATAATTACTCAAAATTAGCATTCCCAGTCAATTACCAGGTCTTAGTACGCGTAAAAGCACAATAATCTCATGTATACAATACTTTTTTTAGAAGGCACAGAACATCACCCTCTCCTAAGTAGTAAGTCAACATGATATGTGGTGCCCAGCAACATTATTTCTCTTTGTAAGATAAGGAAATGAGTAGCCATATACTTGTGATTCATGATTACATCTCAATGATTTTCAGTTGAACATATCTTAAAATGTTACGATCTGAACGAAAAGGTACCAAAGATAAAATAAACAGACCAATGAGTCAGATTTTCAACAGTTGGGTTTATAGATACTCAGAGGATGTCAGTTAAAAGATATAAATGACTAAAACCGCTTAACTAAGGAAGAGATTATGTTACAAATTCATGAAACTTAGGGGAGCGTGTTTGGATGTGTGTTTTAAAAGTGACTGGAAGTAGAACCTAGCTTACCTGGCATTCTGGATCTCCGAACCAGACGTTGTACTCGATTAGTTTCGGCAAAGCAGATTTCTTCTCAATCATAAGTCCAGCATACAAAACTCCCACAACTCATGATCAATATCAGAAAGTGAAGAAAGGAACCCAAGAACCTTGATTGTTTGTTTGGTTTGATATTTGAACAACTCATTTAGCATCAGATTCTTTAGCTTTATCATTAGATTGTACTAATATAGTTTTTGTAATCGTAGTTAACACCCACCTGCTCGACTCACCACTTTTGTACCCAGGCTATTCCATTTGTTGGAAGCCGTATTTAATGCATTATATCAAATTACTGTAATTATTATACTTGAAGCCTAGGTGGTTGATTTCTTTAATTTCTGAACATGAATAATAGTTTGGAAAGAGTAAGATACACCTTACGACATTAAGTTGTAAATCAAGTATTAGTCACCCGCAAACAAATTAAGGAACTAAATACCACCCAATCGATATTTTTTTAATATACAAAACAAAGGAACAATAAAATAGTCAAGTCTAGCAAAATGATAAAACTGATAAATTTACCTGCTTGGCTTTGTAACCCATTCCACAAGCACCTCGCCCTATGAATAAATTTAATCTCGTCGGTCTACTTCTTCCTCCATTGCTCTGAGACGCCATCTCAACTGATCCGAACGCCCATTGGTCAAATTCTACAGGTCAATATCAACAAACAAACAAACAAACTTAAAGCATATTTTTTTTTCTGAAATTTTGAACAAATAGTAAAGAAATTGGAAGATTGTATATACCATGCCCCAGATATACACGCAATTAGAGAGAGAAAGAGGTGACCTTTCGATGGTCATAGCTGTAGAGGATAGCGGAGATATGGGGATGGTCTGTCTTCAGCCATCGTTTGGAGGTTGTGTGGCCATCGATTTACAGTCGTGGATTCGGTTCTCCCGATTAAATCTTCTTTGATTTTGTGGCGTGTCTAAACCCTAAATCGCCTGGCAGAGAGGATAAGAAAAGGCAGATATTCAGCAACGGCGATGAGTGGAAGGTGGAGAGGGTTGAGCGATTGAGTTGTAGGTAATTAAAGGAGGGGGTTGTCGATTAGGGTCTTGAGGGCAGGGAAGGGTTTTTAGAGTGTGAGAATGACAAAATTATCCCTCTAGTGTCTTAAATGTTTGGTGAAAATACAAGTTCAACCCATCTAAAAAGGCTTTATTTTCCTGTACATATTGTTGTAATGTTTGTACGCATGTAAAATTACTTTTGTGTACATCACTTTTCCTTTTTAATATATTATAGATATATAGGCAGGTTATTGTACAAAATGCCTTAAGGTACGAAGCGTACGAGATTCAGTATCAACATGCGAAAATTGGTTTATAACATGCGATTTTCATTTTTTTAACATGCGATATTCTGTTTTTACAACATGCGACTTTTTGTTATAACGTGCGAATTTGACATTGCGTACGCTCGTACGTTAAGGCAAAATGTATGATACACTTTCACTATATATATATATACACACTTTCACTATATGTATATATATATATATATAGGATTAGGTTCAAGAGTGAACACTAGTGTATTTGTGAACTGAGCGAACTAATCCTAGACATACATATGTGTGAATCAATGGCCATGATTTTACGATGAAATACACTATTATATTTTACGATTTGATGATGAAATCCTAGCCATACGTGTGTGTAAATCAATGGACAGGATTTGTTCACTGAGTTCGCAAATACACTAGTGTTCATCTTTTCTACTGCACATAACCTTTTCACCATTATTGAAGAGCCATTCTTCAATATTGGATCTTCATTTGGTTAATACCAACTCGTCATTTATTTAGTTTAGTATTAAGGTATGAGAGCCATAAGCTCATTTAACCTCTCATCACATGGAATATCTCAATGAATGAACATGATATATTAGATCCATAAAAACAACATGGTACCTGACCATAGGGAAAGCGATGTTAGGCGATTTGTATGGAGGCTCTACCAATGGAGGGCAGCTAGCCCTAGCCTTGGGTTGGCTCACATGGTTTATAATTGGTAGTAAATTAGGGTTTTATTATAGCCTACCCTAATGATCTTTATGCCGTCTTGGTCCTAAGTTGGGGATGAAGTTTGCTAACCCTTTAATTAGTCTCTATATAATGATAGATTTGTACTTGTAATTCCTTGTAGCACCTAGATAACAAAAAAGACCCTAATTGCAGCACAGTGGACGTGGGTCAGCCGAAGGAACCACTTTAATATCTCATGTTCGTTTAATGCTTTTGTGTGCGTGTGTTCGGTTTTGTGTATGTTTAAGTCAATTAAACGGTATCAAAGCTTTGGCTTTTGATTGTATCACACGAGAACACAGGAACTGTTGCCTGCAGTTTTTTCGTCGTCAGCCACCCAGTCAATCACTATCGTCATTAGGTATCTACCGCCATTCTATGTTTTGGTTATGTTTTTTTCCAAGGCTTTCATCGCCGGTGCCACCAGTAGCAGTCGCTAGAACCAGTCCCAAATCAGCCGATTAAAGTTCTATTTCACAGAAGAACAGTTTGTTTGAATCAAGAGATCGATTACCGAAACAACTTTTCAAGTGCTAATAAATCACATTTTCAATCATGTTAAGGAAATTTTTATGGAACATTCCTTCTACATTTCATATCAATTATACAAGTACCAAATTAATAAGAACTAGATTTATCATCTACCGCAATGCGGTGGGGATTCATTTATTTGCATCATACTTAAAAAACCTAATTATTTGTTACATCAACGTCGATGGTCACATCGCCTACCCTATACATCAAGAACGTTCTATAGTCAAATTGCCTTACCTATATATCCAAGGATGTATATAATGAAGGTATATAAAAAGTTGTGATTCGAGTTTATGGTAATATAACTATTTTGTGCGTTCAGGGCCAAGGGCCTATTATAGGTATTTAGCTGATTACAGTTTTCTTGTAATCCACTTCTCACATTGCCTAACCTATATATCCAATGATGTATATACGAAGGTGTACAAAATGTTGAGCTTCGAGTTTATCAAGTAGATTGAAGATCCTATACATTAATTCAAAAGTGTGAGAAGTGTGAGAAATATTGTGGAGATGACATGTGTCCTCAATCTAAATTAATTCAAAAGGGTAAACAAGTAATTTTCTTATTGATTTAATTAATTGATAACCTTCCATAACCGCCACCCTTAATTATAGGAATACGAATTAAGAATTAATCCACGAATTTGTGTCAACTCGTTCAGAATTGTATAATGTTATATATTTTTATATGGTGTTATATAGTGTAGTTTGATGTTATATAGTGTTATATGATTAATGTATAGTGTTATATGGTGTTATATGGTGTTATATAGTGTTATTTAGAGTTATATAGTGTTATGTAGTGTTGTAGTGTTATATTTTCTGATAGGATGTCTATGATAGATGTATAGTGTTATATAGTGTTACATAGCGTATATGGTGTTATATGGTGTTACATAGTGTTATATAGTGTTATATGATGGATGTATAGTGTTATATATTTCTTGTAGCAGTTACATATTTCTGGATTTTTTAGAATGTCTGGATTTTAGAATAAGTTTAAAATTGAATCGCTAGAATTTAGGAGATGTTACCTAATTTGAAACATATACAAATACACTATTATCCCTAAAATTTTCAAATCAGTCCAAAAATTAAAACACAATTTATAATTTGGTCCCTATTGATCTCAACCATTAAATCAAAGATCTAATGGTTTAAAATACTTCTTACACTTTGTACACTATCCAGCCCTATCAAGTATGGTAATATAACTATTTTGTGCATTTAGTGCCAAGAGCCTATTATAGGTATTTAGGTGATTATAGTTTTCTTGTAATCCACTTGTTAATATCATTTTAACATAGAAGTTAAAAAGTTATATTTATAGATAGATTAAAACTAAAATTGATTAATTATAAAGTATCCATGCAAAAACTAGATAGTGTACTGTACACCGTTCATGGTTTTTTAACCGCATATACGTTTTTTGGTTTCAACCGCATACACTTTTTTTGGAAATTTGTGGACTACGTGGTTATGACTTGTACGCTTGTACCCCTATTTCTACCAACAATTGTCCTCATTTTTCACTTCTTTCTTGTTTACTTGTTATCCATTTAATTTAATATAACATAAACAAAATTTATAGTGAAGATATACGATTTTTACTACATAATTAGAGTAAAGCCACTATACACTAATATTAGAAGATTTGTTTTTTAATTTATATTCACCATCCATCGTTCCCTCGATACAAAAGTGTCGATACATATAAATTGTTTATCATTCTTCAAAATTTGTAAGATCCATCTTTTTGTAAATCTGGAATCCCAAAAGATTATTTTTACAACTCGTTTTACGAAACACAATAAATATAGTGTCATAAAAATCCATTATAATCGAAATCTGATGTTATTGTTATGAGAGTCTAAGCCTAAATCATCTTTAATAATCTCTTTAAATTCACCAAAGTCACCAAAGGGAAACCTTATTAGTTAACAAGGGTAAATTGGTCCATCAATAATAACCAACTTGTTATAAAATCAGATATACTCATATACATAACTCCCACCATAACCGTTTTGTCAGTTACACATAAGTATATATTATTGTATTGAATGATGAGACCGTTTTGTCAGTTACACATAAGTATATATTATTGTATTGAATTATGAGATGAGAACTTCTTCCAAATTACAATTCATTTTCCCATATTTTCTTATCACGTTATCAGCACGAGCTATATATTTTCTTTTGAAGATCTCTCAAGTGCTTGTTTGGTGGTTGCTGTGTTGACGCCACTATCTTGCTAAAATCCGCTCGGCTTTTCTTTTATTCCAAATTCACTATTTCACCCATACCCATTCAGGTATGTAACAACCCATAGTCTCTAGTTATTTTTTTTTTTTTTGGCAAATAAGAGATAAAATAAGAGAAACACAACATAGCTTGTTATGTTGAATTGAATAATAGGATTCAAAACTGAATAGTATGGTTGAATTCGTGGTTAGCTTTTAGCATATATATTAGAAAAATAGGATTACCATATCTTGTTTTCTAGAACAAACTGATCTATTTTGGATATGAAAAATATATATACACATATGAGTTCCACCTGCTTGATCAAGTCATGATACTGATTCAAGAGTTAGCATACGTTTTATCAACATGTTTCCAATCGTTGATGTGACGCCGACGATCAAGAAAGCATCTTTGGAATCACTGCTAGCACCCGTGAGAAGTATCCGAATCGCCGTCGCCGCCTCTGTAACCTTAATTTTTTTTCGTTTCTACCATGAAAACCCTTATCGAACTGTCTATCTCTTCGCAGTTGTTTTTTTTTTTGTATACTACCGCTAGTTTCTCCGGTGACAAGTATCGTAGCCGACTTTTTCAGCAGCTCTACACCCACCGACGAGATTTACGCAGCAGGTATGGTCAACAACCGTGCAAATCAGAAGTAGATGGTGAAACCCGTAGATCTTTCGATTCTTTTTTTTTTCTTGCAGTTCAGTTTAGGGTAATGACAGAAAAAAAGGGGGCTTAAACTTTAGATATGAAAAAGGAATTGATACATATATATGATTATTTTACCTTTATTTAAATATTAATTGGCTTAAACTTTAAATATGAAAAAGGAATTGATACATAATATGATTATTTTACCTTTATTTAAATATTAATGAAATTAATATACAATATTAATGAAATTAATATACAACTGTTTAATCTATAATCTATAATACTATATAAAAAGCATTTCAGATGTACTGAAATGTAATTTCCTTTAACAATTTTAAGACGCCAAACAACAATCATGGCTTATCTCCCTAACTTTTCATCCATTCTCCCAAATCTGCCCTCATTCAATGTCTCTCAATAATTCCTTCCCATCTCCTTCAATTACATCGGCAGTTCAGTGTTCCAAATTGAAGGCCACATTGAATATGAATGAGAATGGTATCATCCGTTATGGAGTTTTTTTCTTGATTGAAATCCCCTTCAAAAATAAAGATTCATGTGCGACGTTTTTCATTCCACAATTGAATGGTTTTCTGATTTACTGAGGTATGCTTGTATTACACTATAAATTGATAACTTTCCAATATGATTTCTTATTTCTGCTGTAGTCTTTTCTTTTGAAACTGGTAGGTTATTGTATTTTTTTTTCTTTTATGTTTGCTTCTAATTTTAAGGTTGTTGCTTTTAATGTGTTGTATGTGATTGTATCAGGTTTTGATTTTTGCTATGTTGTTCAAACATGAAAGGTTTGAAGATACACACCAACTGCTCGATGAAATGCTTCAACCAAATTGACTTCTATTTCACATGTTTTTCTTACAAGATAAGTGGGTCTTTGGTAAAAACATTCTCAATGATACTTGTAATTTGAAGAATCCTTTATACTTGTTATCTACTGTTATTGTAATCTTCTATTTTTTTTAGTCCAACAGATATAACTCTAGGCTAGGTCTAAGAGGATATATTTGCAAGAAGAAAGGCAAGTTCAACCTTTTTTTATTGGTTACTTAAAAAATCAAATGTTATGTATTTCACAGATGTATGAGAACTCAATTCACTTGCTTTTTTACTAAACTGCATAATTCTGCTGAACATGGCTGCTGGATGTCTCGTTCATCTGTAGACACTTTACTGGTTGCGCAATCGAAAACGGTTAATGATGATGGTATTATTCTTGAATCGCTTAAAGATTTATACAATATAGATGCAGATCATAGTCTGTGATAAAGGTAAAATCTCATTAAGATATATTAATTAGTATACCATTTCAAGCAATTAAGTCGTGTTTGCGGGTCGGGTTGTTCGGTGGTTTTTGGCTAGGGAAAAGTAACCCAATATCCAACTCAGTTAACTATCGGGTTGGTCGGATTTGGGTACTTCGGGTTCAGATTAATTCGGGACAGGTTTTATCGGTTTCGGTTTCGTTATAGTTAACTATTTCTGATTATTATTCCTTTGATTATAGCCAATTTGTTACATCCTTAGTGGTGTATTTAGAGATTTAATGTTGCGATTATTCAACAGCACCAACAAATCCATTATTTGGTGTTCTTAAATTTAATAACAAAATATGTGAACTTTTATATTGTTCTTCACATTTTGTATTGTTAATTAATTGGTGTTGTATGTTACTGATAATGTGTAGGTGTCAAATACCTATAGCTCTTGCTGGTTTGGTATCCAGTTTTGCGCTTTGGAATATGTTTTCATACGGCGAGAAGCGATAGGGGTTAGATAATCATTCTTTGCCTTTGTCACAGGTAAACCGACTTAAAGTATGATTTTTGGGATTCCAAGAGAAATGCACACCAACTATTTGTTTATTTGTTTCTTCCAAACTAGGCTTTGTTTTTTTTATTCTTTTTCAGCAGATGGATTCCAAGAGAAATGCACACCAACTATTTGTTTATTTGTTTCTTCCAAACTAGGCTTTGTTTTTTTTATTCTTTTTCAGCAGATTATTCCCCAGTTTCATCAAGCAATAATCTTGGTACATTTTTTTGTTAAGTATCTTGAATAGGCCGATATGGCTGATACATAGAATTTTTCTTAAAAGATGTAAAAAGAGTATAGAATATCCCTAATGTTTGTTACCGAGTTGTAAATGTGATCTTTCTTGCCATTGTTCTTGATTTTCTTGGAGTTACTGTGATGATAAAATGATATATGTATTCTAGATACTTTGGTTAAGTTTGTTAGTGACATATCTTCACATTGCTATCTTTGTAAGTGTAAGTTTTTGATTTGCTTGTTCTGTAGTGGGCTTCATTACACAAGTGATCTTATTAAAAGACCAGTAATTAAGTTATGGATGACAATATGACATGTTTATTCTTTTTATGTTCTTCATTTTGTTTTTTAGGTTACTGCTATTAAATTGTTATTTTTCCTCATAAATTTGCTGTAAATGTTTGACCTTTTTAGGGGATGAACTGCCTGTTTCCACACACCATCAACTCATGTAAATGATGTTTGGTGGACAAAAACACTGGCAAGATTGCTTGGTGTGTGTAACCATCGCCAGCTACCATGCTCGATTTTGAAGGATTTTGTAGGGTGAAATAAGTTGGTAACAGTAAGTTGGCTGTCATAAGCAAATCGATCCTACATGATAATTTGTTTTAAAATTAAGTTAATGTTTTCTTTCTATATTTCACAGTATGATATAAGATACTATTACGAAGTTAGGATTGGAAACACATCAACAACTTTCTGGTTCACTACTCCTGACGTTGGACCACATGTACGTACCATATACTTTTCGCCTAACTGGTATTCAGCTACAATTAGTTCATCTCCTCCACTAGCAATTTGTAGCCTCTCTTGATAGAAGTTTTGAGGTAACAAAAGTGAATACACATAACTCAATTGCCATTTTTACGTATTGCGGTATTCAGGTATGGTTATTATGGTTTACTATAAGAAAGTCAAATAGGTACAAGTGTGTCGGTGTGTATACGACATTACTTTAAAAAAATATTAAAATTTAAGTTTATCGACCCGTTTGAGATAAGACAAATTCACAGTGCAATGGATCAAAATTTTTATCAAGATACAGGCCAAATATGGGCTTGATTTAAAACGGGCTAGATTCATTGCGGGTTTGCGTAGCAAATGAATAAACAAATAGTCTTCTTTATGAAGGTAGATTGTCGGGTTGGACAACGGGTCAAAACTGGGTTCGATATGAAACGTGTCAGATTCACTACGGGTTGTGCAAACAATTTTTTTAATAATTGAGGCCACCGAAATATGAAGTTTCCTTTTCTGGCAACTGCCCTATTATAAATGTTCTTTAAGTAAATATAGCTTGATGATTTTAAAGGGTTGGTATCATAAATTCATAATGATAAACCTTTTTAATTTGTTTGCTTTCTTTGTTTGGGCATGTTTTTGGCCAGTTTATGCTAATGGTCTGCCATGGTAAAAAGTATCAGTTTTTTTGTGTATTTTTATGTATAAAATTTTGTCATCAGTGCTTTATTATTTGTCATCTTTTCCCTAGAAAAAAAAATAATCCCTGCTATCAAACCACTTGTTACAATTTCGTCGATCTCTTACAAGGTAGGTAACAACCCCTTTTTGTTGTTCTTGGTACAAGACATCTGTGTTTAGATCCTTGTTCAAAAAAAAAATAATACAAGATTTTGATGTTATTTGATGTTTGAAGGTGAAACCCACTTGGATTAGTGAAAGTGGCGACATGGGTATAACACCCATGTCCAATCCTTGTTCAAAAATTGATGTAGCATGTTGTATGTGATGAATACTTGTTAGATAGTTTGAGTATGGCGTGGTATTAAGTTGATTTTAATTATATTTTATTGACAAAGGCAAGAATAGGAAGATGATCATAAGATGCTTGTACAATATGCTCTATTAATGCGAAACCCGCCTAAGTGTTTGATGAAATGTCTAAGTGATGTTATGATATGAGAATTATATGAAACGGCTTGAGATTTATGAATGAATTGTGGAAAGACGAGGTTAGTAGTAAACTAACTTGAATAATGTGCCTTAGATAGAATTCGTATGAGTATTCAGAGGAATGTATGTTTTGATAAAATTATGCATTAGGAACTTGTATCTTGTGCTTGAATGGTGTGATGCTCACCATGTATTTGATGCGCTTGATTTATGGTAATTAAAAGTGAATGTGTACGAAATGTGAAACGAATAGGTTATTGGTAAGTAATAATGTTGGAGTGATGTCGTGTTGTTACCGTAGATGATATTGCCAAATTTAGAATCACAAAACATTTACATGTGAAAGTATGTGTAAGTAAATGTGTGTGTGTATATAATTATGTGATTGTGTGGTTGTAAGCACATTTGCATCATGAGTATGAAATGTATATAGTGTCATATGTATAGCCTAATATGATGTCACGAATATATGAGGTTAAGTCGAAAGTTTATAAAATAAACCGTTGACTTTTGAAAGTCAACTGCATATAAGAGGCATGGCTAGAATTTTGTCACAATTGTAAGATATTAGAACGTCATATGGTATGTGTTAAATCAATCTGCGTTTTATGCATTGACATGATGAATTATGTGAGTTTGAAAAGATGTGATTTTGGATATATGCCTTATGCTTGTTAGAATTGACTAATGAAAGTCAAATGTGAGTTATGCATTCGACATGATCATTTATATGTACAATCATGTATACTAACAAGGATGTGATTGCGGTGACATGAAAGCATATGGATCATGTGGAAACGGACTCAAGCAAGGAAGGCTAACGGGTCAAGAGGAGACAATGAAATGAATGCAAAAACGGACGCTCAATGTAAGTGATTCCGATTCACTTCTTAGTATGTATGTAGAATTTAATATTTAGGAGTGTGGAAAATTATGCAAGGACTATGTAATGAATGAGAGTATTAAGGTAAGCGTTATATTAGTATATTAAAGGAGTTGTTTGTAACGAAGGTAAACTAGTAGGACTAAACGGGTCGAATAATGGTATAAAAGAAATTTATAAGCCGTTTGCTTATAAATCAGCTCTTGAGGCGACCCGAGGTGATAAATAGATTTACTAAGATAGGTATGAATATTGAGACTGAAAGTACTAGTTATGTTAGAAAAAAAATAGTGAAATCGAACGGGTCGAATAATGGCTTGAAGGATGTATAAGTCCTTATATTATAATTCAGCTTTTGATGTGAGTTAGGATGATAAACGGATCCGTAATTAAATTACGGACGCGTAGGAAAAAGAATTACACAAAACGGATGTTTAGATCAAAAGTTATGCAAGTTGTTAGTTTTAAAAGTGAGAAAATTAGAGCTGGGAATCTGCAGCTCAAAACCACAAATTGTCTGTCGCAAACGGGACTTGGCGTCGCGCGACGCCCACTCCTTATACACGTCACGTACGGCGACGCCCTAAATTTCCGAAATTTGTTTGGATTTTGTTGTTTTGATTCATGAAACTTGTTTCTATGCATTATTAAGTTATCAAAACCATTTCTTGTTTGATTTCGCATCCGGACTCGATGTTTTAATAATTTCCAATGTCTCAAAACTTATTTTTAAGCCGGTTTAGTATATAAGTAATGTTATGAGCCTCCGGATAGTGAAAGTATGAATTTTACCTTCGTGTTAGTGAAGGAAATCTATATGTAATCTAACTTAGGAACGAATGGGTATGCAAGATGGTGAGTATAAAATTTTATGTTATGGAAAGTTGTGATTATGACAAGATGTATAGGTTTATGTGAATAAAAATGGTAAGCGCGAGAGCTTGTATGTATGAGTGCATGTATGAATGTATGCGTATATGTGTAGAGGTATATGATTGTATGCACGTGGGAATTTAGGAATGTGAACATGTGTGAATGCGAGATGTCATTTATGTAAGAAAGAATGGTTCATTATGTTTGGTTATTGACGAATACTAATGATTCATCATGAGATTGGAATGTAATACAGGTATGAGAATATCAGGTTCAAGAAGTATTGAAGTCGAACATGGAACAAGAGATATCAAATGGATTAAGTTTATATTGTTGAATATTATACGGATTTTAATTGTATGATAATAATGTTATATGATGTTGATTATGATTAATGGTTAAGTTGTGAATGATGTCCACAGGTTTTATACGGATTTCTTCTACCACGAACGAAGAGAAGCGGACATGGATCGAGTTGATAGCGATGATTGTATGGGAAAGAACGGTCACCTACTTTGAATTATGTTACACTTGTACAATTATTTTATCATGAATGTTGTTAATTCGATTAGTAAATGTTAAACGTTTTGTGACTGAGTCTTTACGTAAGCAATATATTTAGTAAAGAAAGAAAAATTTTAAGGCTCGTTTTCCGCTGCGTCGTCAATACGGATAAACGTCTTTAGGGCGTTTCATTTTTTTCTGGTTCGGTTTCAAAGTAGGCTTTCCATGACGTCCGGTACTGTTTAGCCACGGTATCAAATTCCTGCCAAGTTTCATTCATGCAAGTAAAGTGTAAAAATCAAATCTTTTTGGTTTTATGTTGCAACTTGTCACCATGATTATGTTTGATGTGCTTTCTCTATCCACGTGTGATATTGGTTTATTGGCTTTTTTTTTTTTTTACTATAAATTGCATGTTTTTAATTGTTAGCTTCATGTTGGTGATTTGATATGCTGACTAGTCAACATTTTTTAGGATCTAGAAAATGCATGTTGTAATTATCCCGGTTTGTTTCCTACCTTGAGATCAAGATGAGATGGGTTGTGGGTTTATTAGTATTTCTTCGTTTTTAGGTTAGATGTTGCACCAGAGTGAATTTTCTTCCCGATATCCTTATTATCACTTTACCAAAGATTTACTTTTTCGACTAGATTCGCCCTTTGATATCCTTAGGTATTTTGAGATTAGTGAGACCTAAAGGAGATGTTTATTTGGATGCTCATCCTTTTATTCCCATCGCATTTAATGTGTCACCAGCTAATAGGTGTGTACCACGTCAGGCGGGAAAAAGAAACAGACGGCTCAAGTAGGACGCGGGTCCTACATACCCTTGCAAAAAGAAGAAAAAGCATGCTGACAGGACTTGTGTCATACGGCGGTACAATGTCAGATGTCTCGTCAGTCTTACCAACCCAATCTTGAAAGAATAATTTCAAAATATCTGAACGAACACTCGCAGTCCGCAACAAAGCAATCTAACATAAGAGGATGGAAAAGAGAAACCAATGTGTTTACCAATGGCGGATCTCCATCCGCATAACGTCATTTACAGAAGATGCAAAAATGCAAAAATTGTCCACAACTCCACCCACACCTCCGTAAGCAAGGGAGAAACACTAGACTGGGGCTCATGAAGAGATACGGCCCCGGACCCCCCGTGGGTGCGCGCAACACCCATATCCAACCAACACCCTGATCAACTTGCCATTACAAGTCATCCGTCGGGTCCACCTGCCACTTAGGATGCACCAGCAAAGAGGAGACAAAGGAGACAATGTGATAGCGACCTGTAGCCAAAGGCGGTCTGTTGGGTCACCGTACCATGAGATCTTCACTAACGTTTATCACAAAGGAGGCAAGAGGTTCATGTGTGATATGCACCAAATGCAACATATAAATTATATCAAATAGGGTATAAAAACAACCCTTTTTAGTACTATTGTTGGAAAAAGTGTGTTTCTTTGTATACTTTTGATTTTCAGGATTAAAAGAGCTTAAATGTACAAAAGGAACAAATTAACGACAAAAACCGGCATGAATACAAAGAAAGGGAAGTTGATACAATATACCAACCCTCTGAGTTTCACCCCAAGACTAAGAACAACAAATCAAAAGCTAAGCACGGGTTGTGCCTGCCGGGCATGGGGTCATGCCCCACCCAAGATTCCATGAAAAAAATGACAAACAGAAGCAGACAAGGGACACAGGGTCGTGTCTCATGGACACGGGCCATGATCAACTCTCAGATTCTCAAATCTTGGATCGTACAGCAAGTACAATGGTCACGGGGCCGTGCCGTTGACACACGGGGCCGTGTGAGCATCTGGACTGATAAGCTCATTAAATGAAGACAGAGAAGGAGAATGGCACGGGGTTGTGCCTATCAGGCACGAGGCCGTGTAAACCTTCTGTTTTCAGCTATAAATAGAGGTGTTTGGTTCAATTGCAACTCATCCCTTGGCAAACCACTTCTCTCACACCTGCCACCACTCCACCACCACAATACCACCATCATCCACCACATTCATCCATTATCCATCTTTAGAGTGTGTTTAGTAATCTCGGGATCCAAGATTGATCGTAAGAGTTTTTGTCTAACAAATGCCATGCTTAGCTAATCTCTTACATCACTTAGTGAAGATAAATCATTTATGTATTACTTTTGATTTCCAAGCTTTGGTAAACTTTTTAATTGGGTATGTATTAATGAGTTTAATAACTAGTTTTTTATATTGAAAGTGAACTTTATTCTTTCATCTCTTCAATTTTTTTTTATTCACTCATTCATGTCTTTACGATCTATATAAGCGCGTTAACTATTTAGAAGGGGGTTATAATAGTGGTATGGGTAAAGTTATTGCCTCGTTCAGTGTATAGATCATCCGAGGACTTGATTCAAGCTTTTATTAGGAATTCCTTTGAGGCAGATAACATCAAATCAGGGGAAGTAAGAACGGCTTGAGTCCCTTATAAATAAACTACTATTAAAACTTTAAACCGGCCTTGCGGGACTATATCCCTACTGACTCAGACCAATATGGCCGAGGGTAGCGTTATGCCACATTTTTCATTAATGACTTACTTAATTATCTTTCAATATTCCGGCATTGCGGGATTGTATCCCCACTTACTCAGACCAATATGGCTTAGGGTAGCATTGCCTCCAAAAGAGGGACATGCCACTATAACTAAGATAATCTCTTAGAAAACCCAACGTGCAGAAATCATCAAAGGATACATAAAGGATTGAGTTGGAACCAAGTGATTTTATCTTGTCTATTTGCCTTTATTTCTTTAGTTTTTTTATATACTTATTAAAAATCATTGCTCAATAACTGATTAGATTAGACGTCGACGTTATTCCGGTATTAAAAGCTCTTGTGTTCTTGGACGACCTCGGTATCTTACCATCACTATACTACGCCTACGACGGGTACACTTGCCATCGTGTTTTATAAATTTAAAACTTGATAAAAGAGTGAAAAGTACCTAAAAATATAATAAAATCATACGCACTCCAACAACACGTCAAATTTTTGGCACCGTTGCTAGGGACACAAGGATTTTATGAAAGTTTAAAATCGGCGGCCTAATCATTTTTATGTTTTTTTAATTTTTCTTTTTAGGTTTTTCTTCTTTTTCTCCTATTTTTCTACTTTCTGCAGGAATAACACGGGGTCGTGTTTGATCAACACGTGGCTGTATCAGACCTACAGTATCTGGGAAGAGTTGTTTTTTTTGTTACTGGAACCACCACACAGGGCCATTTTATAGGAGCACGGGGCTATGTCAAACCTCCAGTATATCTGGGAACCTGAAAACATAAACTTTTTCTAGACAGCACAGGGTCGTGCCTACATAGACACGGGGCCGTGCTACCCTTCTGATCAGCCATTTTTGTGTTTTTGTTCACAGAAAGTCACGCAACTCTGTATAATTCACAGGAAATACGACTTGGTGCATGACCTCCACCTCCGAAAAAGACATAAAGTGCCACTCGATGAACCTGAGCGCTTTTTAAGAAAAAGACTTCAAGCTAAAACCGACAAAAAGTCTCAACCCAAAACCTCCCCATGGCGGATCAACGCACTCTCATGGATTACCTACGGTCGGTAATCTTAGAGCCGCTATTAATCCTCTTAATGTCGATGCCAACAACTTTGAGCTTCGACCACACCTAATCCAAATGCTCCAAAATTCTGCCACCTTTCACGGCCTACCCTATGAAGATCCCCATTTACATATTACCAACTTTTTAGAAATATGTGACACTTTTCAGATCAACTCCGTATGTTCCCCTTTTCCCTCAAAAACCGAGCAAAAGCTTAGCTAAACACCCTCCCAAGTGGGTCCGTGCACACTTGGGATGAACTTGCCCAAAAATTTCTCTACAAATACTTCCCTCCCGCTAAAACCACCAAACTCATGACTAAGATTAATTCATACTCTCAAGACGATGGGTAATCTTTGTATGAGACATGGGAGAAGTTCAAGGAGTTATTAATGAAATGCCCGCATCATGGTCTTGAACATTGGCAACAAGTGTCCATTTTCTACAATGGACTCTTACCACACGCAAAACAAATCCTTGATTCTAACTCCGGGGGACTCCTTGGGAATCGGCGCCCCGAGGAAATTTATACCCAAATTGAAGATATTGCTCAAAACAGTTTTCAATGGCACACTCCTAAGGGTTCAAAATCCATAGCCTTGGGTGCCCATAAAGTGAGCGAAACCACTTCTTTACAAGCTCAAATCGAATCCTTAACTTCAAAAATAAAGAAACTTGAATTAAATAAAACGGTTTCGGTTATGGCTTGTGAAGGATGTGGCGGACCACATGAAAACTGGAGTTGTATGAAAGATATAGAAAATCAAACAGAAGTGGTGAATTACCTCAATAACCATCCACGACCACCGGGAGCCCCAAGTAACTCGTTCACCCCCGAGTGGAGAAATCACCCCAACTTTAGTTAGAGGGAATCCGGAGGTAATAACCAACAAAATTAAAATCAACGATCAAACTTTCAACAACAACCCTGAAATAAGCAGCGAGGTTTCCAACGACAACAACGAGGAAGAGAAAGACTTGAGGATCTCATCACTCGTCTTTTCTCCAAATCCGACAAAAGGTATTCGGAAAAGTTCCTACAAATTGAGGCCGAAATTAGAAACCAACGGGCTAGCATGCAAAACATTGAAAAACAAGTAAGCCAACTCGCCCAAAATTTGTCGGAAAGACCACAAGGAGCCTTGCCTAGTAATACTGAACCAAACCCAAAAGACCAAGTAAACGTTATCAATTTAAGATACCAGAAGGTGGGACCCGATAATGAACCAACATCACCCCAAACCACTACAAAACCCACAAACACACCCATAGCCAATAATGAAGAAAATACTCAACCCCAAAATAACGAACAAACCAAACTGCATCGGTCCCTTACCCCGGTCGTTTACTACGGCCAAAGACCGATGAGAAATTCACTAAGTTTGTAAGCTTACTTAAACAACTTCACATCAATCTCCCTTTCGTAGAAGTCCTCACGCAAATGCCAAAATACTCCAAATTCATGAGAGACTTTCTCACTCACAAAAGGAAGATTGAGTAAATCTAACAAGTCAACTTGAGTGAAGAATGCTCAGCGGTACTCCTTAAGAAACTCCCCCAAAAGAAGATTGATCCCGAAAGCTTCACCATTCCTTGCTCCATTGGAGGATCACCAATAAGCAACGCGCTTACCGACCTAGGGCTAGCATTAAGCTAATGCATGCCTCTATGTTCAACCAACTCGGATTAGGAAAGCCACGTCCTACAAAGATGAGTATAGAACTTGCGGATTGGTCGGTAAAATACCCTCAAGGTGTCGTGGAAAATCACTTGGTCAAGGTTGGGGAATTTGTTTTCCTGGCCGACTTTGTAATCCTAGATATAGAGGAAGACACCGAGATCCCACTCATATTAGGAAGGTCATTCCTTGTCACCACACGGGCCATGGTAGATATGAGTGGCGGAAGGTTAACATTTAGGGTAGGTGACAAGGAAATGAAGTTTGAAGTAGGACAATGCGTGAAGGAGGACCCAGTCAACTACATCAAAGAAATAGACTTGAGCCTAGACTACGCCCTCAGCCGGTGCAACTTGGGATGCAAGTCATCCCGCTCGGGTAACATTTGAACGACTTTGGGTCTAGCCAATGACCCTTATAAACGTGGCGCACCATGGAGGCATTCCATGGACTATCCAACAATAAAGTAGTTTTAATCTTGGTGTAACTTTTAGTTAAAGCTTTATTTTTAAGTTTTCTTTTGGTAGGAATAAGATACACTCAAAAGGAGGATGAAAAAGGCCAAAGGACGTTGAAACAACACCCCATGCACGAAAACAGATGTCCCCCGACGCAAAATCTTCAAAACAGTAAGTGCAGAACGGGGCCGTGTAAGGTAAGCACACCCTCATGCCTAAAGTCTGCAAAAATAATCTTGATTTGGGAACCTTCACACGGAGCTGTGTCCCATAGGCACGCCCCTGTGTTTGTCTTCTGAAAAATTTCGTTACTGGCACTTTTGACACGGGGTCGTTTCCCCTAAATACGCCCCGGTGTCCAGTGTCTGATTTTTGAAAAACATTTGTTTTTTAACCCACATTTACATATTAATCAAATCTAACCAATTTCAGACACATTGAAAACAATATGTAATTTTAGTGTGGGGTGGGAGGGGGTACTTGAATGTGTTTGTCCTAAAACAAGCCTTACACAAAACTCTACTTGAAACCACTAAAACACCCCAAATATTTTTTTTCAAAAATAATTTATTTTTGTTTGTTTTGTCTTGTTAGAAAACCAAGTTCTAAAAGTTCAAATTTTTACAGTTTTAAAACTGATATCGTGTGATAAAAAATAACCATAAAAGAAAATTTCATACAAAGGCATGACAATTTTTTTTTTTAAGTTTGATTGTATATATATTTTCCTAGTTTTACCCCTTTTCCATAAAATTGTGAGTTTTGAGCCTGTACCGAGCATTCAATATCATATCCCTAATAAATGCTCATTTTCATTTCTTGTGCGAATAGCCCGTAAGGTTCTTACGAATCTAAAACTTGACAAGACAATACATTCTAGGTCCTTACCGACTAATCCACGTAAGTATATGATTGAGGCATTAGGACCGTAAACCCTTTTTATTTTTCAACCTTATTTTCTATTTATCTCCCCACAAAAAACTTCCCTTAGTCAATCCCTTTTAGCCTAAACCTTTCATTTCAAAACCCGCAAAACATCATCACCCAAAAACCATCTTTTACTTTTACAACCCTTTATTTTAGTAAAATTCGGTTCTTTTAAAATTCGCAAAAGCATGTGACTTAATTTTATTCTATCAAGAAAAATCTCTAGTTGCTTGAAATAAAATAAGCAAACTTATTGCTAATAAGCATTTAGTTGGTACCTAAGTCACAAATAAATTGTCAAAAGAAAACCGACATTTTGTGCCTTTAGCCATTTTTCAAATAATACTACCCTACCCTTAACCAAAAACCTACCCTTTCAAAGTACTCTTGATATTTACAAAGATTAAGTTAAAAAGGAGGAGGTTTGATTACTTGTCAAGCATATGGTAGGAGTAAGTTCCATACCGGGACCGAGCGTTTCACTTATATATCTTCGGCAGAGCGTTGAGTGATCACTTGTGTGGTATGTGAATTTATATATAGCTAAATGCAATTTTAAAAGACATGTTATACCCAAAAATATTTATTTTTCTTAAAAAGTTCTAAATAAATCATGTCGAATAGAATTGTAAATAAAATAAAAACAAGAATAAAAAGAACTTGGATTCCCAATACTCTACAAACAAGACCCGAAAACTTCTATTCTACATATTCCATTTGGGTGTGTAATAACATTGAAGTGTTTTTCTTGAGGACAAGCAAAGATTCAAGTGTGAGGGTATTATATCAAATAAGGTATAAAAACAACCCTTTTTAGTACTAATTTTGGAAAAAATATGTTTCTTTGTATACTTTTGATTTTCAGGATTAAAAGAGCTTAAATGTACAAAAGAAACAAATTAACAGCAAAAAACAGCATGAATACAAAGAAAGGGAAGTTGATACAATATACCAACCCTTCAAGCTTCACCCCAAGACCAAGAACAACAAATCAGAAGCTAAGCACGGGCCGTGCCTGCCGGGCATGGGGTCGTGCCCCACCCAAGGTTCCATGAAGAAGAAGAAGACAAACAGAAGCAGACAGGGACACGGGGCTGTGTCTCATGGACACGGGCCTTTCTCAAATCTCAGATTCGCAAATCTTGGATCGTTTAGCAAGTACAATGGCCACGCGCTGTGCCGTTGACACACGGGGCGGTGTAAGCAACTAGACTGACAAGCGCATTAAATGAAGACAGAGAAGGAGAAGGGAACAGGGTCGTGCCTATCAGGCATGGGGCCGTGTAAACCTTCTGTTTTCGGATATAAATAGAGGTGATTGGTTCAATTGCAACTCATCCCTTGGCAAACCACATCTCTCACACCTGCCACCACTCCACCACCATCATCCACCACATACATCCATTATCCATCTTTAGAGTGTGTGTAGTAGTATCAGGATCCAAGATTGATCGTAAGAGTTTTTTTTCAAACAAAGGCCATGCTTGGCTAATCTCTTACATCACTTGGTGAAGACAAATCATTTATGTATTACTTTTGATTTCCAAGCTTTAGTAACTTTTTAGTTGGGTATGTATTAATAACTTTAAGAACTAGTTTTTTTATATTGAAAGTGAACTTTATTCTATCATCTCTTCATGTTTTGTTGATTCACTCATTCGTGTCTTTACAGTTTATATAATGCGCATTAACTGCCTGGAAGTGGGTTAGAATGGTGGTATGGGTAAAGTTCTTGCCTCGTTTAGTGTATAGATCCTGCGAGGACTTGATTCAAACTTTTTAGGACTTCCCTTGAGGCAGATAGCATCAAATCGGAGGAAGTAAGAACGACTTGAGTCCATTATAATTAAACTACTATTAAAACTTGAAACCGGCCTTGCGGGTTGTATCACTGCTGACTCAGACCAATATGGCTAAGGGTAGTTTTACCTCCAAAAGAGGGACATGCTACTATAACTAAGTTAATCTCTTAAAAAACCCAAAGTGCAGTAATTATCAAAGGATACATAAAGGATGAGTCAGAACCAAGTGATTCTATCTTGTCTAATTGTTTCTTTATTTATTTAGTTTCTTTATTTACTTACAAAAAATCTTTGCTCAATTTGATTAGATTAGATCTCGATGTTATTCCGATACTAAAAGCTCTTGTGTCCTTGGACGACCTTGGTATCTTATCATCACTATACTACGCCAAAGATAGGTACACTTGCCCTAGCGTGTTGTAGAGAGTGATAGTGTTATATAATGTTTTATAAATGTAACACTTGATAAAAGAGTGAAAAGTACTTAAAAATATAATAAAAATCATACGTACTCCAACATCATTTCAAGGTGATAGTGACATCTGGCCAAGTGTACATCATGGATTCACACCCTCTCAAACCTCCAATAACGATTGACGCAAAAGAGGCAACAAGGACGTACTGAAATTGACGTGTGTTCAATGAGGAGCCGCGGATGCTCACACTCCTTTGCAACCACTAATGGTCACTAGAGAGGGGACCAATTGGATATTCATGATAACAACGTCTCACACAATTATCTCTCACTTCTTTGCCTATAAATACTACAGTTCATCAAGGTAAAACCATTACATGGTCTCTACTCTCACTCTCAGTTACAATTTACTCCTAACGAGCAATAATTACTCTCACAATGGAGGGTGGTTACGAAAAGAACCCCCAACAAATCCTTCTCCTGATGAGTCTCATGATGTTCTTAGTTTTGTAGATTCATTCCAGCTATAGAGCTTGTGAATATCGGATCCCCATTCACCCGGTTGAGCATTATCTATTATACCTGGTTATATTACTGTTTCTTCATATGACTATTCACTAATGTTAGTGAGACGATGATAATATGACCATTAACGTATTATTGAGACGTTTTTAGTCAAAGAAAATTGGTATTTGTCCGGAACTTTCTTTTCCTTAACTATTTGTTTAGAACACAATATCAAGAGAAATAAGGATTTTATTAAAACACCAGTTAACACAGATTAATCAGATGTATATAAACCAGTCGGCACAGATTACCGACTAAAATCAAGACAATACAACTCTCAACCTATGTAGATCATCAACACGATGATCTGCTCTGTCTTTGATAATCAGAATGATCAATAAACTCACAAATCTCACAAAGTTGAAGTAAACCCTAGAAACAAGGGGAAAGGTTCTAGAGGGAGAAAGAAAGATCAGAGAAGACAAGATAGATCATATCAATCTCTGATCTCAATGTCTCTTTTTTCCAAGAGAAGCCGGCCAAAGGACAAGGGTTAGGCCCACATTACTTTATGTCCAGCAACAAAGGCCCATCAGCAATACTTGAGCCCAAACTCTGTCCAACTATACTTCCTTGAACTCATTAATCCAAAAGCAAGCCATATCAACATATATTCAAAACAAAGATATAAGAATTTATAAAAAACACTAAATATATTATATAAACATATTGAATTGAGAATGTATATTTCAACACCCCCCCCCCATAATTCAATATATAAAACAGTCAAACATATTTAGAAGGAAACAAACCTTCTCACGAGGACCAACAGATAGTCCTTTAGTAAAGATATCAGCCGCCTGCTCCTCAGACTTAACACCCACAGTTTGAATAATACCTTTAGAAATTTTCTCTCTTAAGAAAAAAAGATCTGTTTCAAAATGCTTTGTACGTTCATGAAACACAGGATTGGCAACTATAGAAATAGAAATCGTGTTATCACAGTATAACTGCACATGAAGTTTAACTTTAGCTTTTAACTCATTTAAAAGATATGAAATTCAATTAACATCACATGTAGTACCGCACATGGAACGATATTCTGCTTCGGCAGAAGATCTAGAAACGGTGGACTGCTTTTTTGCTTTTCCATGAAACAAGATTATTTCCCATAAACACTCAAAACCTGGTAACAGATTTTCAAGAATTTAAACACTTGGCCCAATCGAAATCAGCGTAGGCCTTGATATCCAAGGTTTCTCCTTTTTGAAACAAAATACCTTTTCCAGGAGAACCTTTTAGATATCTTAAAGCCATAATGCTATTTTAAAATGAACCTGAGTGGGAGAATGCATAAATTAACTTAGATAATGCACCGAGTATGCAATATTAGGCCTTGTGTGTGAAAGATAAATCAATTTGCCAACAAGCTTTTAACATACAGTAATGTTGGTTAACAACTGACTATCTAGCTCACAAAAACATGTTAAAACATGATTTGCTTCTATTCGACAACTAACTGGTTTACAACCGGTCATGCCAAATTTAGCAAGCAACTCCAAACAATATTTTTTCTGGGTTAAACATAAACCGATTTTATTTCTTATAACTTCAAGACCTAGAAAATACTTCAATTTTCCCAAATCCTTTATTAAAATCTTTGATTTGAGTAAAGACTTAATTTCATCAATTTTTTTGAATAACTACCAGTGATAATAATATCATCCAAATAGACAAGAAGAACAATGAACACAGATTCTTTTGTCATGACAAACATGGAATGATTACACTTACTTTGTTCAAAACCTAATTCAATTAGCACAAAATCAAGTTTTTCATTCCACTTCCTAGGAGCTTGTTTTAGACCATAAAGAGATTTTCTTAGTCTATAGACTTTAGACCCATGATAATTAGTATAACCCTCAGGTAAACACATATAACTTCTTCATTAAGGTCACCAAATAGAAAAGTGTTGTTAATGTCAAGTTGATATATTTCCCAATCAAACTACAAAGCCATAGATAAAACACATCTAACTATAACCATTTTCACAACCGTAAAAAAGTATAAAAAATTTAACATCCTCTTTTTGACCAAACCGTTTTGCCACAAGTATAGCCTTATACCTCTCTATCTCCCTATTAGACTTATATTTTATTTTGTATACCCATTTACATCCTATAGCTTTCCTACTAGGAGGTAAATCAACAATTTCCCAAGTATTATTTCTATGTAAATCTTCAAGTTCTAAATTCATGGCATCAACCCAGTTATTATCATTTTTAGCTTCAAAATAATTTTTTTTGGTTCACAACTTTTATTTAAAACAGATGCAAAGCAAACACTTTTAGGAGACAGATTAGCATAATTCAAGACCTTTTCAAGACCATACTTGACCTTAGCATCAACCACAAAATCATCAAGCATAGAAGGAAACTTAACATTTCTAGAAGGCCTCCTAGGAATAGTGCTAGTATGTCTAATGTTATCCCCCTCGAAATATTATTTTCTTCATTTCTAGTAGTAGGCTCAGCCATGTCTAAATTTGACTCAACACTGCTTGGTTGCTTGTTACCAGCCATGCCTAAAGCACTGTCAGGATCAAGTCTAGACTGCTCAGTCCCATGACCAGATGAAGATTATGTTTGTGTGATTTCATCATTGGGAGTTGAGCCAACATTAGGAAGGGAAGACTAACTGAGTCATACAAATAAAAAAATTACGAGTATTAACAGGTTTTACAGACTCTTGATCAAGCAAAGTGTATTTCCCTTTGAAAGGAAAAATGGTTTCATAGAACCTTACATCCCTAGAGAAAAACATCAACCTATGATCAAGACTCTAAAATTTATACCTTTTTTTCTCATTTGAATACCCAACAAGTACACACCTTTCAGCATGAGTTTTAAACTTATTAGAGTTGTTTTAAATTATGCTAAAACAAAGACACCCTATAACCCTAAGTTGACCCAAAACAAGTTCAAAACCATACACACACTCATAAGGAGACTTCCCATTTAATACAGAAGATGGAGTCATGTTAACAAGATAAGTAGCAGTTAGAACACATTTAGACCAGAAGTTAAGAGGAAACCACTCTGGAAAAGTAAAGCCCTAGAAACATTTAAGAGATGCCTATATTTTCTCTCAACTATACCATTTTGCTGTGGTGTATGTACACATGAGGTTTAGTGAACAATAACATGATTATTACAAAACTCATGCATTTGTTTATTAATAAGTTATGTTCCATTATCACTTCTAAAGGTTTTAATATGTTTACCAAACTGAGTTTTAAGTAAATTACAAAAACATTTTATATTATAAAACACATCATCTTTATGACTCATTAGATATATCCAAACAGCCCTGGTATAGTCATTAACTACAATGAGAAAAAATCTATAATCATCTCTACTTTGAACCTTATAGGGACCCACACATCAAGATGAACCAATTCACCTAACATTTTTTATTTGTGATCACTTAAAGGGAAAGGTTCCCTATGTTGTTTAGCCCTATGAAAAGTTTCACAAGGAAACAAATTACCAGTTTTAACATCCAATTTTTTTAAACTTTTAAAACAGGTTCAGCAGGATGTCCTAGTCTATTATGCCACAAGTTAATATCATAATGAACATTACACACCCTAACATATGAACTACCACATAAATAGAGACCATCAAGTTGATTACCAGTCACCTGGACTTTCATTGTCTAAGAATCCTGAATGAAACAATTATTTTCATCAAAAGTCACAGTAAGTAAGTTTACAATCTTAGCCAATTTATGAATAGAAACAAGATTGACACAATAACTAGGCACCACAAAAACATCATATAAAATAACCTTCTCACTTAATTTTATATCACCAATCT
This sequence comes from Helianthus tuberosus, assembly GCA_030545235.1. Classification (NCBI taxonomy): domain Eukaryota; kingdom Viridiplantae; phylum Streptophyta; class Magnoliopsida; order Asterales; family Asteraceae; genus Helianthus; species Helianthus tuberosus. The sequence continues at coordinate 58,843,971 of CM060411.1, read as the reverse complement.
TAGTAACCAAGGCACTAGTACCATTAGGATGCTTAACCTTTATATTATACTCAGTTACATCCATTTGGTTAATAAGACCAATATCTGATATTACCATATCTTGATTAGCTCCTGAATCATTATCCACCCTATCTATTTCCCTTCTTTGAAAAAAATTAGCAGCAAACAGGTTGCACATCACATGTAGGTTTATAAGACATGTCAGCAAAGCTATTTAAGCATACAAAATAAATACACCTACCAGCAAAACCACTTCATTGAGGATCACTTTTAGATTTATCATTCCGAAGACTAAGCAATTGAGAAATATGTTCACTACTCAAAGAACTCACAGTAGAAGAAGTGTTACTCTCAGAATTATCTATAACAACATTATTACTAACCCTGCTACCCTTATTCTCGCTATTTTTTGACTTCATCCACGAGGGATATCCAACAAGTTCAAAACATCTCTCTATAGTATGACCAGTCTTATTGTATTGAGAACATTTGAGTTAGGAATAGAAGTCCTAACACTCTTCTTCTTTGAGTCATAAGACATACAAGTTTTAACATGAAAACCAACAATATTATTTGGATTTTTTTTTTCTGAAAAATGTTTTGATATTAAGATGAGATTCTTCTCTTGAATAATTAGAAAAAAACATCCTTAACAGAAGGAAGACGTTCTCTAGTTAAAAGAGTAGTTCTCACATACTGATATGTACTATCAAGACCCATCAAGAACTGCATCAACTTAATAAGATGATTAAAGTCATTGAACTGCTTAGATGCATCACAAGGACAAGTAGGCAAAGCAGGTATCGGATCTAACTGTTTCGACATACAATTCAGTTTATGATAATATTCAGACACAGGCATACCATTCTGAGTAAATGAATTAATCTTTTGATACAAATTAAACAGAATAGAACCATCAACTTTATCATAAATTCCTTTCAGATCTTTCCATACTTCAGAAGCTAACTTGGAGTACACATAACCAAGATACCACTCTTTAGACACAGAATTAAGAATCCAAGTAAGAACAATAGAGTTAAACCCATCCTATTGTCTACCTAACACCTCATCAGTAGTAGACCTAAGATAGGTACCATCAACAAACCCTATTTTATTCTTACCTTGCAAAGCTAAATGCATAGAATTTGCTCAAACCATATAATTTTATGTGCCTTTAAGTTTAATATTAACAATTGTCAAATTTGTAGAATCACTAGGGTGAAGAAACAAAGTATCACTAGCATCAATCTTGCTAACCGAAGTAGCACTAGTAGAAGCAGTAGTATCACCAGCAGTAATAATAGTATCACCAGCCATATAAGCAAAGAAGAGGCAACCAAGAAACAAACAACACAAATAAAACCCCCCGGACAAACCAGGACAAAGGTCCGATCAGAGGTTTGTCACTCAATAGGTGCCTCCGTAGACAATATCTAGGAAGCCACAAACAATCTGACTCACACAAACCAGACAAATACTCAAACAATAACCACAAATGCAACAGAGTGACCCCACTCTGTATCCCAATCAATCAAAACTGGTCTATCTAAACCCGACACCAAGATGCCTAGACACAATGACACAATGAATAGAAGATACAACAATCTCACAAAGGCGTATAACTCCAGCAAATCAAATTTGTAGCCTTCACTTAGGGCTACAAGAACTGAATAGAAGAATAATAACAAGATCCTATAGGGGAAAAAGAGATATCAGAGAAGACAGGATAGTTCATACAAATCTCTGATCTCAATGTCTATTTATACCAAGAGAACCCGGCCAAAGGCCAAGGGTTAGGCCCGCATCACTTTATGTCCAGCAACAAAGGCCCATCAGCAGTACTTGAGCCCAAACTCTATCCAGCAACACTTCCTTGAACTCAATAATCCAAAAACAAGACCATTCAACATATACGCAAAACAAAGAAATAATGATATAAGAATTTATAAAAAAAAAAACACTAAAAATATTATATAAACATATGGAATTGAGATGTATATTTCAACACTATTGTAACTTCATCAAAAAAAAAAAAATTTCCTTGATAATAAATTGATGTTTTTAACACATGTAGATTTCTTATCATCTACCATCTAAAATTGAAATGCTCAGATCATTGTTTGAACTTATTCCATACGAGTGTGCACTATCATGTGTACATTCTCCTACATAAAAACCCGGTTCTTTGGGTGAAGGCAGTGGACCATCACTCCCCAACATCAAGATTACGGAAGTCATAGTTGGTCTATCTTCTGGGTGACGTTGAACACACAACAAACCAACATGGATTGATCGTAGAACCTGAGACACGTTGATTAATTCATCCCGACACTTAGCAACCAACTCCAATGATCTACCTTCATTATGAAGTCTCCATGCCTATCAAAATCAAAGAACACAAGTTATGTTTCTGTGTTTCATAAGGGCAAAGTTGCATTAAAAGAAATAAGAAACTTTGTTCTTGTTTCTGTTTAGATAACTAGCCTTATTTTGGCTCAAACTATTATAAGGTTTTCATTTTGTATGATCTTTGAAATTACCCAGAAAAGTATGGTGAATTTTGGATTTTATTTTAATTTATACATATACACTATTTTATCTGGGTTTCTCTATCAAAAAAATTAGATAACTAGCTTTGGGCTCAAACTATTATAAGGATTTTTCATTTTGTTTAAACTTTTTTTTAATCATTTTTCTTTCAAGATATAATTGATTTTTTATGATAAACTATCTAATAAATACCTAAAAAATACACCTTTGTTTAGTATAATAGGATATTTAATAAAAACCTTTGATTAGTCTTTCTGTCTATGACTGATACGATTTTTATTAAAAAATGAGTTATATTTAATATGAAGTATATGTTTATATTACAAGACTTGAAAGTGTTTTATTTTGAATATAACTTATTATTTAATAAAAAATACTTTGACATGTAGAGAAAACTATGGATTAATAATTTATTTAAAAACTATAATATAGTAGAGAATATATAAATTTTATTTTAAATAAAATAGGTAAAAAAAAAAAAAAGAAGAAGAAATTCATTATGGTGAGAGGAAACGGGTTACAAACCCTAAATACAATAATTAAAAAAAAAAAAAAAAACTTGCATTACTTTATAACTTTTCTTCAAAATCATAAAACATTTATAAAAAATCGTTCTTAGTTATCATAAACAAGCACATCATTAATTTTACACCATACCAGGTGAGAGTACCTTTTCATTTTAATGTTTTAAATTTATTATTATCCACGTTTTTTATTATTGAAAAAAAGACACTTATAAGGAAAAAAAAAAAAGAACAATTCCCCTATCCTTTTATACGATTGCGTGTATAAAAGTAGCAGGCCCAAACTTACGTGTCCCATAAGGTTGTTATAGTGTTCTTTGTAAACGAATTCTCTGTTTTTCTCCCCACTTACAATTTCCAGCACAACTACACCAAAGCTATATACATCTGACTTGATCGAAAAGACACCATCTCCTGCATACTCTGGTGCCATGTAGCCACTGTGATGAATCAAAGTTAATGAAAATAATTCACTAGATAAACTAAAATGAGATGAGGGTACGTGAATCTCACTATGTTCCAACCACTCTGTTTGTGTTTGCCTCTATTTGATTACCTCCAAAACTTCTAGCCGTGCCGAAATCTGATATCTTTGGGTTCATATCCATATCAAGCAAAATATTGCTGACCTTTAGATCTCTATGTATGATTCTAAGTCGAGAATCCTGGTGCATATAAAGAAGTCCACGAGCAATTCCATTGATAATGTGGTAACATGCATGCCAATCAAGGAGTTCGCGTTGAGTTCTATCAAATATGAATGAATCAAGACCTTTGTTTGGCATGTATTCATAAATTAACATCTTTTCTGCTCCCTCTGCACAGTAGCCCAAAAGCTTGACAAGATTACGATGTTGTAATTTAGATATCGAGATGACTTCATTCTTAAATTCACGAAGTCCTTGAGTGGATGTTTTTGCTAGCTGCTTCACAGCTATTTCCTTCCCATCTTCGAGTACACCCTGAAACATCACAATGTGTATGTGTTTTCTTTAACCGGACATTAAGAAGAATTAGTAAGTAAACCTCTCTATCCAAATATTTATTGGGACAATTGCATATTTACCCTAAAAAACCTTCTTAATTGCGTATTTACCCAGTTTGACATTAAAATTGCATATATCCTCTTGCTTAACTAATAAAATTGCAAATTTACCCATTTTTATTTATTTCATTAAAAACAAATTATATAATGATTTTTTTATCCATATTTTTACTTGAACTTTAAAAAAATTACATATTTACTTCTTTTTTCTAGTTTTTGTGGCTTTTTCACAATTCTTTTTGTTTTTTTTTTTTTTTTTTTACATTTTGCTTGTTAGTTTTTTTGTTGTTGTTTTTTTTTACAATCTAAACACTGAAATAAACAACTAAAGTACGTAGGTGCATATTTTTTCATAGAACATAAACAATTTCTCAATAATTGGGAACTTAATCAGAGGACTACTTAGTTTTTTTTACTAAGTTATTTTTTTTTTGTGTTTTTGACTTTTAATCATTAAACGTATTTTAATTCATATGTTTATAAATCAGCTGAAAATCACAAACACCCCTTGATATATCTTAGAAAACAAATAACTTAGTAAAAAGGCAAAAAAAAAAAAAAAACTAACTAGCAAAACGTAAAAAAATAAAAACAAAAATAATTGTGAAAAAAGCCAAAAACTAGTAAAAATGAATAAATATGTAATTTTTTAAAGTTTCAGTAAAAAATAAGGGTAAAAAGTCAGTATATAACTTGTTTTTAATGAAATAAATCAAAATGGGTAAATTTAGAATTTTATTAGTAAATGAAGGGGATATGTGCAATTTTAATTTTAGGTTAGGTAAATACGCAATTAAAAAGTTTTTTAAAAGCAAATATGCAATTGTCTTTTTTTTTTAGAGGACCATAATAAAACTAAACAAAATTATATATTAATAATTATATCAACTCATGTATAAGAAGGACTTACTACTTAATTACTATAACTTGATAATAAAACTAATTTATCAGAACTCACAAAACCATTTAATTAAATGAATTCCAATAGTCAAAGGAAATAAATGTGTCAAAAGAGTATGCTGCAACAATTCTGATATGAGTCCACATATTCTGAGCAGCTATTTGCGTGAATTCTTTTACCTTACACGAGAATCATCTTATAGTAACACAAACGCCATATATATGGCATAAAAGGTTCACGGAGTCGCAGAATATATACCTTGTAAACGGGGCCAAATCCGCCCTCTCCAAGTTTGTTATTCTTTGAAAAGTCGTTTGTAGCTTTAACTAACGTAGACAAGCCAAATAGTGGCAGCTCTAGATCTTCATTATCATTTCTATTCTCAGGATCATGTTCAACCTCATTTTTTGGTATCCCTGTGATGTGGACTATCATTTTAAAACTAGTAGCACTTGGTACATATATGTGACACAAAGATTTAGTAGGTTTTATGCAATTTAAAATACTATTTGGACGATATATATCGGTTTTTGTTTTGATAATAAAACATATCATGTTGATCTATAGAAAATATTACAAGTTCATACCTTGTTGATGTTGCTTCCTCTTCTTATTGAAACAATAAAATAAGGATATTGATACTAGGATGACCAAAACCACAATTGCTATGAGGACCCATTACTCTCACTCTTATCACTGCACTTGACCTTCTCCTGTTTTCTACGGAGTCTATGCCAAAACATAATGTTCATGCCATGATGTTTTCTATGAAGATAAAAATAAAAATAAAAATAAAAATATTGTTTTAATTTACCTAACTCTGAAGGTGCCATTCGTATATAAAGAGTGTCCCCGTTTTCAGCAAACGTTCGGATATCAATCAAGTCACCGAACCAGAGCAAGCAACCACTTCCAGCCCCTGAGACATTCGAATTTGTGTATGCAGTACAAGAACAATTGCTTTTGCACATCTTCTCACACTCCACAAGGGTCATGGTCTGGTTATACCATGACCCCCTAGTGTCAGGTAGCTTCAAGTTAGAATATTTGTTGAACCCTTCCCCCGGTCCACAATCCAAAGGGACAATACGTCGACACCCTTGTGATGAATCTGCACCCCTCCACTGATCAAGAGATCTCGGTTCAAACCCCTTCAAACATTCACAAACTGGGGAATTGTTAATGTTGCACGTCCCAAATGGCCCGCACACAGCATACCAATCACATTGATCGCTTACAGGGGCCATATAAAGGGTCCATTCTTGTTTGCTATCGGTCCATAACAAGCGCTCTATATGACCATTTGGATGCAACACCACATGACTCAAAACCGAAGAAATAAGATGATACTGGTAGTAAATTTCTCTTTGATTAAGAACAAAGGTGTAGTTGTAAATAGGGTTCGGTCTCAAATTGGGGAATCCGGTAAACCTGAGTCCGTTCCATGGACCTCCTCGAAACTTTATATCCAGGCCATCCGTTAGGATCGTCTGAGGATAACCACTAGTATCAATCCGATAAGAAAACACACCGGAAGCAGGATCATCGTTAGATTTCCACGACGTGAAGTGCCTTTCAATCCCGGTAACAAAATTCCTACCAAGTTTCATTCCAGGAAGTAAAGTGTCTGTCATAAAGTCGAAACTTTGCCATATGGGATTTTCTTGATCACCTTCGTCGTAAATTATAAAGTTGCCTGTATCTAGAAGCTGACCAATCGGACGCACCACTGATGAGTTAGCCGATGACCATAGGACATCACCCGTGGTGCCATCCTGGAGACTTAAAACTCCCAGAAGGGTGAGAGTTAGCTCGCCGTTGGTATGTGTAAGTGGTGCGTTTCGATTGGCCACCCATACAACGGTTCGGTAGGATCTTTTCTTGTACCAAATTCCGACATAGTGGTTCGTGGAGTTGCGTGGGTTAAAGAAACCAAGTTCGAAGGTTTCTTGTGGCGAAACGATGGTTTCATTGTATCTAATGGTTTGGTTTGCAGATAGCGTACTATTTGCAGCATGGATACAAGTTGTTGGTGTATAAAGTACAACAATGAAGCCAAAGATCAACTTGATTTTGGTTACTCTTTTACCCGCCATTAACGTATCAGGAACCGTACTTTTAAGATTTTAAATTAAGAAGATTTTGATTCAGTTTAGAAAATTAAAGCAAAACTGCATACTATTGTTTCTTTAAATGGGAATAGGATTATTTTTTAGTAATTTACAGTCGCTATCAGTAGTATTTTATAAGAAGAAAAAAAACAATAGTGTTTTGTTTTTGTTTTTGTTTTTGTTAATCATGTAATCAACCACATGTAAAATGCAACCTGTGAAAATAAGCATTAACTATTAAATATTTGTAAATAAATATGTCCTTGAAAAGGATGATACACATCCGGCTTGCACCAAGTCAAAATTAAAACAACAATATTTAAAAACTTGATTTCTAATCTGTTTTATATTTCTTATGGATACAAAACCTGTTTGAAATATTTGGGTTAAACTTATTCTACAATTTTACAAAAACTCTTAATCGTAAGAAGTGTAAGAATGCTTTATAGAGTGACAAGTGTCCAAGAACCTAAAACCTAAAACCTAAAACCTAAACCCACTACACCACCACCCAAAACGTAAACACCCACCCCCACCCCACCCCACCACCACCCAAAAACCTAAACCAACCCCCCTCCCCCCCCCCCCCCCCCCCAAAAAAAAAATAATAATAAATAAATAAATAAAATAAGTATACCTCACCAAAAAACCTAAACCCCCTCCCCGCCCCCACCTCCACCCGTAGTGGGTGTTTAAGGTTTTTTTTTTTTTTGTATAATAGGTTTTTTTTTTAAGAGCTTTTGTACTCTTCTTACAATTATAGGAGCCTTTGTATTTGATCTTTCCATAAATATTTAGATACTGTTTTTGTAAAAGTACGGTTAAAACTTAATTTCTAAAAATATTTTAAAACTTTTCTTTTCTAAAATGTTTTAAAACTTGAAAATTTGTATACCATTATTTTTTTGTTTTTTACAAACATATAAAGTTATTAACATGTAGTTCTAAAAAAGGGTAAATTACCTAATAATCATATTGAACATATTTTCTTTATCCAATACTGACATATCTAACCTTTACCTAAATAGTCAAATCTTATTTTCATTGATCAGAAGCTACCATTTTAGCTCAGTCACCACAGGGCCGTCCCCCTCTTTAGGCCAGTCGCACACCGCCCCCTAGGGGCCCGGCTCGGCGCTTCCGTCACAATTGTAACGCCGGAGACGGGGTTAAAGTGGTTGGTCCCCTTTACTTCTTCTCTCCCCCCACACCCTTGGGTAGTCCTCAAGAGGATGCTCCTCCTCCCGTGATGACGTGGCGCCTACGTGGCGGGTAGTCTCCAAAGAGACTATCCTCCCCATACCCACCGGTCTAAGACGGCTAGGATTTTAGTCTATAATTTTAACGAGATACCTGGTATTTAGCCTACACGTGTTTTTGCGAAGAGCCCGAATGATTGAGATGACGAAGCCTACACTTTTTGTGAGTCTGTTGAGATGGCTAAACCCTGCGATTTGGCAAAAGATCCGACTCAGCGCTCGCAGTTGGATGCCAGATAAGACTACTCTGGGAAATGCTAAATATATTGTTTATTTTAGAAAATTCTTGGTCAAATATGTCTATTTTAATAATTTGATTTTGGTATTTAAAAACTCACTATCCGTCAGCCTATACTCCATTTTATAAGGTACCGTGCACTATCAATTACGCATATATATTTTATAAAGCAATTGTTTTCAGTCTTTCATAGTCATGATAAGTAGAAGTTAATAAGATAAAAAAAAAAAAAAAAAAAAACCCAAATGTTATTTGTTTTTTTATTGTCTATTGATCTAACATCTCAACCACCCTTGACATTAGCAAAAAGGAAAATTTGCACAAGAATACCCACACCACCATCACACCAGACCGTCGCCAAACTCCTAAGAAATAACTAAAAAGAAGAAGAGAGGTGTTATATTTCTATATAATTGTGGCCTTCAGTTCATCATCTAAATAAAATAAACCATATGATATTATTATCCAAAATATTAATTATAAGTCATTATTTGATGAAAATAATGACATTAGGAAGAATGTGTAGGGTTACCCTTTGGGTGTCCATAACAAGAGAATAAAAGGAGAACAAACTCCACCAAATAAGTACTCTCTCTTTTCATTTTTCTCTAAATCTTGATCCATCCCAAGAAGACACTCTAAAGTGGAACCAAGAACATCTTGACGTGAATTATGGCTTCGTAATCATCCGCAAAGATAACCATTCCATAAAGTACGTATCTTCATTTGGTGTCCATGTTTATGTGTATGATATGATTGAATAACATGATTATATTCTTTAGTTTTTTATACATGTTTAAAGATATAATCAACATGTGGTATCAGAGCACTATGTTGATTATATCAATTCAATCATAATAGAAATTGATTCGATGGTATGTGATCTTCATGATAAATTTGCAATTTTTCAGAATTGTATAAAGTGTTCTTCTACAAATTTTAGAAATCCGAATCTCATAATTTACAAATAGATAATCGGATCATGTGATATTAATTAGAAGATCACAAACTGTCCTATTTTTCAATTAATGATATTATATATTTTTTATTGAATTAATTTAGTAAGATCACCAAATCATTTTATATTTAACTGGTGATATCATGGATATACATTCAATTTTATAATCTGTGCTTTGACGATGATTCATTCCATCAAAAACAAATTCATTGTATTATGTCCATGCATTTGTTTATTTTAATTGGATAACTTTTGCTGAATAGATTTCACGAATATTTCTCAACTTTAATTGTTTAATGGTGTCAAATGATTGAAATCTCTATTGCACAATAATGTCTTTTAGTGTTAGGATCTGAGTTTCTTAGATTGTGTTTTGTTTAATAAGAATGAAGATGAAACAGAGATAAATTGCTGCGGAATTATGAAATAAACTTTTAACACACAATCAATGAGAGAATAAGTTTAAGCAAACATGTTTGACATGAAATCGAATGATTGTATTTATTACAATACGCAATTACAATGCATGCATGCACAAATCTCCCCCTCAGCCTGAGCTCACTTGAATGTTTGTACAGAATGACTTGGTGATGAAAAGAGCTAATAGAACAGTACATGGTACTGTTCAATTTATAGTACAGAACAACCACTGAGCATCTTTGGCTGACGTCACCATGAAAGTGACATCTAACCTCCTAACAACCTACAACCACTGACGAGTACAACCACTGATACAAACTACTGATTTATGATAAACAATACAAAGCATAACTAAACTACTGATTCTTGATTCCACTGTTGTGGCTCCAGCAGTGCTTTAGGTCTTCAGCAGTACTTGAGTTACATCAGTAGATTGGGCTTCAGTGTTTCAACTTCCTCAGTCTTTTAGATCAGCAGCAGTTGTAAGGGCAGTGCATTGGGTCATCAGATGTTAGGGCCACTGTCAAGGGAGAAGACTTGTACAAACAACTGCTTATGGTGAATCCACTGATCTGAACCAGTTTTGGCTTTATCATCTGTTCCGTTATAGGGTTCAATCCCAACAATCTCCCCCTAGAACATATAATGCCAAAACACTTCATTATTCTGGATTTTTATTGCCTCATCAAGAATTCCCTAACTTGCCCTTTGAATTGTAATTCAAAGTTCATGGAATCCTCATCATCCTCATCCCTGCACAGTGTAAGCTCAAGGAGATCTTGTAAATCTTCTACACTCAGGTCAAGTTCATCTTCCCTTGATATATGCTTTGCTTCACCACTGGACTTGAGCAATGTCAATACGTGGGTCTTTTGTTCAGACTTCCACTTTAGTATTTTTTAGTCTAGTGGGTTTCTTCGGAGAGTTTTTATCTTTGATGAGTTTGGTGATGAAGGCCTGGTTATGACAGCTTTAGCAGGGTCTTGAGATTTTGCAAGTTCAGGGTTTTCTGCAATCATTGTCCGAAGAACCATCTTCATAATATATTTTTCTTGAGTCTTGTCTTCTTTTGTTTCTTCATCCATCTGCTTTTGCTTCCTTCTTTGATAAAGGACAGCAGCAGGTGGAGCAGTTCTTTTGATTGGCAAGGCCTGTTTGACTGGAACCACTGCTTCTGGATAATTTGGCTTTTTGGGAGCAGTGGGATCTTTCTTTCTTAATTCCTCCAACATTTTGTAGGTATCTAACACTTTCACCTCTATCCACCTTGTAACCTGATTCCTTGAGCCATAGTCTGCAGCTATAAGCTCTTCTTTCATTCTTTTCAGCTTCAAGGCCCTTTCAGGTACATTCTTTTTATACTTTGACCAAACTGGAGGAGTTTGCTTTATTTTGTCATCAAGCATCTTTTGGATTCTTGCTATCTCCTCCTTGAGTTCACTTATGGTCCATTCTTTGTACTGATACTTTTCTGCCTTGTATTTCTTATATGCCATGATATGCTCAATGTAGTCTTGTTTTAAGCTTTCATCATCTTTTTCTGACAACTTCTAACAAGGATCTTTTGAAAACTGCTCTAAACTTCTGACTTTGGTGATGTCACACCCCAACCGATGGCGGAATCATCGGGGCATGGCACAGAGCGAAACAGATTGTCCAGAAGTTTCCATAACAACTATCATTACCATTCAATTTAAGTTAACATGTCCCATACCATGTCTCAAATAGTAAACAAATTATTACAGATAAACATCAAGACAAATATTCTGTTCCGACAACTCAGATTTGAATAAACAGCAGTTGTTTATCTGCTTCTAGAGACCCCTGATGCGTTATCTACAGACAACTATTTGTTGGGCTCTAAAGCTTTATTCTAGCTTCAAATTCCTACCACATGTGCGTCCTAAGCACCTGTCACATACGTTAAAATAAAGTCAATACATAAAATGTAAAGGTGAGCATACAAGTTTGATAATAGCATATAGAGTTCGAATTCGTTTACGCATAACCAGCACGTACACATAGTGAAATGAAGCACGTTAGTTATCGACATAGATCCATCGATACCAATGACTGCGGGTTGACTGCCCGAGGCAGTTCGCAATACATGATTACCACCGTAATCCATGCAAGTAAAAGATCCTTAACAACCCCCGTGTGAACGGGTGCTGAGTCCAAACTATAGTACTATCGTTGCTAAGGCAGGTAGACAGCATTCCATGTGTAAACATAACAAACAAGCATTCATAAGCCACGTACGACATGCATTAACGGTTAGCGTTCATATAGTTTGAGTAGTGTGATAGTTGTAGTTTGAATATTCATAACGTATGTAACACCCAAAAGTGCTTAAAGCAAAAAGGGATCGAGTATACTCACAGTAATTTATGGATTGAAGGGAGCGCTTAGCGAGTACGGTTAGCATGAATAGATTCGATAGCATAACGATAAGTGAAACGTATAACGGGAAACAAGGGTAGGAGACTCGGACAGCTGGTCGATCGGACGGTAGTTCGATCGGACGGCTGACCGTTCGGCTGACAGCCCGTACGGTCTGCTGTTCGGTCGGTCGATAGGCCGATCGGATGGCTGTTCAAGTGGATTGTTCCTTCCTTTGAGAAGGATGTGTTTGTGTATGATGGCTTGACTTTTGAAGTTTTCGTTGTAGTATTTTGAAAACATAGAAGTATCTTTACCTTTCAGGTCAGGCGATCGGACGGCTGTTCGATCGGCCGGCAACCCGATCGGTTAGGCATTCAAGTGAATTGCAAGGTTCAGTCTTTGGATCGGACAGGTGTTCGATCGGACAGGTGTTCGATCGGACAGGTCCACAAGTTAAAGACTTTAAATGAAATGTAACGTGTGGTGCAATGGATCAGACAGTTGATCGATCGAATAGCACGGCTGCTGTTCGATCGGACAACAGGGTGTCACCTGATCGGACGGCTGTTCGATCGGGTGGCACTTCTAGTGCATTGAACATGTTGAAAATCGATTAAGTATTGAAGCATAGTATCTCATGATCCGAAGAGTAATCCGATCGGACAGTAGTTCGATCGAACAACAGTTCGTTGAATACTAGACTTCAAAGTAAATTAGTTGTGTGGGACCATGTGTTAGCCGATCGGCTGGACAGTCGATCGGCTGACTATCCGATCGGCTGGCTGTCCGTTCGGACAGCAGTCCGATCGGTCAGCATCCTGACCTGATCAGCCTTTGCGTCTAACACTTGGTTGTTCTGTTTGTTTGTCGTTTTATCGAGGTATTTTAACAGTGAGTAAAACCATAGATCTTTCGTCCTTACTTGGTCCTTGGGTCGGATAGGAATCACCCAAATCCGGTCGGTGGACTATTCGGAACGAAGTTTAACGCTTAACCCGAAGTCGGTTAACCACGTGGACAGAATGCAGATCTTGAGCCGTTCGACCACCGAAGTGATTTGTAAACCGGCTCAGGGTCCGTTTCTACAAGTTTTGAAGTTATTGAGTGAAAAGAGTTGGAAGAAAGTTGGAAAATCCATCCTCTAATCCTTTTCACCGTGTCTATGTTTAGATCTATGAAAGATCCTTGTTTGTTTATGTGGAAATCGGCTAGATCCAAGTGGTTCTTGGTGGATTGAGGCCAAAACATGAAGTTCTTCAAGAACTCATGGTGACATCATCCTAGAACACTTGATTCTTGATGATTTCACGGTTAAAAGTTAAGATTTGAAAGATAGAAAGGTGTAGGAGTGTGTATAGATCAAGAAAGTACAAGATTTAGGACGAAAACTTACCGGAATCGAGATAAATCTGAGAAAAGGCGAGTTGAGTGTGCTGGTCGAACAAGGGTTTCCAAAAGTGGAAGGAATAACAATGACAGGGGTATTTATAGGATGACAAAAGAGGAAAGGGCTGGCCGATCGGCCAGGCAGCTCGATTGGACAGCTTGTCCGATCGGACAGCAGTCCGTTCGGCTGGCTGTTCGATCGGCTGGGAGCCTGATCGATCAGTCGCACCTTTCGAGTGTCTCGCGTGCCGATTTTTGATATTTCGATTACGATTGCGCGCGGTTCGATTCGATAGGGTTTCCTGGTCAAATTACTTTTAATCCCAACTACTTCGTATCTAGCTTAATCTCTTTTCCACTATCTATCATAGTTCGATAGTGATTCGAGTTTGAGTTCGATTACATTTCGAGTTAGATTTCGAGTTCGATTGAGTTTGCTTGATTACCACGACATAACATAAATAAACATGCACAGGTAACAAGTAAGGCACACACACATGTATAATCAGTAAGTAAAACCACGTAGTTCGAGTTGCGAATTGATGTCGATTCGATTAACGTAGCTTGATTATCAGTTGATTAACTTTATCGCATTGTTACTTCCTATGGTTCACAGTCGCGGGTCGATTGAATAACTATTAACACAATTCGATTATTGCAATTAACGACACTTACTCCACATAATAAAAATAAAATAAAGAAATTTCTACAAGTCAAGTTGCGCGAAATCGGTCGTTGACTTTGACCTTGACTTTGACTTTGACTTGTGAAAACACGGGGTGTTACAGCCTCCCCTTGTTTAGGGAATTTCATCCCGAAATTAAGCTGAAAGCTGTGACAACACCGTGACTCATGTTGGAGAACTTTCTCTTTTTAGACTTTCTATTCGAATAACTGCGGGTACTTAGCCTTCATGTCGCTTTCGAGTTCCCAAGTGAACTCTGCGCCTCGTTTGCCTTCCCATCGGACTTTCACAATAGGAATGCGTGAGCGCCTGAGCTGCTTGGTTTGGCGGTCCATGATTTCGACAGGCTTTTCCACGAAGTGTAATGTTTCGTTCACTTGCAGATCGTCTAGAGAAACGTGTAAGTCATGGTCGGCTATGCACTTTCCGAGGTTTGACACGTGGAAAGTCGGGTGGACGTTACTAAGTTCCACCGGTAGTTCGAGTCTGTAGGCGACTTTTCCGATCCTTTCCAGAATCTTAAAAGGTCTAACGTATCGAGGCGTGAGTTTCCCTTTCTTGCCGAATCGGACTACACCCTGCCAAGGTGATACCTTTAGGAGTACGTAGTCACCAACGCCAAATTCACGGGGCTTGTGCTTTTTATCGGCGTAACTTTTCTGTCGATCCCGAGCTTTCACTAGGTTGTCTCGAATTTGGAAAATTTTGTCTGTCGTTTCTTGTAGTAGCTCCGGACCGGTTAGTTGCGAGTGACCGATCTCGTGCCACACAATAGGCGATCGACATCTTCTTCCGTATAATGCCTCGAATGGTGCCATTTGGATGCTGGAATGGTAGCTGTTATTGTACGAGAATTCGACTAACGGCAGGTACTTATCCCAATTACCACCGAAGTCTAGAACACACGAACGGAGCATGTCTTCAAGAGTACGGATCGTTCTTTCGGTTTGACCGTCGGTTTGAGGGTGGAAAGCGGTACTTAGATTAAGCGTTGTACCGAGTGCCGTTTGAAACATTTCCCACAGTCGCGAAGTAAACCGAGCATCACGATCAGAGATGATGTCACGAGGCATCCCATGATTACAAATGATCTCGTCGGTGTAGATTTGGGCTAATCGTTCTACCTTGTAGTCCTCTCGTATCGGCAAAAAGTGAGCTGATTTAGTCAAACGGTCGACCACAACCGATATGCTGTCGTGACCTGATGACGTGGGTGGAAGCTTGGTTACGAAATCCATAGCTATGCTCTCCTACTTCCACATAGGAATTGGTGGTTGTTCGAGTAAGCCAGAGGGTCTTTGATGTTCGGCCTTGATTCCAAGCACAAGTTAGGCATTTTCCGACGTAGAGAGCGATATCTCGTTTCATACCCGGCCACCAGTACTTATAACGAAGATCCTGGTACATTTTGTCAGCACCGGGATGAATAGAATACCGGGATTTGTGGGCTTCATCCATCAGAATTTGCCGCAAATTGGTTCGCTTGGGAATCCAAATTCGGTCTAAAAAGTGGAATATCCCATTCGATTTGCTCACAAGCTGGGCTCCATCGTGGTAGATTCTTTCTTTCTTCAAGGTGCGTTCGTTGAAACATGCATGTTGAGCGTCACGGATGAGAGTTTCGAGATTATGCTGGGCTTGAACATTACGAGTGCTAAGCAGATAGCTCCGTCTGCTAAGTGCGTCGGCAACAACATTTGCCTTGCCTGGGTGATAACGAATCTCACAGTCGTAATCGTTGAGAAGTTCTACCCATCGGCGTTGACGCATATTAAGTTCCTTCTGATTAAAGATATGCTGTAGGCTCCTATGATCGGTGAAGATCGTACACTTAGTACCGTACAGGTAGTGTCGCCAAATCTTTAACGCAAAAACAACTGCACCTAGCTCGAGATCATGGGTTGTATAGTTCTTCTCGTGGATTTTGTGCTGACGAGATGCGTAAGCTTATGACCTTGTCCCGTTGCATGAGAACACAACCAAGACCAAGGTTGGAAGCATCACAGTAGACAATGAAATCATTGTTTCCGTCGGGCAATGTGAGAACAGGAGCATTGTAAAGCATGTGCTTGAGGGTTCGAAAGGCAGTCTCTTGTTTGGCTCCCCAAACAAAAAGCTTGTCTTTATGGGTGAGAGAGGTAAGCGGTACAGCGATCTTTGAGAATCCCTTGATAAATCGTCGATAATAGCCCGCTAGTCCGAGAAAAGAACGGACCTCAGACGGATTCCTAGGTGTAACCCAGCTCTTGACAGCTTCAATCTTCGTAGGATCGATGTGAATACCCTGACTATTAACAATGTGACCCATAAATTGAACTTCCCCTAACCAAAATTCGCACTTGGAGAACTTGGCATAGAGTTGGTTCCCCTGGAGTAACTCGAGAACCAAACGTAGATGTTGCGCGTGTTCGGCTTTCGATTTGGAATAGATCAAGACATCGTCGATGAATACGATGACGAAACGGTCGAGATATGGTTTACACACGCGATTCATCAGATCCATGAAAATCGCTGGTGCGTTGGTTAGACCAAAAACGAATTCGTAATGACCGTATCGAGTACGAAACGCGGTTTTGGGTATATCCTACTCTTGAATACGTAGCTGATGGTAACCTGAACGCAGATCGATCTTTGAGAAACACGTAGCACCTTGTAGTTGATCAAACAAATCGTCGATACGAGGTAGAGGATAGCGGTTCTTGATAGTTAACTTATTCAATTCCCGATAGTCGATATACATCCGGAACGACCCATCCTTCTTTTTGACGAAAAGGACTGGCGCGCCCCAAGGAGAGGTGCTCGGGCGAATGAAGCCTTTCTCAAGTAATTCCTGGAGTTGGGTTGAGAGTTCGCGCATCTCGGATGGCGCGAGTCGATAAGGAGCTTTGGCGATAGGGTTTGCTCCAGGTATGAGGTCGATACGAAAGTCGATGTCACGACTTGGCGGTAGTTCGGGAAGATCCTCTGGAAAAACATTAGGAAATTCTCGAACCACAGGAACGTCTTTCACTTCCTTCTTCTCTTTCTTTTCCTTCTCCGCTACTACAATGTTAGCGAAGAAAGCCCTGTATTCCTTACGGAGATACTTGCTGGCTTGGACACATGACATAAGCTTGAGCCCCTTTGAAGTAGTATCGCCATACACACACAATAAGTCACCATTTGCGAGCGAAAATCGAATCATCTTGTCGAAGAACACAACTTCAGCATGGTTTTCTCGAAGAAAGTCCATGCCTACTATGACGTCGAAGCTTCCGAGTTGCATCGGAATAAGGTCAATCGAGAAGATTTGATTGTTGAGCTCAAGAGTACAATCACGAAGAACAGAATTGACAGTGACGGTTCTTCCGGTAGCGACTTCCACATCGAATGTCGAGGAGAGTTGGGAACGTTTACGACTAAGGAGTTTCTCAAATTCGAACGACACAAAGCAATTATCGGCTCCGGTATCAAACAAACATAAAGCATAAATACCATTCACAAGGAACGTACCATTGACGACGTTGTTGTCGGCCTGGGCTTGACGCACGTTGAGGTTAAAAGTTCTAGCGCGTGCGGCCTATTGTTGCTGCTGCTGTTGTTGTTGCTGCTGTGGCTGCTGTTGTTGAGGTTCTTGTTTCACAACCCTGTTTGGGCACAGTTGGCGAAATGGTTCGGGTCGCCACATGCGAAGCAGGCTCTGGCTTTGACTGCGGGTGCCGGAGGAGCTTGTTGACCCTGTGGGGCAGCGAGTAGGGCTTGATTGGCAGGAGCTTGACGAATACGGCAGTTGGCAGTAAAATGGCCGTATACGTTGCAATGAGCACAAAAACGGCAAGTAATGGCAGCTGGATGATGGTAGGTGCAAGTAGGGCAGAGCGGGTGTGGTCCAGTGTATGCACGCTTTGCAGGAGGTGCATTGGCCACAGGCGCCGCTACTTGACGCTGTTGGGCAGGTACAGCTTGAATCGGTGCAGCAGTAATCGCACAGTTCTTGTTGTTGGAGCTGTTCTTTCTCTTGTTCTTCCTCTTGTTGCTCGATGAGGTGGGTTCAACAGTGAGTGCGGTAGTGGTAGCTTGATGCAGATGCTTCGAAGTCTTATCCCAGACACCAGCCTTAACCCGTTTGTCGTTGATTTCAGCGGCCAACAGATAAGTTTCCTCGATTGTCGTAGTCTTAGCCGCTTGCACGAAATCAGCAACGCAGTCGGGTAGAGCTCGGATATACTTCTTGATGGTCATGTCGGGAGTCTTGACTTGATCGGGATAGATAATGCTGAGCTTCTTGAAACGAGTAGTGAGACCAGCATTGTCACCATCCTTTTGCTGTATGTGCCAAAATTCATCTTCCAGCTTTTGACGTTCATGAGGAGGGCAGAATTCCTCTAGCATAACTTCCTTGAGCTCGTCCCACGACAGACCGTAGGCTGCATCGTTCCCTCGCTTGTTCCTCTCGGCCGTCCACCAGTCTAGTGCTCGGGACTGGAAAACGCCGGTAGCATTCAGAGTACGGAGGTCATCAGGGCAACCACTCTGTCGCAGAGTAACCTCAATGGAATTAAACCAGTGGAATAGTGCAGTGGGACCTCCTTCGCCAGTGAATTCTTTTGGCCCACACGACTTGAATTGCTTGAAACTGAAAGGCCTTGCGGTAGCTTTGGGAGCTTCGGTCCTCGATTCCTCGGATGATTTGCTGGCATTCTCATAAACATCACTCACGGCCTTTGCTACACTTTTCGCGATGATGGAAGCAAGGCGTTTATCTCTCTTTTCTTGACGAGAAAGTGCATGACGGGATCCAGATGACATGGACTGCAACAGACATCGTCACAGGACTCATCACATTGTATTCGAATCTCACCTCACACGTCTACTACTTACTAAAAGCTCAGGAACACGTATACTTACGTAACTACTTAACACATAAGGCACGAAATCACATAATCACATAAGCATGTAGAGCACAAAATCATTTAACACCTAAGCACGTAAAGCACAGTAGCAAGAAAGCACATACGCATTTAGTCACTAGAGGTAGTCAGAAAACATAATCCTAGTTCTAGAGAAAGAAGCTAGAGAAAGAAAGTGGCAAAAGGTGATTCTTGGTGCTTTGTACGATTTCAGTTTTGTCAATAGAATCACTGGTTATAGTACGTTCTTGTGTGTTCGGTCACGTACGTTCATGGATTTCGCACGTCGAACGTGTCGTTACGCAATCGTTTGGAGTCAAAATAAGCACATGAAGGGGTAAAAACACATAAAACACATATAAAATCAGCAAACTATCTTTGAAATGCATAAAAATCGAGAGGCGGATTGTCTGCGGCTAGTAGACTTCGACTACCCAAAGTGGTTCGACTATTCACAAGGATCTGTTGTGCACATTTAACCTTCAGGCCCATGCCTTTGCCTCGATTCTTGGGCATTTGGCACGCATCCCGTTGGTCATACCATGGCTTCAGGTCGTTGGAGTCCGTCGAGACTTTGGTGAGAATTTTGTAAAACATGCGGAACAAGTCGTCAAGGTTAGGGTCTCACCCCTGGCTTAACAACTTTGTCCCTGTTTTTGATAAAATAGAGGAAATTATTCATCAAAATGTGGGTTTCACCCCTAGTTTGGTATAATTCTCCCCCGCTAGCAGTATTGATTGAGCAATTTAGTCGAGAGTTTGTGGCTTTCACACCTAATCTCGACCTTATCGCCCCTTTCTTGATTGAAAATTCGTGTGCAGTGATAGTGTAGTATAAGCGAGAATAGCGAGGAAATAAGCTCGTACATAGTCCCTACTGGTTATGCACAAGTCGGTCTGCTGGTTCTTAACTATAGTATAGGTATCTAAGACTTCGACCCGGACTAAGTCGAGTCTTGCCTAATTCCCTATAGTTATGGCTCTGATACCAATCTGTCACACCCCAACCGATGGCGGAATCATCGGGGCATGGCACTGAGCGAAACAGATTGTCTAGAAGTTTCCATAACAACTATCATTACCATTCAATTTAAGTTAACATGTCCCATACCATGTCTCAAATAGTAAACAAATTATTACAGATAAACATCAAGACAAATATTCTGTTCCGACAACTCAGATTTGACTAAACAGCAGTTGTTTATCTGCTTCTAGAGACCCCTGATGCGTTATCTACAGACAACTATTTGTTGGGCTCTAAAGCTTTATTTTAGCTTCAAATTCCTACCACATGTGCGTCCTAAGCACCTGTCACATACGTTAAAATAAAGTCAATACATAAAATAAAGGTGAGCATACAAGTTTGATAATAGCATATAGAGTTCGAATTCGTTTACGCATAACCAGCACGTACACATAGTGAAATGAAGCACGTTAGTTATCGACATAGATCCATCGATACCAATGACTGCGGGTTGACTGCCCGAGGCAGTTCGCAATACATGATTACCATCGTAATCCATGCAAGTAAAAGATCCTTAACAACCCCCGTGTGAACGGGTGGTGAGTCCAAACTATAGTACTATCGTTGCTAAGGCAGGTAGACAGCATTCCATGTGTAAACATAACAAACAAGCATTCATAAGCCACGTAAGACATGCATTAACGGTTAGCGTTCAAATAGTTTGAGTAGTGTGATAGTTGTAGTTTGAATATTCATAACGTATGTAACACCCAAAAGTGCTTAAAGCAAAAAGGGATCGAGTATACTCACAGTGATTTATGGATTGAAGGGAGCGCTTAGCGAGTACGGTTAGCTTGAATAGATTCGATAGCATAACGATAAGTGAAACGTATAACGGGAAACAAGGGTAGGAGAGTCGGACAGCTGGTCAATCGGACGGTAGTTCGATCAGACGGCTGACCGTTCGGCTGACAGCCCGTACGGTCTGCTGTTCGGTCGGTTGATAGGCCGATCGGATGGTTGTTCGAGTGGATTGTTCCTTCCTTTGAGAAGGATGTGTTTGTGTATGATGGCATGACTTTTGAAGTTTTCGTTGTAGTATTTTGAAAACATTGAAGTACCTTTACCTTTCAGGTCGGTCGATCGGACGGCTGTTCGATCGGCCGGCAACCCGATCGGTTAGGCATTCAAGTGAATTGCAAGGTTCAGTCTTTGGATCGGACAGGTGTTCGATCGGACAGGTGTTCGATCGGACAGGTCCACAAGTCAAAGACTTTAAATGAAATGTAACGTGTGGTGCAATGGATCGGACAGTTGATCGATCGAATAACACAACTGCTGTTCGATCGGACAACAGGGTGTCACCTGATCGGACGGCTGTTCGATCGGGTGGCACTTCTAGTGCATTGAACATGTTGAAAATCGATTAAGTATTGAAGCATAGTATCTCAATATCCGAAGAGTAATCCGATCGGACAGTAGTTCGATCGAACAACAGTTCGTTGAATACTAGACTTCAAAGTAAATTGGTTGTGTGGGACCATGTGTTAGCCGATCGGCTGGACAGTCGATCGGCTGACTATCCGATCGGCTGGCTGTCCGTTAGGACAGCAGTCCGATCGGTCAGCATCCTGACCTGATCAGCCTTTGCGTCTAACACTTGGTTGTTCTGTTTGTTTGTCGTTTTATCGAGGTATTTTGACAGCGAGTAAAACCATAGATCTTTCGTCCTTACTTGGTCCTTGGGTCGGATAGGAAACACCCAAATCCGGTCGGTGGACTGTTTGGAACGAAGTTTAACGCTTAACCCGAAGTCGGTTAACCACGTGGACAGAATCCAGATCTTGAGCCGTTCGACCACCGAAGTGATTTGTAAATCGGCTCAGGGTCCGTTTCTACAAGTTTTGAAGTAATTGAGTGAAAAGAGTTGGAAGAAAGTTGGAAAATCCATCCTCTAATCCTTTTCACCGTGTCTATGTTTAGATCTATGAAAGATCCTTGTTTGTTTATGTGGAAATCGGCTAGATCCAAGTGGTTCTTGGTGGATTGAGGCCAAAACATGAAGTTCTTCAAGAACTCATGGTGACATCATCCTAGAACACTTGATTCTTGATGATTTCTCGGTTAAAAGTTAAGATTTGAAAGATAGAAAGGTGTAGGAGTGTGTATAGATCAAGAAAGTACAAGATTTAGGACGAAAACTTACCGGAATCGAGAGAAATCTGAGAAAAGGCGAGTTGAGCGTGCTGGTCGAACAAGGGTTTCCAAAAGTGGAAGGAATGACAATGACAGGGGTGTTTATAGGATGACAAAAGAGGAAAGGGCTGGCCGATCGGCCAGGCAGCTCGATCGGACAGCCTGTCTGATCGGACAGCAGTCCGTTCGGCTGGCTGTTCGATCGGCTGGGAGCCTGATCGATCAGTCGCACCTTTCGAGTGTCTCGCGCGCCGATTTTTGATATTTCGATTACGATTGCGCGCGGTTCGATTCGATAGGGTTTACTGGTCAAATTACTTTTATTCCCAACTACTTCGTATCTAGCGTAATCTCTTTTCCACTATCTATCATAGTTCGATCGTGATTCGAGTTCGAGTTCGATTACATTTCGAGTTAGATTTCGAGTTCGATTGAGTTTGCTTGATTACCACGACATAACATAAATAAACATGCACAGGTAACAAGTAAGGCACACACACATGTATAATCAGTAAGTAAAACCACGTAGTTCGAGTTGCGAATTGATGTCGATTCGATTAACATAGCTTGATTATCAGTTGATTAACTTTATCGCATTGTTACTTCCTATGGTTCACAGTCGCGGGTCAATTGAATAACGATTAACACAATTCGATTATTGCAATTAACGACACTTACTCCACATAATAAAAATAAAATAAAGAAATTTCTACAAGTCAAGTTGCGCGAAATCGGTCGTTGACTTTGACCTTGACTTTGAATTTGACTTGTGAAAACACGGGGTGTTACAGGTGAGCATGTATTGCAAATTCCTCTGAATTTCTTTATCAGATTTTCCCTTTGTGTCTTTTTGTGATATATCCTCTGCTTGTTTGGCCTTCAGTTGAAGATACTCTTCTATGTTCCTTGGCAGAGGATAACCTTGAAGAGATGGGAGATTCCTATTTTTAGGATCATATTCAGAGTAGAAAGATTTGATCTCCTCCCTAACTGCTGGAAGATCCAAAGGAAATTGTACTCCCACAGGAACTATGGCAGTGTTTGAATTAAGGGCTTGAACTGAAGAGATTGGAACAGGGTTTGGAATAGTGGCTAGGATCAGAGGTTGTGAAGATGTTGGAAGTGGAGAAGTGTCATCTTCAAGTACAATATTTGTTACCCTTCTTCTTTTGTGCTTTGGAGTGATTGGTGGTGTATTTGTGGGTTGAGTGGTGGTGTTTGAAGTGATGGGTGACTGACTAACATATGTTGAAACAACTGGTGTTTCAACCACTGTTGTCACTACAACTGTTGATGTATCAACTGTTGTCTTCTGCTTTTTGGCAGGTGGTTTCTGTGATGGTGATGTTGTTTTTGGTATGGCAGTGGATTGAATGATGGTTGATGAAATGATGGGGGCAGTGGTTGACACAACATCTATTGAAACAACTGAAGTGTCAACAACTGTTGATACAACAGGTGTCTTAACATATGTTGGTTTGGAAGTTTGATGTGAGGAACTTTTGGGGATTTGAGGAGTATGTTTGGTGGTTTTGGAAGGTGTGGTTTTGGGTTGGCTAACCTTTCTGGTACTCTTTCTTCTTTTTGTGGTTGAAGTACCCTGTTCTTCCTTTTCCATCATAACTTTCTTCTCCTTTTCAAATATTTTCTCTCCCTTTCTTTCCATTCTCTCTTTTCTATCTGCTTTTTGTTCAGCAAATGCATTGAGAGTCACATCAACCTTTTTAGAACCATCTGGCCTTGGAATTTCTACCACAGTTTTAGACTTTGGATCTGGTGGTAGATATAAACCTTCTTTTCCATTATTTCCTTTCTCCCCCTTTTTAGCATTATCAGGGTATTCAACATAAACAACTGTAGGAGGCGAAGTGCCAATGGTTTGAAACATATGAGCTTTAATGGCCTTTATATCAGCTTGAGTATCCTTGTACCTAGCTTCCATCATATTTCTAAACATTTGAAGTTGAATTTCATGCTGGTGATCAGCATATTGTCTTTGTTGATGAAGCATAGGTTGAAACAAGTGCCATAGCTCAGTGGGGGATGGAGCAGATATTGCAGCAGTGGGTGTAGCCTTTTGAGATTGTAACAACTGTTGCAGCATATTTTTTATATCTGCAACAGAGGTTTCAATTTTATCAACCCTCTCCGTCAATTCTCGGTATTTTAAACCATCACCCAACTTAATGGGATCATCTGATTTCCCACCAGCAGTGGTTGTATCAGCAGTTGACTTAAGGAAAGTTTCCCAAAAATCATCCACTGATGCCCCTTGTTCTTGGTACTGGGGACTTCTTTCCTCAGCAGTGGTTACCAGAGTAAACACACCAGTGGGTATTGGATACACACCAGTGGTCACCTTGGTTCCCAATGAAGAAATTGTCTTCAAGGGAGTCTGAGTGATGAAATAACTGGTCAGGTGTAAATCAGTGGATTCAACACCTGTAGTTGCTGCTCCACTTGAACTACCACCAAGAGTTACATGTAACTCATGGGGTGTAACTTCCTCAGCTGTTGATGGGTTAGCAAGGGTAGAGGAATCAGACTTAGTCACTTGTTGAAGTATGTTCTCAGTGATAGGTTGTTGAGAAGAACTGATTTGTGTCTGATCCATATCCAATGCATTCAACAGGGGTATAATGGATGGTGGAATTTGTGCAGTGAGGATTGGGGTTGAAAGAGAATTTGCCCCGGGAGCAGGGCTGTGGAAGATGGATTCAAGTGAATCCAGAGCTTCATAATTTGTTATCCCTGTGTGTACAACCTGATCCTTTTGTGAGGATGCAGGAGGAGTTTTAGGTTCAGGTTGAGATCTTTCTTCCATCTGCTGTGAGGAAGTAACAGCAGTGGTTATTGGTGACTTTTGTGTTGTCACAAGAATAACTTCTGGGATCTCATCTTCCAGAAGATTCCTTTTGGATGGTTTGGGGGGCTTTTGGGATTTTTTCTTGATTGGCTTTTTGGTGATTTTTGGTGGGGTTTTCACAGTAGTGGGTCTGCTGCTGTGATCAACAGGAGCAGTGGGCTCAACAGCAGCAACCTGAGGAGCAGAGGTTGTCTCAGCTAAATTCTGCTCAGGTTCCTCTGTTTGTGTTTTATAAGGTTTTGATAGCCTTGTAAAGGTTTCAGAAGATAGGCTGCTTATTTAAAAAGGATTTCCTTGGATAAGCACATGTGCACTATCCTTTGGAATTTTCTTTTGTAAGTATAAACTTAAAAATCTAGGAAATAGCAAAAATGGTTTTTTTCTTTTCATTTATATTAAAAACATTTTTGACCATGTCATTGAAAATCTCTTGGGAGTAATTGAAATTTTCTCCTGCCATAATAACATAGCCCAAGTATTGGATTTTCAATGGTATTTCATTAAAAGCTGTAGTTTTATTTGAAACACACATGAGAAGGGTATGGAATAAAAATCTCATGGGAGGTGGAAAACTTCCCTTTTGCAAAGCATCCTTTTTCATTTGGTCCTCATACCCTCTCTCAAGTAAATCAGTTTAGTATTCTTCCTTTGGGAAAGAATTTTTACCTGTGTGATCATTTATTTCAAAAATTTCAGAGATTGATTGTGGTGTGACTTACACTTGAATTCCCCCTACTGTTGAAGTAATAGCCCAAGGCTTTTTGTCTTGAACTTCAGTTTTTGCATTTTTCCAAAAGTCACGTAGGGTTTCAATGTAGATGGGTGTGTTGCAAGTCAACAAAGTTTTGTACTTTGATGAGGAAAGAGCATCTATGACGGAGTAGAAATCGGTGTTTTTGCTTGAATTTTCAAGCATACACAAATAATTATGAGGAGTTTTGAGTGGGAGAGCCATGGTGATTCACGATTTGGATAAGAAGAAAATGGATGGAAGAAGATGGAAACTGTTTTTGAAAGGAATTTTGAATTCGATTCGACAGTGAAAACCCTGTTTGGGGTTTTGATCAGGGTTTTATAAAGTGAAAAAGTGAATGCTGATGTGGCAGCAGTTACAGAGATCTGACGGCTAAGTAATGTCCACGTGACAACCTCTGATGAATAATGGATGACAGTTGTTTAGGAAACCACTGATGATCAATATCAGTGGTTTACAGTGGTGAAAATGAAAACAGTGGCTGACTTTTAACTCTCAGTGGATAGCCATCAGTGGGTTAAAAACACTGAGGTTTGACAACACTGATTAACAAGGACAATGAAGGAACAGAGGTTGACTTTCAGCAGAGGATGGTATTAACAAAACAGATGTTTGAACCAAAACAGTGGTTATGACAGACTTTTAAGGATTAATGAAAATTTTCATTTTTAGCTATTTTTAAGGATGAAATTTTGATTTTCTGAAAACATTTCAATGCTTTTATTCATAGAAAAACAGGATTTTGCCTATTATTCCATGTTAAGCATACCAATCCTAGAGATCAAGCTTTCAAAGGTGGATGTGTCTAATGCTTTGGTTAACACATCTGCCAGCTGATCTTTAGTTGGAACATGGTGCAGAGAAATCAAACCTTTTTCATAGCAATCCCTCACAAAATGATGTCTGATGTCAATGTGCTTGGTGGTTGAATGTGAAACTGGATTGATATTTTCTACTGCCTGACTGTCCAACATGAGAGGTGTCTTTAAGGCAGTGATACCAAAATCCAGTAGTTGATTTTGATGCCATAACAGTTGGGCTATGCAGCTTGCAGTAGCAATATACTCTGCCTCAGTAGTGGATGTTGAAACAGCTACTTGCTTTTTGCTTTGCCAAGACACTAAGCAACTGCCTAGGAATTGGCACCCTCCTGAAGTGGACTTCCTTGTTATGTTACATCTAGCAAAGTCACTATCTGAGAAACCTGAAAGCTTGATATTTCCATCAGCTGGATACCAAATACCAAGTGTGGGAGCACCTTTTAGGTATCTGAATATCCTTTTTACAGCAATAAGGTTTGACTTTCTTTGGTGGTCTGAGAGACGTTATTTTTTATGAGGCTCATAAGTCATGGTACTCGATCCATCCAGGATCGGATAAGATGTACCAAGATTTAAAGGATTTCTATTGGTGGCCAAGAATGAAGGGTGATGTTGCGACATATGTTGGCAAATGTTTGACTTGCGCCAAGGTAAAGGCCGAATATCAGAAGCCTTCAGGTCTTCAGCAACAACCTGAAATACCCATGTGGAAATGGGAGCAGATTTCAATGGACTTCATAACGAAATTGCCAAGAACACCCAGAGGTCATGATACGATCTGGGTAATCGTAGACTGTTTGACCAAATCTGCACACTTTTTGCCAATCAAGGAGAAGGATAATACAAACAAGCTTGCTGAGCTATCCCTGAGAGAGATTGTCGCACGTCATGGAGTGCATCTCTCAATTATCTCTAATAGAGATGGAAGATTCGTGTCAAGGATTTGGCAATCCTTCCAAGAAGCTTTTGGCTCTCAGCTGAATCTGAGTACTGCATTTCACCCGCAGACAGATGGACAGAGCGAACGAACGATTCAAACACTAGAAGACATGTTGCGAGCTTGCGTAATGGATTTAGGTGGAAGTTGGGACACTCACCTACCATTGGTCGAATTTTCATACAATAACAGTTATCATGCAAACATTCAGGCCGCACCGTTCGAAGCTCTCTATGGACGCAAGTGTCGATCACCATTATGCTGGGCTGACGGGGGTGATAGACAGCTTGTTGGCCCGGAATTGGTCCAGGAAACGACTGACAAGATTATACAGATCCGAGAGCGCATCAAAGCGGCTCGTGATCGCCAAAAGAGTTATGCGGACCTGAGAAGGAAACCTCTGGAATTTGAGGTGGGAGATATGGTATTGTTGAAGGTTTCACCCTGGAAGGGTGTGGCACGCTTTGGGAAGCGTGGGAAGTTGAAACCGAGATACATTGGTCCATTTAAAATCCTGAAAAGGATTGGTTTGGTAGCATACAAGTTGGATCTACCTGCAGAACTAAATGGCGTTCATGATACATTTCATGTATCTAACCTGAAAAAGAGTCCAACTCAAGAAACGGTTGTGATACCTGCCGACGAAGTCCACATTGACGACACACTCCACTTTATTGAAGAACCTGTTGAGGTTACTGATTGGAAGCTTAACAAGACGCGACAGAGTAGTGTCAAACTCGTCAAGGTTCGTTGGAACGCGCGACACGGCCCAGAATTCACTTGGGAGCGTGAGGATCGTCTGAAGGAAAAATACCCACATTTATTCCCGAAGACCCCTACAACTAGAAGCAGAACTTAAATTTCGGGACGAAATTTTCTTAACGGGGGGAGAATGTGACAACCCTTATTAAACCAGGTATCCGTACAATTAATTAATTATAATTAAGTTCTTAATGACTGTGCTGAATTACTTAATTGCTTTCTGATTACTGCGTCATACTTACATGTGCATCACATATTACATAATGTCACATCATTATCACAAACAAATTTTATTGACATACATGATGCACAAAGCACAGTTAGCACAGTTAACGGATAAAACGGGAATATGCTGACAGGGTTCAGTACCTAGATGGACAGTGTTTTGAGACCCAGTATGGGCCAGGGACAAGGTACTACTCTAGTATGGTGTGTTGGGAAGTGAGGACCATAAAACTGCGTCACTATGTGATAGTTTGAGTGCCGGAAAGTGCCTAAAACTCACTTTAAGTGCAGAATTCTGCATTTTTCAGCAAAATTCAGCTTTTTAACATACTAGTATTATGCAGAAAATTGACTAAATGGTCCTGAATGCTTTCCTAAGTGTTGGGAATTAATTATGCCACAAAAAGTTACATAAAAGACACTATACGGTACAACTTAGCACTTTAACGAACCGGTATCTAACCGAACAACCGGACATTACCCGGGACACCAAAATTTTGCCTGAAACATTGTTTTATTATTTTTGGACTAGTTATGGTCCCCGAATACCCCAACACCTTATATAATGTACCATACACATATAACACTAGATATTACACTTAACCTCCTAACCATTTACCTACTTACCATCAAAGTTACAATTACCCCCCCCCCCCCATCATAATTTACGGCCCCAAGTGGGGGACCCCACCACCTTACTTACTAGATTTCATTTCTATATTTTATTGTGATTTTACTTGATGGAGTGGCCAAGATATTGAAAAATCTCTATAAGTTTGGTTTACAAGATCACCAAAATCATTCCATTCTCTCACTTCACAAGTTCACCCCACTCCCTCAACCTCTTTCTCTCCCTCTCGGCTCACCCTAGTGCCGCCACCACCACCTTGCAACCACCATATACCCATTTTCAAGCTTAATTCAAGTGTTAGAAGGTGATTCATGAAGCTCGGTGCTTGAAGAACTTGAAGAGCCTTCATCCTTAGCTTCCATCCATCATTTTTCATCATCTTTTTCTAGTGATCTTCCCTAGCCTTTGAGCTAGTTGTAAGCCTCTTGTTACTAGTTTTTTATTCTCATTTTGTTGGTTAAAAAGATGTACATTGTTATGAATCACAAGAACACTAAAAGACTTAAACATGAATCATGAACATGGAACTTAAAGATGATGAAATCTTGTTAAAATAATGTTGTTAAATACATGCATGGCACTTGATCGTTATTTACTTGAATTTATGATGTTGATCATCATAAGGAGCTTGCTAAATTGTGATTAAACACATGATTTAGCAAGTTAGAGGATGATTATATGTTAACCCAAGAAGATCATCCTCACTTATGAACATGAACTTGAAAATAAAATTATTTCTTGAAAAATAGTAAATAAAGTGAGCTAGTAATTTTGTAAATCTAAGATTTATGAATAATTTTTCCAAGAAAATCAAGTTCAAAATATGATTTTAGTAAGAACTTGATTCTTACATAAATGTACATTATTTTTGGTGATAAAATAAGTGTAAGAACACTTTATTTACAAGAAGAGTTCAAAAGAATAATTTTTGTAGAATATGTTTACAAGTTGTAAACATCTTAAATTTTCAAGAAGGAAGTTTATTAAGAAATAAACACACTTTAAAGGGTAACTAAGTCTACTAAACATGTTACCAAGTTACTACGAGTTTTGTGAAAAGTTCATGTTCATGTTGTTATATATATTGTATAATTTTTGCACTTGGGAAGTGTAATTTGATTATTGATTGTTGGGTTGATTTTTGAAAAGAAAATGATATGCTTTAATAGCATGGACACCTCCGTTTTTAGGGGAAACTATGGCGAAATTTTCTAAAAATATAAACACTTAGAAAAATATTTTCTAACAAGTACTTACAAGTATATTTTGATCATAAGTCTTTGATATAAACTTTGCCATAATTTTTTCAACAAAAATACAAATATTGGAGGTTGTGTTTATAAATAAAAATGGGTAAACATATATATTTAGAATATATGTTTCATATTAAGACACTTGTGTGATTATTTGCATACTCGGTGAAATGGCTATATTATATAACTTAACAAAGTACCGTGAAATTTATTATCCAAAAACAATACCGTTACTTATGTATTTTTGGTATATATTATTTTTGGACAAGGAGAAATATATTATTTTTGGGAAATAAAAATATATTTTCCTAGTATAGTTAGAAGATATATGATTTTTGGGAAAAATATATATTTTTGGGACAATACATTATTTTTGGGACAAAATGAGTTTATAAATATATTTTCTAAAGTGAGACTTGGGAATATATTATTTCGGAAACTACAATTACAAATAATACGAAGAGACATGTATAAATTACCTCATCCTTGGGAAGGAAATACGAAAGTTAAATACTTGAGAAGAATTTATATAGAAATATTGTTTAAACAATTATTCCAAGACAAAATATATATTAAGTTGAAATATTAATTATTTGACAAATAATTATAACTCGGAATAATATAAGAAACGCAACTCAAAACATTAATACTAAGCAAAGGCACGGCTCGTTCGTCTAATAGACGTTAGTACACTGTAGGTAGTCATGTTTGCTGACAGAGTTGAGTAACGAGCTGAGGACGCAATACAGTGAGTTCATGTCCCCCTTTTCTTTTAACTGTTTTCAGTTTTATACTTCGGGGGTGGAATACATGTTACAATTATTACAGACACTTTTATACATGGTATGGTTAGCCTAAGGAGGGTTTACTACTAGATCATGTGAAGGGTGGGCACAACACTTAAGGCCATTAATCCTCGTCGTAGGACCGAGGGACATGAGTGATAGATCTATTTGGGTGTAGTGAGCCCACACCCATAAGGCCGGGGCGGCCCATTGTGGTGACTATGTCTTCCAGCCGGAAGCCCGGTACAAATTTGCTAGGTTTGAGTTTTCCTGCACCTTTTCACACATACCAGTGGCTTTGCAACCCATTGGTGATCTCTTTTTCCTTATTGCTACATACCAGGGACATTTATACATACAAGACATACTTTAAAGGTTTATACATACTCACATACACATGAACTCGCTCAACTTTTTGTTGATATTTTTAAACTACATGTATTTCAGGAAACTAGTGGATCTGGAAGGGTATGCATGTGTCGTCAAGCTGCGTTTTAATAAAAAGATGTCATCCGGGGTAGTAGAGTTTAGAAGGTGTGTCCTATTCCTGGACGGGACACATGTTTCTAAACCCAGTTTTAATTAAAGTTGTTTGTGGAGTCTTGTTGAACTCAATTAGACAAGTTGTTGTGTTATTTTCTAAACGTAATTAATGGATGAATATCTTTTGATTTTATCATATAGCATTGTTATGATTGAATGCTATGGTGTGACAGTACGTTCTCTTAAATTAAATCTACAAGTAGATTTAAATGAACAGATTAGAAAAGCACAAGAATCAGTAATCAAGGACGATACTGAGAAGTTGAAAGGAATGATTAAGGAATTAGAACAAGGAACAGATGGAATTTGGAGATTCCATAAGGAAAGAATGTGGATACCCAAATTAGGAAACCTACGCCACCGTATATTAGAAGAAGCCCATAAGTCTAAGTATACGATGCATCCAGGAAGTGATAAGATGTATCAAGACTTAAGGAAGAATTTTTGGTGGATAGGAATGAAAAAGGATATAGCAACTTATGTTGCCAAGTGCTTGACCTGTTCACAAGTTAAAGCTGAACATCAGAAACCCTCAGGTTTATTGCAGCAGTTAGAAATGCCGGTGTGGAAGTGGGAATTGATAACAATGGATTTTGTTACCAAATTACCCAAAACAAGAAAAGGTAATGATACAATCTGGGTGGTTGTAGACAGGCTAACTAAGTCAGCTCATTTTCTACCGATGAAGGAAACTTTCAGTATGGAACAGTTAGCTAAGTTGTATGTAAATGAAATAGTTTCATTACATGGAATTCCTTTATCAATTGTTTCTGATAGAGATAGCCGTTTTACCTCTCATTTTTGGACAAGTTTCCAAAAAGCAATGGGGACCAAGTTGAATCTAAGCACTGCTTATCATCCTCAAACGGACGGACAAAGCGAAAGGACAATTCAGACAATGGAAGACATGCTTAGAGCTTGTGTAATTGATTTCGGAGGTAATTGGGATGATCACTTATCATTGATAGAATTTTCTTACAATAACAGCTATCATACCAGTATCAATGCTGCACCATTCGAAGCACTTTATAGACGAAAGTGCCGAACTCCAGTCAGTTGGGCAGAAATTGGAGAAAAGCAACTATCTGGACCTGAAATAGTGCAAGAGACAACCGACAAGATTGTCCAAGTCAAGGAAAGACTGAAAGCAGCACGCGATCGATAAAAGAGTTATGCTGATAACAGGCGAAAGCCATTGGAATTTCAAGTAGAAGATAAGGTGTTATTGAAAGTTTCTCCTTGGAAAGGAGTGGTAAGATTCATCAAAAGGGGAAAGCTAAGCCCCGGGTATGTTGGACCTTTTGCGATTATTAGAAGAATATGACCTGTAGCATATTAGCTACAACTGCCAGAGGAAATGGCAGGAATACATGACGTATTTCATGTATGCAATCTTAAAAAGTGCTTAGCCGATGAATCAATGGTAGTACCTCTTAAGGATATTGAGATAAATGAGCAGTTAAAGTTTGTAGAGAAACCTCTACAAATCAAAGACAAGAAAGTCAAGAATCTCAAACACAAGAAATTGGTTCTAGTCAAAGTAAAATGGGATTCCAAAAGAGGACCAGAATACACTTGGGAGCTTGAATCAGAGATGCAAAGGAAATATCCACACCTATTTTAGTAGACCTCGAGGACGAGTTCTAAAACAAGGTGGGGAGGATATAACAACCCCGCAAAATTATTTCTGACACCAATAAAATATTTAAAATGTCCTTATATGTCTTAAAATACACCCCGTATACGAAAACCGAGCCCAAAATACCTTATATAATTAAAAATAAAATAAAAACAAGAAATTGAGGTCGCTCGCGGGCCGCGAAGACCTTAGTGGTCTTCTACGCGGGGCACGACATCTCAAGGTCAGGGCGACACCCTGGGCTGCCCCGTGTCGAGATCGTGTCGAGTCTAGTCCAATGACCGGGCCAAGCTAAACCCTATGTACTCTACGTCGCGGGCCGTGAAGGCTAAGCCTTCGGCTTACGCGGGCCGCGAGGAACTTGAAATCAGCTCTTATAAATTGGGAGTATCGGCCTTCAGTTTCCGATGTTCAAAAACGAATTATCTCTCTAAATTTCTGTAGTATAAGCATAATCTCCGGGCATTATACCCCCCAAATTAACGAAGTTCTGCCTTGTTGTAAGTATCATAACCCCCGGTTACGTATTAGACACGCGGCCCGATTGATCTAGGGTTCCGTAACGGCTGTCGAGGTTCTGCCCGACGTAGTCGTTGGAATTCTGTCTCGGGGAGGGTATTACTAATGTAAATATTGGGTTATTATACTAACGCATGTGCAATGTTTAATTAATAGATTATAACCAGGAAAATCACAGGAGAAACCCTAAAGTTGCAATGTGAGTAATCTCCTTTTTGTAAACCTTTTTGCAAACTACTTTACAAAGCCTTAATTATTTTACAATGTGATTAGCAGTGATTGAGTCTTTGTAATTCTTCAATTACTGCCGGTATGTTGGGGTTTTGTATACAAAATGTGGAACACGTTATCATTAGACAAAGAGTTAGCCAATGTGTAATATGACCCACCAGTCAGGATTGACAGTACTGAATGAGTAATTGTGTAGATATAAACATTGTAATCGCTCTCAATACCGTGAAATGATAAAACTCTTCTTGATTAAACTGGGATTCACTCACCAGTATTTCCCACTGACAAAATGTTTTTAAACGCGTTTCAGGTAACAAAATGTGAAAGCCAAATAGAAGCCAGCTGGACAATACTGGAGGCTCGGAAAAGTGGCTATAAAAGTTACCTAAATAAAGAAGATGTTTTATTTCAATAAAATAGGGTTTATCCCTATAAATCAGTTTGTAATGAAAACTTAGGTTTTATCCCAATATACTTATTTATATAAAATGTGGTGTTTTACTCTGATAAAATATTTCCTAACTACGGTCCTGATGTAATTTCCGCTGCCAAAATGATAAACACCGATACCATTGAAACTGGCCGCGGCCGCCCGTTCCTGGGTAAATAGGGGACAGGGGTTGCGACACAAGATCCTGTTGGATTTCCCCATAACCTTTTAAGAGTATAGAGCCAATGTGAATCCTCTTCAGAGATATCATGAACCCTAGAAATCAAGAAACCCAAAAAATTAGGGTTTCAGTCTTCTTGTCAGCACAATCTCTAAGAAAACCAGAGACACACGATCTGGAATCGGTTGAAGCACAAAACCACCAAGACTCCTTAGATCCTTCTCAAGCTATACAGATCTGACCAGATCTGAAATAGATCAAACCCAAGAAACACAGCTGGAGAAGATAACACCACGAGCACCTAGTGCTCTAATACCATGTAAAGAATACAATATCAAGAGAAATAATGATTTTATTAAAACGTACACCAGTCAACACAGATTAATCAGATGTATATGAACCGGTCGGCACAGATTACTGACTAAAATCAAGACAACACAACACTCAACCTATGCAGATCATCAACGCGATGATCTTCTCTATCTTTGATGATCAGAATGATCAACAAACTCACAAAGTTGAAGAAAACCCTAGAAACAAGTGGAAAGATTCTAGAGAAAGAAAGAGAGATTAAAACCCTAGAAACAAGAGGAAAGATTCTAGTCAAAGAAAGAGAGATTAGAGAAGACAAGATAGATCATATCAATCTATGATCTCAATGTCTCTTTATATCAAGAGAACCTGGCCAAAGGCCAAGGGTTAGGCCCGCATCACTTTATGTCCAGCAACAAAGGCCCATCAGCAATAATTGAGCCCAAACTCTGTCCAGCAACACTTCATTGAACTCAAAAATCCAAAAGCAAGCCCATTCAACATATATGCAAAACAAAGAAACAAAGATATAAGAATTTATAAAAAAACACGAAAAAATTATATAAAAATATTGAATTGAGATGTATATTTCAACACTATTGTAACTTCATCATAATAAAACTTTTTTCCTTGATAATAAATTGATGTTTTTAATACATGTAGATTTCTTATCATCTACCATCTAAAATTGAAATGCTCAGATCATTGTTTGAACTTATTCCATACGATTGTGCACTATCCTGTGTACATTCTCCTACATAAAAACCCGGTTCTTTGGGTAAAGGCAGTGGACCATCACTCCCCAACATCAAGATTACGGAAGTCATAGTTGGTCTATCTTCTGGGTGACATTGAACACACAACAAACCAACATGGATTGATCGTAGAACCTGAGACACATTGATTAATTCACCTAGACACTTAGCAACCAACTCCAATGATCTACCTTCATTATGAAGTCTCCATGCCTATCAAAATCAGAGAACACAAGTTATGTTTCGGTGTTTCATAAGGGCAAAATTGCATTAAAAGAAATAAGCAACTTTTTTCTTGTTTCTGTTTAGATAACTAGCCTTATTTTGGCTCAAACTATTATAAGGTCTTCATTTTGTATGATCTTTGAAATTACCCCGAAAAGTATGGTGAATTTTGGATTTTATTTTAATTTATACATACACACTATTTTATCTGGGTTTCTCTATCAAAAAAATTAGATAACTAGCTTTATTTCGGCTCAAACTATTATAAGGATTTTTCATTTTGTTTAAGCTTTTTTTAATCATTTTCCATCTAAGATATAATTGATTTTTATGATAAACTATCTAATAAATACCTAAAAATACAACTTTGTTTAGTATAATAGGATATTTAATATAAACCTTTGATTAGTCTTTCTGTCTGTGATTGATACAATTTTTATTAAAAAAATGAGTTATATTTAATATGAAATATTTGTTTATATTACAAGACTTGAAAATGTTTTATTTTGAATATAACTTATTATTTAATAAAAAATAATTTGAAATGTAGAGAAAACTATGGATTAATAATTTTTTAAAATACTAGAATATAGTAGAGAATATATAAATTCTAATTCAAATAAAATAGGTAAAAACAAAAAAGAAGAAATTCATTATGGTGAGAGGAAACGGGCTACAAACCCTAAATACAATAATTTAAAAAAAAAAAAAAAGAAATTTGGATTATAACTTTTCTTCAAAATCATAAAACATTTAAAAAAATCGTTCTTAGTTATCATAAACAAGCACATCATTAATTTTACACCATACCAGGTGAGAGTACCTTTTCATTTTAATGTTTTAAATTTACTTATTATCAACATTTTTTATTAGTGAAAACAAAGACACTTATAAAAAAAAAAACAATTCCTCTATCCTTTTATACGATTGCGTGTATAAAAGTAGCAGGCCAAACTTACATGTCCCATAAGGTTGTTGTAGTGTTCTTTGTGAACGAATCCTCTATTTTTCTCCCCACATACAATTTCCAGCACAACTACACCAAAACTATATACATCTGACTTGATCGAAAAGACACCATCTCCTGCATACTCTGGCGCCATATAGCCACTGTGATGAATCAAAGTTAACGAAAATAATTCACTAGATAAACTAGAATGAGATGAGGGTAAGTGAATCTCACTATGTTCCAACCATTCTGTTTGTGTTTGCCTCTATTTGATTACCTCCAAAACTTCTAGCCGTGCCGAAATCTGATATCTTTGGGTTCATATCCATATCGAGCAAAATATTGCTGACCTTTAGATCTCTATGTATGATTCTAAGTCGAGAATCCTGATGAATATAAAGAAGTCCACGAGCAATTCCATTGATAATGTGGTAACGTGCATGCCAATCAAGGAGTTCGCGCTGAGTTCTATCAAATATGAATGAATCAAGACCTTTGTTTGGCATGTATTCATAAATCAACATCTTTTCTGCTCCCTCTACACAGTAGCCCAAAAGCTTGACAAGATTACGATGTTGTAATTTAGATCTTGAGATGACTTCATTCTTTAATTCACGAAGTCCTTGAGTGGATGTTTTAGCTAGCTGCTTCACAGCTATTTCCTTCCCGTCTTCGAGTACACCCTGAAACATCACAATGTGTATGTGTTTTCTTTAACCGGACATTAAGAAGAATTAGTAAGTAAACCTCTGCATCCAAATATTTTTTAGAGGACAATAAAAAATAAACAAAATTATATATATTAAATTACATAAATCAACATTTATGTTATACCTAAACTGCATTTTATAACTTTCACTATGAAATCGGCAAAACCCAACCTTTACGTTTATGTTTTGTAACATTCTATAACCTTTAGAACTAACGTTGTCCAAAAACTATGTTAAGTTACATCACATGCTTTGCATGTGAGGTAACTATGGTCTTTTATAACAAAAAAGTTGATTTGTGCAACAAGATTATTTATAACATAAAGGTTGATTTGTGCAACATGTTATTATATATAGTAAAATATTATTTTTTTGCAAAAACATTATTATTTGTTAATAATTATATATTTATATATATAAACATATATAAAAAATAGTTTTAAATTTATTTTATAAAAATTTTGATTTTAATATTTTTATAAAGTAAATAATAATGACAAGATAAATTACTTTTTATATAAAGTATAACTAAAAGACAAATTCTTTTAAAATAAAGCTATTGTAACATCCGGAATATTTTTATAATTATATATATTATAACGGGCGTTTTAAAACTACTCAAACTAAAAGGTATTTTTTATGTATATGTAAGTATGTGTTTATAATATAAAAATATTAGACAAATTTATATCGATAAAAGAAACTAATAAATTAATTTGACATTTAAAAAAGTCTTTAATAAACTTTAGTAAACAAATTCTAAATATATAATACGTAAATAATACTAATACAAATGAAATAGAAAATAATAGAATGTCTTAAACTGCATATATATTTTTAATATTGCATTTGTATTATTTACATATTATATAGTTAGAATTTGTTTACTAGAGTTTATTAACGATTTTTTTAAACGTCAAATTCATTTAGTAGTTTCTGTTATCAATATAAATTTGTCTAATTTTTTGTTTTTATAAACACATACTTACATGTACATAAAAAAATACCTTTTAGTTTGAGTAGTTTTAAAACATCCGTTACAATTATAAAAATATTCGGGATACTACAATAACTTTATTTTAAAAGAATTCGTGTTTTATTTATACTTTATATAAAAAGTAATTTATCTTGTCATTATTATTTACTTTTTAAAATATTAAAATCAAAATTTTTATAAAATAAATTTAAAACTATTTTATATATATATATATATATATATATATATATATATAAATATATAATTAGTAACAAATAATAATGTTTTTGCAAAAAAAAAATTACTATATATATAATAACAGTTTTTGCAAAAATCAACCTATATGTTATAAATAATCTTTTTGCACAAATCAACATTTATGTAATCAAAGACCATAGTACCCTCACATGCAAAGCATGTGAGGTAACTTAACTAAGTTTTTGGACGACGATAGTTGTAAAGATTATAGAACGTTACAAAACATGAACATAAAGGTTGGGTTTTGCCGATTTCATAGTGAAAGGTATGAAGTGCACTTTAGGTATAAGATAAGGTTGATTTATGCATTTTAGTCTAATAATTATATCAACTCATGTATAAGGACTTACTACATAATTATTATATATATATCAATTTACAACAGGTGTTTGCTACAGTACTTGAGGAGGGTATTTTTGTAACTTGAAACCTAATGCAATTAGGTTACCCTATTTGGTCCTCTGTTCCCCAGTTCGTAGTCTCCAGAACAGAAGAGAGCGTGCGCACCACCGCCACTACCGACTCCCTTCAATCTGCTACTACTGATCATCGTTGATTGACACCACCGCCAGTACCGACCCTATTCCGTTCGCTGATTCAAGCGGCCTACCGATTCCAAAGCAGGTTATTATATCGATGCTCCACCGTTCGCTGATTCAATCGGCCTACCGATTCCAACCCAGGTTATTATAACGATGATCTAATTACCAGTTTCTTAGTTGTTTCAATGTTAGTGTTTTTGTTCACAAAATTTAAATTTAGGGGAATCATGAATTTTGGGAAAGAATGCATCCAGCTTTCAATGTTAGTGTTTGTGTTATAGCTTAACTTTAATAAAGTCTGATGCATGCATTAAATCTGTAAATACAGTAAACCAATTGGAAAATCATGGCATATGAGCTTTAATTCATGCAATAAGTTACTCATGAGTCATGAAAAGGCTTTCATAGAAAAGACTGAACCTGTTTCTACAATTTATAGAAAAAGTAGGTTTTCTAGCTAGAATTTTACCCACTTAAAGAACTCAAGTAGGTAGTTGTAGATTTTCTAGGTAGAATTTCTCCCAGTTAAAGAACTAATTTTTCCCAGTTAAAGAACTCAAGTAGGAAAAAATATGTGGCCTGGGTTTCAGTCAACTAAACAACTACAACTTCAACCTATAATGACATGGAAGTGAACATATAAATAGAGAAACTGTTTAGGAACTGATTTATTTTTAATCATAAAAAAGAAGATGTGCTAATAAGTTATAGAGGACAAATGACAAAACTAACCATTGACTATCACCTAGGTAGGTTTAAAGTGCACGCATAATGTGTGACGCTCACGATGCGATGACACAAACACATCAAGCCATCAAGTGAAGTGATTCATTGAGATTATGTGAATGTGCGCAGTATGAGGTTGTACCATTTCGACGAGAACCATTTCGACCTGTACCGTTTAGAATCGAACCGTTCCGACACGAACCGTTTTGGCCTGTACCGTTTCGAATCGAACCGTTTTGGTTTGAGTTACCAACAGTCAATGCTTCTCTTATTTTTTTGTGAAATGTCCTCATTTGCAACCTTTGTATTAATGTGGTTAACGTAATGATCAGTGGGTTTAAAAGTGGATTTCCCTGATTATTGTTTGTGCTTTATACTCATTATTTTTTTTTTGTAAGTTGTATGGTCTTTGCCTTGCATTTTTTTAAGTTTAACATGTTAAGAAATTCTTTGGGGACCCATTTATTTATAGCGTTTGGTCTTTTCAATATGTTAAATTATTAATTTCCTGCTTCTCTTAAAAAGTTCCTGAGGTTTTGTTAAATTCATCTGTTTCATTAAAGTTTTGTTAAACAAGTAAAAGTACGTTAAAGACTAAAGTAATAATTAGTATTTGCATTTGTTTGGTAACTGTTAATTTTATATCTGTTATATATAATACACTGACTGACTGTGGATAGGTTAATTTTGACTTGGGTTTCGACTTTCATGGATTTCGGACCTGTCATCGCAATTGAAGATAGGAGCCATTGAAGGCCACACACATGCTTCATGGTATTCTTTAATCGTTGTTGTCTCCAAACCTATAGCATGAAGGTAGTTTTAATTCTCTTTGAAGGGCTCATGAAAATTGCAATGTACAATTTGTTTTAGCAACTCTTTAATCGGCCTCTCTAAAAAGATTGTCGGTTGTATATTACAGGTTACAAAAGACAATTGCTTCCCGGTCCGTGGTTGTTTACTTTCGGTAATATTTTAATTTAGTAAGCAATATATTTGTTAAAATGTCACATACCGCTATTAGTTTCATGTTTACGGTTGTTTTTATAACTGACTGACCATATATGAATGTTTACTACTTACGTATTCTTTGGTGTTTTATGAGATGTCACCACAACGGTCGCGTGATAATCGTCCATTGAGCGATAGTGTGTATGAAGCTGGTGAATCTTCACGTGTTCGCCCATCCCGTAGAATGTCGCAACTTATGCAATCAGTTATTGGTGACAACTCTGCCGCATCCTCGCTGATTTGGAGGCCACTTCCTGTCTATTTAGATTCTGGGGACTGTCGTTTCGTATGTGATTTCTGTAGTGCAATGTTTTGGTTTGGAGAAAGAGTTTTATATGCTTCCCGTAGTGAACGGCCACGATATAATCAATGTTGTAAATCGGGTTGTGTAAGGCTGCCATTTCCTCTTAATCCGCCAATTGTCATCAGGCAACTTTTTGAAAATTCACATTTCATGGAAAATATTAGAGCATACAATAATATGTTTTCCATGACATCGTTTGGAGCAGACATTGGTGATACCATTAACGATGGTCGTGGTCCCTACGTCTTTAAAGTTTCAGGACAGGTTTCACATTGGATTGGATCTTTATGTCCTCCATCAAACGAGAAACCCCGTTTTCTTCAAATGTATATTTACGATACAGCAAATGAAATTTCAAATAGCCTTCGCTTCTTTACTAACTCAAGCGGCCAGAATCTTTCAGCTGCAATTGTAAGTGATCTAAGTGAAACGCATCATTCTTGCAATGAATATGCTCGCCTTTTTAAGAATTCTATTGAATTGTGTGGTAACGGAAATGCCACTGACTTCAGTATCCGTCTTTATAACAATGTTCCCGATCGAAGATATGAACCTCCTGCACCTGGTACATTAGGTGGCATCGTACGTGCTGATGATTCAAATATTAGCAATTATGATATTGTTCTTCACAAGAAGGATGGCACACCTCAAAGAGTAAGCAAACTTCATCCATCTTACATGCCTTTGCAATATCCTCTGCTTTTCCCTTTTGCTGAGCAAGGTTGGTCTCCAAGCTTTCGATTGCATATGGCTGGTCATTCACAAAACAAAAAAATGACTATCAACATGTACTACAGTTATCAACTTCATGACCATCAAAATGTGTACTCTCTTTTGCTAAAAGGTGGTCGATTATTTCAACAGTATTTAGTGGACGCATATATATGCATAGAACAGAGTAGGTTGGAATACATAAATGCCAACCAAGATTTGTTCCGTTCAGAGTATGTCTCTGGTCTCTATGATGCTCTTTCTAGAGGTGATACAAATTGCCACAATATAGGTAAGCGAATCTTTTTGCCATCTTCGTTCACAGGGGGGCCACGGTATATGTATAAGCATTATCAGGATGCCCTAGCAAATCGTTAGACACTTTATTGCCATTGGTTGCACGCATTCTGAAGATCGGCCTGATATTGTAGCACGCGTTTTCCAAATGAAAGTTCAGGAGTTTATTAAGTTTATGAAGGAGGATAAAACGTTTGGTGACGTTGCGGCATGTTAGTATTTCTTTTCCTTTGTTTTTTATTTGTCTTCACTTTGTTCACTTATGTGCCTAACAATTTGTTTTATTAATTCTTCCTCAGACCTGTATACTATTGAATTTCAAAAGAGAGGTCTACCACACTGCCACACCTTACTCTGGGTAACCGCTCCTTTTAGAATACAGGATGCCTCAGAAGTTGACCCCTATGTTACTGCTGAGTTTCCAGACCCTGACACCGAATCTTCTATATATAAAACTGTTACAGAGTGTATGGTTCACGGCCCATGTGGATTGCTCAATCCAAAGGCTCCTTGTATGCGTGATGGTAAATGTTCCAAAAGTTTTCCGAAAAACTTCGAAACTGTCACCTGGTTTGACAAGGAAGGATATGTTCACTATAAACGATCACCGAATGGCCATCATGTGTTGAGGAATGGTATTCAAATTGACAATGGTTATGTTGTTCCTTATAACAAACGTTTGTCTAGCCGTTTCAACGCCCATATAAATGTAGAATACTGTGGATGGAACA
The DNA here is from genome assembly GCA_030545235.1 of Helianthus tuberosus. NCBI lineage: Eukaryota > Viridiplantae > Streptophyta > Magnoliopsida > Asterales > Asteraceae > Helianthus > Helianthus tuberosus. Next base: position 58,800,379 of record CM060411.1, on the reverse strand, counting down.
TGATGATTAAGTACTTATTCAAATACATATCAAAAGAAGCAGATCGTGTTAGATTTGCAATTCAGCAAGCCGAACAGGATTCAACATCTACATCCACAAATGGTCATTCGTCGGTTGATGAGATTAAAAATTTTGTAGACGGAAGATTTATTTGCCCACACGAGGCGGCATGGAGAATTTTGAACTTCGCAATTCATGAACGCAATCCTGCTGTGCAAATACTAGCAGTCCACTTGGAGGGAATGCAAAATGTCACTTTCAGAGACAATAGCAAATTACAGTCCATTATCAACAACCCGTCTTTCGGGAAGACGACTTTAACGAAGTGGTTGTCTAACAACAACTCAGAAACAGAATCAGAAGGACGAAATCTGACCTACACTGAATACCCTTCCAAATATCGCTGGGATGTATTTGGGAAAGTATGGATTCGTCGAATACAACTACGTACTCCAGCAATAGGAAGTCTTACGTATGTTCATCCCACTTCAGGTGAGTTATTTTATCTGCGCATGTTGCTATGTCATCAAAGAGGTTGTAAGTCGTTTGCAGACATACGCATAGTTTCAAACACTACACACGCTACTTTTCGAGATGCATGTGAGGCACTGGGTTTAATAGGTGATGATAGAGAATGGCAAACAACCTTTATTGATGCTTCTACTTGGGCCACATCGTCTAAATTAAGATCACTTTTTGTTCATATGCTTTTGTTTTGCGAGGTAAATAAACCTCTACTTTTATGGGAAACTGAATGGGAAAAGATGTCTGATGACATACGTCTGTCAATTAATGGTTCTTCTCGAAATACCAATTTATTTGTAAATGACTTCGATTTACAACAGCAAGTATTGTTGGAAATTGAAAAGCTGCTGAGGTCTGCTACTCCATCGAAGTCACTTAAGAATTTTGGTCTTCCCATGCCATCTGAGGTTGTCCTTGCAACATTGAGAAACCGACTTCTAATGGAAGAAACAAGTTATGACAGACCAGCTTTAGCTGCTCAACACTCTCAAATGCACGCATCCCTCAATGCAGATCAATTACGTGTCTATAATGCTGCGATACATCCACACACCAGTGAAACTCAGGTGCTGTTATTTGTTTACGGCCATGGCGGAACGGGAAAAACTTTCTTGTGGAATACAATAATATCCTTCTTTACGTCTATTGGCAAAATTGTGCTTGCAGTTGCTGCCTCAGGAATTGCCTCTCTTTTGTTGCCCTCTGGTAGGACAGCTCACTCCCGGTTCCACATACCAATAGAGTTAACAGATCAGTCAACATGTTTCATAAAAAAAATACTCAACTTGCTGATCTTCTAAAACAGACGACGATAATAATTTGGGATGAGGCGCCAATGAGTGATCGTCGGTGTTTTGAATGCCTTGATAGAACATTGAAAGACATTCTTGACAATGCTGCACGTCCATTTGGTGGTAAGTCTGTACTTCTTGGAGGTGATTTTCGTCAAACACTCCCAGTGAAACCCAGAAGCACACGATCAGAAATCATCGCCTCATCGTTACCAATGTCCTACTTATGGCAGTTTTTCACAGTGTATAAATTAAACGAGAATATGCGTGTTAGAGGTAATGCTCAAAACCCAACATCTATGCAAGATTCCATCAACTTCGCTTCATGGCTACTAGACATTGGGAATGGGTTAGTATGAGATCCTGATGTGCAAGATCCACAGAACACACGGACCATTCAGATTCCTTCTAATTTTCTAATTGAACATGGTGAAAATGGCGTCCATTCTCTTATCAACTTTGTCTATGATGAATTCATACTTAATTATCCATCAGCTGAGAATTTATCAAATAGAGCCATTGTTTACCCAAAGAATGAAACAGCAGATGAAATAAACAAAATCGTGTTGAATCTAACTCCTGGAGAAACAAGATCTTATATCAGTTATGATTCAATGGTACCATATGCGCAAAACACAACAGATGTTGATGCCTTATATCCACAAGAATATCTAAACGAGCTAAGTTTTCCTAGCATCCCCCCTCATCGACTAGATTTAAAAATCAATACACCTGTCATGCTTATTCGTAACATAAATCAAACGGTAGGCCTATGCAATGGTACTCGATTGTTAATATCTCAATTATTGCCGACTATCATAGAAGCACGCATAATAACTGGTACTTCAATAGGTAATAGTGTATACATCCCAAGAATTAAATTTGTACATAAGACTAATGATTTACCTTTTTCGTTTATAAGAAGACAATTTCCATTGAAAATATGTTATGCTATGACTATTAACAAAAGCCAAGGTCAATCTCTTAACAAAATTGGCATATATCTTCCTGAACCAGTATTTACTCATGGTCAATTATACGTTGCCCTTTACCGATCAACTTCTCCATCTTCACTTAAGATTCTTATCACACCTTCTAACACCTCCTATGAAGAGTGTACCAAAAATGTTGTTTTTTCTGACTTGATGAGTAAAGTAGATGACCATCAGGTTCTTCTCATAAAACACTCATTTCATACATGTTTGTTTGTTTTGTCATTGTATTATATTAATCTTTGATGCACAACATTTTAGACTGTATTCAATCTAATATATTTAATCTACTTACCATCTCAACATGAATTTTTTTCTATAATCACATCCCAGGTTCCTACAAATGTTGACTGAAAAGATATCCTCCTTAGAGCTGGGTTCACCAAGAATCACAATTGAAGTGCCCACTCTTAGATTGGAAACCACATATGCACTCAAACAAAAGCTGCCACACTTTTGTCAATAATGTGAGTTTATATTTGCTTAACATTTACATCACCCCTATCCATTTTTCTCCGATAAGTCAGGGGTATTTTCGTCTTCTTTTTTACTTAAAGGGCAATTTCGTCTTTTTCGACGGTATTCAGTCTTTTTATATAAAGTGGAAAAGACCGAATTGCCCTTTAAGTTAGCATAAAATATGAAAACACCCCTGACTTAATTGAGAAAAATGGATGGAGTTAACAAGCCAAATGAAAATGGCAAGATTTGTTTGCTGACAAAAATGTTCATCTTACTCATTTTGGTTTAACAACTTTGTTTGTTTGCCTCAAAACCAAGAAAAGTCTCAGAAAGTCTCCCCAACACAAACAACTCACAAATCTCGCCTGATTGCCTGAAAGCTTTCTTCCGACGGGGTGGTTCTAGGCAACGTCGCGGCTACGACATCGGCGCGGTGGGGAAGCTAACAGGGTACGCATTTGTATTTCCGGCGAGACGTTACGGTTCCACTGTTCCAGTAAGCCTTACTTTCACTTGAATGTTTAACGATTAGATATATCGGCTATTGATGTCTTGATTAAGACTACTTCGGTGTTAAAAATTTCAGGCGAGACTCCGACAATGCTCCAACGAACCCACACCACATACATTTGAGGAGAAGAGGTAAGAACAAAGCTTTGATTCCATTGTATATGCGCTATTGATCTGCTCCTCGATTTTATCGAATCAGTCGATTGAAAACTAAGTCATTTGAATTTCTTTTCTGCTTTGCTCAAAGATGGGTTTGGATTCTTGCCTATATTTGTGTAGGAACATTGTAATTCCGATTATTCAGCCCCTATCGTACCTGATTCTCATCCGAAGGCAGGATTTTTTTGAATACGATTCAGTTGCGTTTCAGCGAAGTTAGGGTTTCGGCGAGTTTTTCGATAAGTCGTATTTCACCTGTATGTTCTATTCCTGGGTGCATCGGTGTTCCACCGGTTCTGATTTACTAACATTTTTTAATATGTTAAGTAGGACACTATATTTGTTTCTAATGATCATAACGTTCATAAGCATAATTGTATGTTGGTTGCAATTTGGGATTTCGTATTTATTTAATTTGTTGATCATCAAGAGTCCAATTTCTTATGAAATGGTTTTGCTTATGATCTGTTTTGATTTTGTTAGCATAGGGACGCTGCATATGCCACCTAGCGACACCAGTGGAGAAACCACCACAAGTAGACGAATGGTAGCTTTGTATCAAGCAATAGACGTGACAACTTTTAGGGTTCATGGGGTCTGTGATGGTGTGGATCTTGCGATAAACGTTCCCGACAGTTTAGCAGAGTTCAGGTGCGTTTATCTTGCCTTTCCGATTTCTGCCTTTGCCTTTGTATGCACTTCTTACTTTTCCAAATGTTACATTTTGCTTCCGGTAGGTGTGGGCATAGGTAGGGAAAGTAGGACTGTATGAGGAATGGGGTGGGGATGATGAGGAAAACGGTGGTGGGGAGGTGTTTGTCAATGTTGATTGGGTGTCGTTAGTGGAAAACGGGGCTGATGAAAGGGTGTTGGGTGATGGAGTTGTGCTTCTGGATGAAGGCAGGAAGAAAGGGAAAAAGAGAAGATGAAGGAAACGAGTAACTTTAGTGACGAGAGCGACAAGGAGGAACGATTTAGAGATAAGCCATAAACAAAGGTATAGTCTTCCCTGTTAAAATATATTTAAAAAATGCTCTAAATACAAGGTTATTAAGTATTGTTTTGAATTAAATGATAAGGAAGTTGGTTGTTTAAAAGATACAGAAGAAGCATGCTATATGCTTCAAAGTTAGGACATAGTTCATGGAGATGTAGAGGCCCTGTCTTGCTCTGATTTAAATATCCAACTTAACCACATTTAATTTTGTATGTTATATCATTTCATACTTTTATTCTTTTTCAAAAATTGTTTCGAGTCGCAATGAGGCTACTATGTTTTTCTCATAGCTTATAAGAATACTCTATGTGCATCCGAAAATGTTTACTACTTTCTTCATAACAAGTAAGTTTAACTGTGTTAATTTTAACAACCCATTAATGTTAATTAGAAATGGAAAGTCCAAACTAAAAAATTCGTTTACTTATTTTTTATTTGTTATGAGCTCATAGGTAATGAATATTTTAGTGTCAAATATTTTAAGCATTCATTTTCATGTTACAGTACATTGCTATGTTCTGGTTATGCTCGAGCAACCGCATTGCTACTTTAATATAGGTAAGTAGTAAAGCTGTGGATATTCGTCATCTGGTATTAATTGCTGTCTTCTGGTTGTGCAGCTTATTTATACAAATTACGGGTGGCATCACAATTTCACATGTTCCGTCTTGCGTAAGATTTTGTTTCCCCTTTTATAAGTTTTTTTTAATCTAGGAAGTGGGTTGATTTAGTCGTATGTCAAATATATTCGCGTTGAGTTCTATCAAATATGAATGAATCAAGACCTTTGTTTGGCATGTATTCATAAATCAACATCTTTTCTGCTCCCTCTGCACAGTAGCCCAAAAGCTTGACAAGATTACGATGTTGTAATTTAGATATCGAGATGACTTCGTTCTTAAATTCACGAAGTCCTTGAGTGGATGTTTTTGCTAGCTGCTTCACAGCTATTTCCTTCCCGTCTTCGAGTACACCCTGAAACATCACAATGTGTACGTGTTTTCTTTAACCGGACATTAAGAAGAATTAGTAAGTAAACCTCTGTATCCAAATATTTTTTAGAGGACCATAATAAAAAATAAACAAAATTATATATATTAATAATTAGACAAAATTACATAAATCAACCTTTATGTTATACCTAAACTGCATTTTATAACTTTCACTAAGAAATCGGCAAAACCCAACCTTTATGTTCATGTTTTGTAACATTCTATAACCTTTAGAACTAACGTTGTCCAAAAACTATGTTAAGTTACCTCACATGCTTTGCATGTGAGGGTACTATGGTCTTTTATAACATAAAGGTTGATTTGTGCTACAAAATTATTTATAATATAAAGATTGATTTGTGCAACATGTTATTATATATATATATATAGTAAAATATTAATTTTTTGCAAAAACATTATTATTTGTTAATAATTATATATTTATATATATAAACATATATAAAAATAGTTTTAAATTTATTTTATAAAAATTTTGATTTTAATATTTTTATAAAGTAAATAATAATGACAAGATAAATTACTTTTTATATAAAGTATAACTAAAACACAAATTCTTTTAAAATAAAGCTATTGTAACATCTGGAATATTTTTATAATTATATATATTATAACGGGCGTTTTAAAACTACTCAAACTAAAAGGTATTTTTTATGTATATGTAAGTATGTATTTATAATATAAAAATATTAGACAAATTTATATCGATAAAAGAAACTAATAAATTAATTTGACATTTAAAAAAATCTTTAATAAACTTTAGTAAACAAATTCTAAATATATAATACGTAAATAATACTAATACTAATACAAATGCAATAGGAAATATTAGAATGTCTTAAACTGCATATATATTTTTAATATTGCATTTTTATTATTTACATATTATAAAGTTAGAATTTGTTTACTAGAGTTTATTAACGATTTTTTTAAACGTCAAATTCATTTAGTAGTTTCTGTTATCAATATAAATTTGTCTATTTTTTTGTTTTTATAAACACATACTTACATGTACATAAAAAATACCTTTTAGTTTGAGTAGTTTTAAAACATCCGTTACAATTATAAAAATATTCCGGATATTACAATAACTTTATTTTAAAAGAATTCATGTTTTATTTATACTTTATATAAAAAGTAATTTATCTTGTCATTATTATTTACTTTATAAAAATATTAAAATCAAAATTTTTATAAAATAAATTTAAAACTATTTTATATATATATATATATATATATATATATATATATATAAATATATAATTAGTAACAAATAATAATGTTTTTGCAAAAAAAAAATTACTATATATATAATAACATTTTTTTGCAAAAATCAACCTATATGTTATAAATAATCTTTTTGCACAAATCAACATTTATGTAATCAAATACCATAGTACCCTCAGATGCAAAGTATGTGAGGTAACTTAACTAAGTTTTTGGACGACGATAGTTGTAAAGATTATAGAACATTACAAAACATGAACATAAAGGTTGGGTTTTGCCGATTTCATAGTGAAAGTTATGAAGTGCACTTTAGGTATAAGATAAGGTTGATTTATGCATTTTAGTCTAATAATTATATCAACTCATGTATAAGGACCTACTACTTAATTACTATAACTTGATAATAAAACTAATTTATCAAAACTCACAAAACCAGTTAATTAAATAAATTCCAATAGTCAAAGGAAATAAATGTGTCAAAAGAGTATACTGCAACAATTCTGATATGAGTCCACATATTCTTAGCCAGCTATTTGCGTGAATTCTTTTATCTTAGCATCTCTAATGAGATGGGAGAAATTTTTACCCACCCAATCATGATGTGCCATGTCAATTTCCCCCTTATAGATCGCTCTTGCGAGTCTTGCCTAAAAACATAAGGGGTGGTTTCACTCAAACCATTTAAAAAAAAAAAAAAAAAAAAAAACGAGGGATGATTGGTTGAAAGAGAGTGGGGCACACCACTACCCCCTCTCCCTCATCTTCCCCGCATGCGGTGAGAAGTCCCCGCAAATTCCTCCCCGCGCGGCAAAACTGTTGATGGCGGCACTCTCCCCTCGCGGCAAATAGCCTCCCCGCATGCACCCCCTTCACTCTTACGCCATATAATCGACATAAAAGGTTCATAGGGTCACAGAATATATACCTTGTAAACGGGGCCAAATCCGCCCTCTCCAAGTTTGTTATTCTTTGAAAAGTCGTTTGTAGCTTTAACTAACGTAGACAAGCCAAATAGTGGCAGCTCTAGACCTTCATTATCACTTTTATTCTCAGGATCATGTTCAACCTCATTTTTGGGTATCCCTGTGAAGTGGACTATCATTTTAAAACAACTAGTAGCACTTGGTACATATACGCGACACGATGATTTAGTAGGTTTAATGCAACTTAAAATACAATTTGGACGATGTATATCGGTTTTTGTTTTGATGATAAAGCATATCATGTTGATCTGTAGAGAATATTCAAAGTTCATACCTTGTTGATGTTGCTTCTTCTTCTTATTGAAACAATAAAATAAGCATATTGAAACTAGGATGACCAAAACCACAGTTCATACCCTGTTGATGTTGCTTTTTCTTCTTATTGAAACAATAAAATAAGCATATTGAAACTAGGATGACCAAAACCACAATTGCTATGAGGACCACAACTCTCACTCTTATTGAAACTGCACTTGACCTTCTCCTGTTTTCTACGGAGTCTATGCCAAAACATAATGTTCATGCCATGATGTTTTCTATGAAGATAAAAATAAAAATATTGTTTTAATTTACATAACTCTGAAGGTGCCATTCGTATTGAAGGGGTATGGTCCCAGATCTCGCATCAGCACGACCGCGAGTGACCATTACCCTTATCAAAAACCCCCACCAGCAGGAACTTACCTGTGTCCGTGCGGGCACGCGCGAACACAGCGGTCCAATTTGTCCATTGATGAGAAGACTTACCTTAAGTACGAAAACAAATGTTACGCATAGCGATGCGGCCCGGCACCGCATCCTATGAACATTTTCGTCACGACAAAGGATCTGGACAACAGTAACGGTCACTAAGCGGCGATGCGGCATGGCACCGCATCCCGCATGCATCTTGGATAGAACAAAGAACGCGGGAACAACATCAATGACCGCAAGCAGCGATGCGGCCTGGCACCGCATCCTGCCTACAAAGCAAGTGGGGCTGACACTCAGTGCAAGTGACACTGAGAACAGTCACCTACTAACCCACAAACGTGCAACAGTCTGACACCACAGCAGGACGTGGCATCACCGCCGTAACTGACAGGTCTGACACACCTACAGAAGACTGTGTGATGTCAGACTAGCTACTCAACTACCCTCCTTCACTCCTCGGCTATAAATACCCATCCCAAACCAGGTTTAAGGTATCACTTCTCAACTCTCTCACTACTATTACTATCACACTTTGCTTCTCAAGCAAATTACTGATTCTCACGCTGGAGAGTGGTAACAAGGAGCACCCCCCACCCCATCCTCCTTGTTACGAGTCACGGCTTGTTTCCTTGTGTAGGAAACCAATCAGCGGACGATCCAGCCAGCGACCCTCGGAAAGAAGGGATTAACCCTACTTGACGAGACCAGTGAGTTAACCCCACCCGGTTAACCATTGTTTCATCATTGGCGCCCACCGCTACTCTTAGCACTTTTTTCACCATCTCTTTCTTTCCGAAAAACATGTCTGGTCGTCTAAACAACACTACCGGGGATAACCTAAACCCCGCAAACCAAGGGCCAACGGGGACCATTCCCCTAGCCCCAAATGTTGAACATATTGGCACATCAACGCAAGGGGGCGCATCCCTTACGTTCGGACACGATTTATCACAGTACGCTTCTGTGATACCTCCAGGCATGAACCTTCATACCTGGTAGGACCAGCAACAAGCTCTGCTGGCCGCAACATACAACAGAGCTTGCGCAGAAGCGCAAGTATCTGCGGGGCCTACCCCAGCACCGCATACCCCTACGGGTCGTATTTTACAATACGAGGGCAGGACCCCAACACACCCAGTCTCCAGAAGCAGGCAAGAAGATCGAGGTTCCTCTTACTGCGACGTCCGCACGCTTGATGAAGACGATTCCTCGCATGGGTCCCGCCGCAAGGGCCATATACATAGCCGCCTAGGCCCCCATGGCGAAACTAGGCGGCAGTCTACAGCCCACTACGGCCCCGGCATACACAGCCGACTGGGACCCCAGTCCCACCATGAAGGGCAGGGCCGTACCGATCCGGACGATGGTACATACTGCGGGGAGTCTCATGCTACTAGCAGTAGACCGGGAGGACGCAATTATGTCCCTCCCACTCAAACCCACACCACATACCTTCGCGCTGCAAAGCGCCACCAGAGCCAACCCTACAGGCCGAAATCTGCGGCCGAAAACTCCAAGTTTGTCCCAGAGATTGCCAACGCCGATGTTACCACCACCAAATTCCCATTAAACATTGGGAAATACAACGGTTCGGCCGACCCGGATGACCACATGAACATCTTCACCGGCGCCGGGTGCAACGGCAGGTGGGATGAACCCACTTGGTGTCAATTTTTCCCGCAGACCCTAACAGGTCTAGCCAGGGCATGGTTCGACTCCCTACCACCGGGGTCACTGACCTCATTCGAGGACTTGCAAGCAAAGTTCCTCGTACATTTTTGCCAGCAGCGACGTCATGAACGTGATTCTATGGACGTCATGAACATCTGGCGCAGAGACAACGAATCGCTTGAAGCGTTCGTTGTCCGTTACAATAAAGAGTGCCTAGAGATAGGCGATGTTGCAGACCAAATGGCACGTAACCATTTCATTCTTGCCGTTAAAGACGAACAAATGGTTATGACTATCTCCGGCAAGGAAGGCTTGCCGAAAAAATGGGAAGATGTCATGGCTGCGGTCAAGACATACGCCCAGACTCAGCGGTCCCTCAAACCGCACGTCTCAAAGGCACAACCCCAAATGGAAGGCCAGTCCTCCCACCAAGAGCACAAGCGCAACAACAAGCGCAACCGGGACACATGGAATCGCGGCAGTGATCCCAGACCATATGTCCCGCGAAACAACCAGCCCGACGCAAGGGCTACAATCAACGCCCAGCGTGAAAACCGGGCGTCGAAGAAGGAGCCTCGGGACCGTAGCTGGACCGAGATCAACCAGTCACCAAGCGACGTCCTCCTCACGGACGCGCAATTCCTGCGACCGGCCCAACCAATGAAGTCCAAGAAGAACCAAGATCCCGCACTCTATTGCGAGTATCACAAGGACTCGGGCCACACAACAAACAATTGCATCAGTCTCCGACTGGAGATTGAGCGAGCCCTAAAAGAGGGGAAACTGCAACACCTGTTGGTAGGCGCGCAAAAACCTACCAAGCGCATCACTCCCCACAATGAGGGCACCTCCACGGGTAAAAGGGCCATGTACGTGGCCTCAACCCACATGATTAATGGAGGACGAGGACGGCCACGCAAGGCGGCAAGAAGACCGGAAAACGACTGGAAAGACGAGCATAAAGTCCCAGGCGGACCGCGCGACAGGCGCGCCGTGGTTATCACAGGTCACCTGGCTCATTACTGCACCGAGCGATTATTCATCGACCCGGGCAGTACATCCGATATTATATACGAGCAGTGCTTCAAGCAATTTGATCAAGAAGACAAGGATCGGTTGCAGCCGGTGGATTACCCGTTGGCCGGGTTTGCAGGGGAAACAGTATTCCCCCTGGGCCAGATTACTTTCCCTGTGCGCCTCACCAACGGAAGGCACACAAGAACGGAGGAGGTAAACTTCATGGTTATACCTCACACCTCCAAATACGACGTACTTCTCGGGAGGGAGTCCCAGAGCGACTTCAACATGATAACATCCGTCCCCCACACAGCCATCGGTTTTCCAACCGAGACAGGGATCGCGATCATATACGCCCGGAGAGAAGTTATGTCTACGGACGAGCTGCGTCCGGCCAAGGTAGCAAGGCCTACCCCCAACACTTAACCAGAAAAATGGGTTCTTAACGCAAGACACCCAGAGCAAACAGTTACGTTGGGCCACGCCTTGTCCCCTACTATCAAAGCGCACCTGAAGCAGCTCATCTTCAGGAACCAGGATATTTTTGCGTGGACACCCGCAGATATGACAGGGGTACCACGTGAAATCGCGCAGCACTTCTTGAATACCATGCCAGGTATCAAGCCGGTGATCCAAGGCCAACGCCACCTTGGATCAGCAAAGAACCAGGCGATGCATGAGCAAGTCCAAGAGCTGCTCTCCGCAGGCATCCTGCGGGAAGTCAAATACCAGACTTGGTTGTCAAACCCAGTCATGGTGGAAAAACCATCCGGGGGCTGGCGCATGTGCGTCGATTATAAAGATCTCAACAAAGCCTGCCCCAAGGATTGTTACGCACTTCCGGAGATCGACGAAAAGGTCGATAACCTCGCACCATTTCGATGGAAGTGTTTCCTCGATTGTTACAAAGGCTACCACCAGGTACAGATGGCAATCGAGGATGAAGATAAAACGGCATTCCGCACTCCTACTGGGAACTACTGCTACACCAAAATGCCGTTCGGGTTGCGCAACGCGGGCGCAACCTATCAAAAGTTGATGAACGACACTTTTCGCGGTCAAATCAGCAAAAGTGTCGAAATCTATATGGACGACCTGCTCGTCATGAGCATGGAGGAAGACACCATGCTCAACGATATCGAAAGAACATTCCAAACTCTGCGAAGCGTCAACATGAAACTCAACCCAGGGAAATGCTCGTTTGGAATGGAAGAAGGCAAATTCCTTGGATTCATCGTAACTAAAGATGGATTCAAGGTGAACCCGGAAAAAGTTCAGGCGATCGAGCGCATGCCATCGCCTTCTACGATGAAAGAAATGCAACGACTAGCCGGCAGGCTAGCCGCACTGAATAGATTCTTAGCCAACCATGCAGCTAAGTCTTACCCTTTCATCAAGACCCTGCGGAGCTGCTTAAAAAAGGAACAATTCCAATGGACCGCAGAGGCCGAAAAAGCTTTCCGAGAGATGAAAGAGTGTTTGATTCAACTCCCAACTCTAAACGCACCACGAAAAGATGAGCCACTTATCTTGTACTTGTATGCCGCAGACAACGCGGTAGGCGCGGTACTCATAGAGGAGCGGGAAGGAGTTCAAACACCCATCTACTACATCAGCAAAATGCTCAATGACCCAGAGACAAGGTACTCCATCATGGAGAAGTTGGTATTAGCACTGGTACACGCGTCAAGAAGGTTGCGACGTTACGTTGCAAACCACGCCATTACAGTGTTAACCAACTACAGGATCGGCCCGATCCTATCAAAACCCGACATCTCTGGTCGATTAGCAAAATGGGCAATTGAGCTGGGCGCACTTTCACTAAACTATAAGCCGCGCCCCGCAATCAAAGGCCAGGTCTTGGCTGATTTCGTTGCTGAAGTACCAGCAAATCGCATTCAAGAATGCGAAGAAGAGCAAAACCCTGCATCGCCACCATCCCCCACAGAAGCCTGGGCACTATATACAGATGGTGCATCCAACGAAGATGGTGCAGGTGCAGGTCTGCGCCTTGTCAGCCCTGATGGCCAAGAGCTTACCTATGCAATCCGCCTCGATTTCAAAAGCACGAATAACGAGGCAGAGTATGAGGCTCTACTGGCAGGGCTGCGTCTAGCAATCAAACTCAACGTCCAACATTTGGAAGCACACATCGACTCACTATTGGTTGCAGGGCAAATACGCGGCGACTATGCCGCAAAAGGGGATATCATGATCCTCTATCTCGAACAAGCCTTGCAACTGAAATCACAGTTCACTTCCTTCAATATCCGCCATATCAACAGGAGTGATAACAAACCCGCGGATGCACTATCAAAACTTGCATCCACCAGCTTCCAACACCTGGCGAAAGAGGTACGCATCGAGGTTCTGCAAAATCCCTCAGTACCCCTGCGCCAAGTCAATGTCATCCAGTACGGTACAACATCCTGGATGACATCGATCATTGCATACTTGCAATCAGGTGTTACTCCCGAAAGCAAGGCAGAGGCACGTAAGTTGCAATACAAAGCGTGTCATTACCAAATGGGAGACGGTATATTATACCGTAAATCATACCTGGGGCCACTCCTACGATGCGTCGACCCCCAAGATGCCACGTACCTTATCAGAGAAATACACGAAGGAGTATGCGGCATACACGCAGGCCCACGCATGGTGGTGGCCAAAATCATTAATGCCGGGTACTACTGGCCCGGCATGCACCTAGATGCAGTCAAAGTCTTGCGCAAGTGTTTCAATTGTCAGCGACATACTCCCAAGACCTTGCGTCCCAAGAACAACCTGATCCCCGTCACCACCGCATGGCCATTCCAGAAATGGGCAATCGATGTGGTGGGACCATTTCCAGACGCACCAGGTGCAGTGAAATTTATCATAGTGGCTGTAGATTACTTTACAAAATGGGTAGAGGCAAAACCTCTTGCCTCAACCACCGCTATGATAACAAGGAAATTTGTCTGGGAACATATCGTCTGCCGTTTCGGTCTACCAATGTGCATTGTTACCGACAACGGTACCAACTTCGCTGCCGATGACTTTCAAAAATAGCTAAAGGAGCTAAACATTGAACACATATTCTCCTCAGTGGCGCATCCGCAAGGGAATGACCAAGTCGAGAGTATCAATAAAAGCTTAGTCGAAGGCATCAAAGCACGGTTGGGAACAGCCAGACGCGGCTGGGTTGACGAATTCCCAAGTATCCTATGGGCCCACAGGACAAGCCAAAGACAAGTAACGGTGAGACACCCTTCAGCCTGGTCTATGGCACTGAAGCAGTGATCCCCGCAGAAGTAGGCCTCCCTTCACCTAGGATGTTAGCTATCAACAAGATAGACAACAAAGAGGAACGCAGAGTTGACTTGGACCTCCTGGAAGAAAGGCGTGAAAACGCTGCCATCAATGAGGCCAAGTATAAAACCAAACTTGAAAAGTACTACAATGCAAGCGTCCGCATTTGTACCTTCAATCCAGGAGACTACGTCCTTCGTGACAATGAAGCATCTAACGCGGAACGCCCAGGGAAACTCGCCCACAAGTGGGAAGGACCCTACCTCATCCAAGAGGTCCTGGGCAAAGGCGCATATAAACTGCAAACATTAGAAGGCGAAACTATCGCACGCACATGGAATGCACAACAGCTCCAACGCTGTTATATGTAAGCCATGTTTTTTACATTTACCATGTAACCTATCGGGCCGCAGGCCATTTGCAAATAAATAAATAAACGATTCAATGCAATATTGTTTATTTACTC